>CM035418.1:93245049-93312549 GCA_020310875.1 Ceratopteris richardii
CGACTACAAAACCTGTGGTACCATTCGCATTGTCCCCTAGTAGATGGACCCAAACGACACTGCACTGGTAACCTCTCATGGACAAAAGAGAACAAAAAAGGAGTTAGAAGTCCAAGGTACTAATAGCATTACACGGAATGAACACATGGAAGAAATGATCGAAGCATTTTATGAGATGGATGAAGATCATGATGGTGGAGAAGATGTCGAGAGTTTCATGGACACAACAGAATTTCCACGATCAGAAGCCGATATAGAATACCAAAACATGCAAAGACTAGCTCATTTACCACTGTACAATGGAGCAAAGATATCTACTACGTGCATCACTCGTGATGCTCAATTTGCAATTCTTTTATGGATGGTCAGATAGTAGTGTCTCTGAATAGTTCAGGTAAGTGGATTTGAAATAAACTTTCATTGTTGTATCAAAGTAACTTTATTTACTAATATTGTTCTATTTATTTATTGCAGGCTTCCTAAAGATCAATTTTTGTCTGGCAATGGCATGCCTCCAACGCGTGGAGATGCAAAAAAACTTTTAAAATCCATTGGAATGGACTACACTAAGGTTCATGCTTGTCCGAATGATTGCATCCTCTTTTGGAACGAGAGGATGGTAGATATTCTCTATGCATCGGATCTCCAAGAGGATGGTAGAATTAGAGGAGTTTTGAATCAAACACTTGTACATACTAATTTTTGTTTTTCTTTGTTATGTTCTTTTCTACACTACCATTTCTCTATATTACCTTTACTATCATATGCTAATTATTTGAGTTCTTTTATTACAGAGCACGATGGGAGACAGTCCTCCATTCACTCCACATTCCATGATAGAGGAGCAATTCTTAGAGTTAGTATCTCAGGTACCTCCCGTGTATATGGCTGCTGCATCACAGTACTGGATCGCTCGTAGTAGCACTCCCCCCGACCTCACTCCTATCAGCCTCACTCCTATCGGTCTCACTCCTACTGGCCTCACTCCCGCGCATGTCACTCCTACTGATGTCACTCCTACAGGAGGTGCTACTCCCACCGGAGGTATGTCTCCTAGCTTTATGACTTCACCACAACCATCTTTTTAGCCATCACCTACTAGCTCTAGTAGTAGATGTATGCATTCGACACCTCAGTGCGATATAGGTGCTAGCTCGTCTCATAGGTCGAGTTCACGCTCTAGAGTAGGAGGTTCTAGGAGTGGATCTACAGGTAGGTCTGGAGGAGGTAGCTATTGTGGAGGGAGTTTGTAAGTACCATTTGGTTTATTGAATTTGTTTGTGTTAATCTTGTCATGTATGTTCCTCTAATGTTTTGTATATTTGTTGTAGGAGTTGGCAATGGGTCATCCTCCAACACGAACGGAGGAGTCTTATGGATGTCGTCATGGATTGACTACACTATTGGAGGACTTGGAGAGACGCGGTCATGGGAGCATTTGCGATGAGGTGATGGATTTATAAACTTGGTTTTTACTTGTTGTTTGTAAATCCCATGTGAATTTATCTCATTTCATGAATGTTCTTTGTTGTAGGACTGCTGATATGGATGTTTCGATCATTCTATGCATGTGTGTGATAGTGGTGTGCCACAATTTTGTATTTGGCTCGTATATGGCAGTGCTGCACCAAAATTTTGTATTTGATTCTTATATGGCAGTGCTTTGCCACATTTTGTATTTTTCCCATATATGATAGTGGTTTGCCACACTCTTGTACATGCTTCATTCATATATGCTTCATTTGTACATGGTTCATGGTTCGTGGTTCATTCTGATTATCTCTTTTGTGTCCGATATTATTTTGTTTTATGAAATCATATTTCACATGCCATTAGAGTACACATCACATGTACTTAGTTTTTTTTGGGCAGAGTGTATGGTCTTTTGCTAAACAACATCATGGTAATGTTGTTGTGGCAAAAGACAACACACTCTACCCAAAAAACATTTTCCAGATATCGTCATCGGTATAAGTGACGATACACCTAGCAGGCATCGTATGCATAACGGTACACCCAGCGGGCGCCAGTATGCCGCCGGTATGAGCGTCAAAAATATCAATGCTTATACTGATGCGCATACCGAGGCTCATATTGACACCTATATCGGCACTTTAATACCGACGCATATACCGATAGTTACAACAACGTTGGGGCAAAAATGCGCCCATTCAATTTCCTCGGTAAAAGCCTCATATACGACCGATATGTTGTAGTGTAAGTTGAGGAAAGCCTTGTATGGCTTGAAGCAAGATCCTAGAACTTGGAATCATAGACTTCTCACTTACTTGCATGATAAGTGTTTTATTGTACGCAGGAAGATCCTTCCCTCTTCATTAAGAGGAATCACCTAGAGGTAATATACCTTTGTGTATATGTAGATGATAAAATAATTTTAGGAAATGATACAAATGGAATTATGAAGATCAAAGCTCAAATGAAGGAGGAGTTCAAGATCAGTGATCTTGGTTTGCTCACATGCTTCCTAGGTTTGGAAGTAGTCTATACAGAGAAAGGTATGCTCCTCACTCAAAGGAAGTATATTGGAGATATGCTCTCCAAATTCAAGATGGAGAATACGAAAGTTGCAGGAACATCCATGGAGGTAAATCTGAAGCTAAGTGCTCATGAAAGTGAACTAATTAAAGATGTGACTAACTATCAAAGTCTTGTTGGAAGTTTAAATTATGCTACTCTAATTAGAGTAGATATTTGTTATGGAGTGAGTGTGCTGAGTCAGTTCATGCACACTCCAAGGAAGCCTCACATGGAAGCAGCCAAGAGAATTCTAAAGTACTTGAAGGGTACAATCAATGAAGGGTTGTTCTATCCATATACATCAGATATAGATGTTAAAATCTTTTCTGATGTAGACTGGGCAGGCTCTAAAGATGATAGGAGAAGCACACCTAGTTATCTTACTTTTGCAAGTACAAAGTTGATTTCATGTTCTTCCAAGAAGCAACCAACAGTTGCTCTCTTATCAACATAAATTGAATACAGATGACTTGCAAACTGCTATACAAGGAGCTATGTGGATTAGAACCCTATACTCAAATTTAGGGTTGAACACTTCAAATACACATATATTTGGAGAAAATATGAGTTCATTACATCTTGTTGCTAATCCTATCCATCATGCCCAGACTAAACATATAGAAGTTCATTACCATTATGTCAGAGAAAAGATTATGAGTAAAGAGATACAACTCTCATATGTATCAACTCATCAACAATGTGCAGATATGATGACAAAGTCTTTGGATGGAAGCAAATTGAACATGTTCAAATCAATGATTGGATTGCATGAGATCATGAAGGATTGAAGGCCCAAGCATCTCAGGCTTGCGGGGGAGTTGTTGGTGCAATTAGCAAGCCTAAGTTCTTGGCTAATTATTCAGGACTACATGTTCTTTTATTACCTCACAAGAGAGAACTACATGAAAACACATGGTTGTCATTTTGAGCATATCTACTTTGGATCATTGTAAAAACTAAGTGAATAAAGAATCTCATGAAGTTAGGGAGCCAAATCCACGACTAATGTGGTAGGAAGAATCAATTCAAATCATCCCTAAAGTGTAGGATCACTTTTAGGTGAGGGAAAATTCAAATTCAAACTCTAGAAATGTGTATAAATACACATAATTTTAGTCGTGGGTTAAGCGAGTCTTTCTGAGACGCATTGAGCTAAGAACTTGAGCATAACTTGGGCTCACACTACCTATGTGTAGTCCACTACACTTCCCTTGTATCATATGTTCATTAGCCTATACATTTTGATACATTTCTTCAAGTACATCTCTGCCTATTGTCTATTGCATCTACTTCATCATTATAGTGATCTTGTGGAATCAATTTCTCTACCTACGCTCATTGTTTTTCTATACTTTGACTTGGGATAGTTAGATTGAAGTGTCTAATACTTGCGTATCAGTTTTCATCAAGTTTGGTTTAGTAAATCTCGAGATATGAAGTAAGGAAGTTGACTGTGTCTGCACAATTTCTAGATCAGCCTGAAAAGTCATGATGAGCCCCCTGATTTGTTAGATTCATTTGTCAGTGTATGGTACAACTAAATTAAAGAAATAACTTGCTTTAGTTAGCTATACATTGCAATAGATGTGTGCAAAAGCTCTCTGGTGAATTCATACGAGGCTGTGAGCTCTGAGCATAATATTGAGCACTTCTATTCCCAAAATAGAAAGTTTCTTCATGTTTCTTGCATTGCAAGTTATCTCTTTTGATGCAAGCATTTGGGAATGATGCTCCAAAGAACTTGGTGGTTCCAAATGGATCATTGTGAAGCTAAAGGAATCTATTAAAAATCGTGAAGTTAGATTGGCACGAATACTATGCCCTCCTTTGTGAATAGAAAGATCCACAAATACTATGCCTTTTAGAGTTGTTCTTTGAGTACATTCAAGTCCGAAGAGCCAAGATGTTTGATCTTCAGGAAAAAGTCAAGAAAGTGGACTACCTCCTTGCTAGAGGTGCCCTTGCCTCTTCTAGAGAATTCTGGGCAGGAAAAGTTGACAAACCTAATAAGCATATGTTTGAATTGTTGAGGAAGAAAAAAGTCAGGGACTTCATCCCCCTGCTTATAGACAATGATGGTTTTCATGTTTCCAGCATGAAGGATAATCTGCAG
This sequence comes from Ceratopteris richardii, assembly GCA_020310875.1. NCBI lineage: Eukaryota > Viridiplantae > Streptophyta > Polypodiopsida > Polypodiales > Pteridaceae > Ceratopteris > Ceratopteris richardii. Next base: position 93,249,701 of record CM035418.1, read on the forward strand.
GTTGCTTATAGGTTCTTTGCCAATGTATTCTCCCAGCCTCCCAAGAGAGGGGATTCTGTGTGGAGTGCAAGAGCTTCCATTGCCCTTTGTAGGAAAAAAATGGTTCCTCAGGGAATGGACTCCCTCCTTGACATGCCCCTCTCTGATGGTGAGATTAGAGAATCCATTAGCAAATTGAAGCCTGGAAAGTCTCCCGGTCATGATGGTTTGCCCAATGGGTTTTTTCAGGAATTCAAGGAAGAGTTGGTGCCCATTATTCTCAAGATTTGGCAAGAAGCCTCTAGAAGGGGATCCCTTTCTCCTTTTATTAACACCGGAGTGATTAAATTAATCCACAAAAAAGGTCCCAAAGACGATTTGAACAACTGGAGACCCATCTCCTGCCTGACTTCTCTGTATAAAATCTTTGCTTCCATCCTGGCAAGAAGGTTGAGCCCTCTCATGGATAGTATTATTCTCCCTAAGCAAAAAGGGTTTATTAAAGGTAGATTTATCCTTGACAATATTATCACTATTTGGGAAGGGCTAGATTACTACAATGAGCTTAATGTTGATACCTACTTCTTTAAAATAGACTTTGATAAGGCCTATGACAGGATTGAATGGGATTTCATTCTGCAATCTTTGCATGATATTGGATTTGGCAAAAATTTCATCAAATTTGTCAGTATCCTGTTTGGTAATGCCTTTTCTAAAGTGACTATAAATGGTTGTCTTACTAACCCCTTCAGGTTGTGCAGGTCCATAAGGCAAGGCTGCCCTTTGGCTCCCCTTCTTTTTGCCATTGCAAGTGATGCTTTAGGTTGGCTGGTTAAAGACTGCATCTCCAAAGGAACCATTACTGGTTTAGATATCCTCCAGGCTTCCTCTCCCCTGGGACTGCAGATGTTTGCAGATGACACCAACATGTTAATGCAGGCTGGGGAAACCTCTGCTTGCCATTTCCTTAATTGTCTTAATTTGTTTTGTCTGGCTAGTGGCTCGGTGGTTAATCATAAGAAAACGGGTTTTTTTTCCACCGATAATAAGATTCCTTATTGTGTTGAGGCTGCTGGTTGTGAGATTATTAAAAAAGGTTCCATTTTCAGGCTGCTTGGTATTCCCATGGGCTTTGGTATCTCTAACGAGCAGAGGTGGCAATGGATGCTTGATAAGTTTAGAGCTAAAATCTATAAGTGGAGTGACTTGCATCATAATCTGTCCCAAAGAACGTTTATCCTGAAGCATTATATCCTCCCCTCTTTGACTTATTTTCTGTCCTGCTGGCAGCCTAGTAAAAAGCAGCTTGGGAAGGCCATCTCTTTGGCTAGAAGGTTTTTATGGGGAGGAGCTAGAATTCCTAAAGTTGCTTGGAATATCTGTTGTATGAAGAAGAGTGAAGGGGGCCTTGGTCTCATTTGTCCCTCTAGGATGGCCACTCAAATGTCTGCCAAGTGAATTGTTAGATCAGTTTCCTCTAATGACTACTGGGCTTGTTTGATTAAAAGAAATATAAACAGGTTCAGTGTCAAGTATAATAAGAGTTGGGATGGTTGCTCTCTTTGGGATGTGATCTCTTCTCCTGTTGAATTTGTGCCTAAGGGTAGTCAACTGATATGTAATTTTTGGAAAGCTTGGATGGTTGTTAAGTCCAAATACATCCTCCCTATTTGGTTTGCTAACAATTTTTCTTTCATAGTGCAGGACTCCATTTGGCTGGGCTGGTTTGAAAGGAGCACCCATCAGTCCTTCCCTATCAGATGGAATAAGTGCAGGAAGAAAGGCTTCGCCCATTGGCAGGACTTGTTAAATGAAGGTGAAGTTGTAGATGACAATTTTATTCTGGATTCTGATGGGTTGTCTGTGTAATGTAAACAGATTCTTCTGGGTAAGAAGGAGCAGTTGCAGGAAAAGATGGAGGTCAACTTGTGGAAGAAGGAGATTACTCTCCAAGATATTGCTTGTGATATGCTAAGCTCCTTCAGAAGGAACGTCAGAAGCATTAAGGAGATCTCTGGGAAACTCAACAAGAAATGGGGTCTTCAATGGTCCCACTTACAGTGGAAGTACAGATTTCAGTGTTGTTGGGCCTTCCCTCTCTCTAACAAGCAGTCTTGTCTAAATTGGCTTATTCTCCACAAAGGAATTTGGACGGGAAGTCTTGCTAGGAAGTATAAAATTGATGCTGGTCTCTGTAAAATTTGTGGCAAAGAAGAGGATATGGATCACTTGTTTATAAAGTGTAAATCTGCTTCCAGATTTTGGATCTGCATCTGGTCTTTCTGTCGGGTGCAGGGCCTCAAAATTCCTAGCTGTAAGGACATCCTTATTGGTGAATCGTGTGGCCTTGACATTCTCCTGTGGCGGATTATTAGAAATCACTTCTTCTGGTCTATTTGGAAAAATAGAAATAATGTCATCTTTAGTTCGAAAAACAAAGACCACTTCTTCTCTTGTATTTCTGGGTTGAGAAAAATTCTCAACCTTTGTCTCACCTCCTGTCAAGATACCCAATCGGTCCCTCTGACCCCTTTTGAAATCTTAAAGAACAATCATTGTAATGCTTGGAAAGCTAAACTCCTCCCCATGTACTCAAAGTCAAGAATGGACATGATCACTTTTCTAGGTGATTATGTTAACTCTATCCTTGGTTGATCCTGTTCTCCCCTCCTAGACGAGGGTGATTCGTCTTCTGTTGTAATTCCTTTTAGCATCAATTTTATACTTCCAGTTTTTCTCAAAAAAAAAAAAAAAGTCCGAAGAGATTACGCTTCCACCGAACTTCCTTTATAAAAGAAAATCCAATTGTGATTGCTATATTTTGCAGTTGCTAGTTGTTTACTTACCCTCTTGACTTTGGGAATCGTTAAGTCCAGGCGCCACTGCGCAAGAGCCCAAAATCTACTTCGAACTTCGAGGTCGCCATATTTCTGACCGTTGCTCGAAGTCGAACCGTTGGCCGATTCCTCTCTTTGAATTCTTTGTCCACTTCTCCGAGTAATGTAGACGTGATCTGAATCAAGCGATTACTTGCGCATCATCACTCGCTACTCATCGTCTTCTGCATCCAAACAACTTCCATGGCCGCGACTATAGCTGCTGCTAACGATCCTGCATCCCTTACCACAGATGGAGCCATTGCGCACGAAAATACCTTACATGAAACTTCGACGATCGATGGAGGAAGTTCTATTTCTCTGCATTCTCCTGTCTCAAGCTTCGAACAAGAGGAAGAGATTTGCATAATGAAGGAAGAGGCGAGTCCATGTCTTCCGGCGGCCGCATCCGAGGCCTTACATACAGGAAATGAGCACGACTGGACGGTCAGAAGAAGCGTTTCGCCTCCTGAAGACATTCACCAAACTGTCCAGGAAGCGCTTCGGTCTAGCGCGTCTTCCCTTTCGGCGGCAAAGGCACGCTACCATTCGGTTCATAGAGGTGCAGGCATTGGAAAGCACATGAACGGGAAAGTCATTGGAAGAGCCACAAAACTCGCTCAACTCGAAGTTGCAACTGAACAGATCGTTGCCTCCTCGCATCCCATGTTATTGACCAGTCCTCGAATTCTACGCAGTCCGTGTAGGAAGAAATCACCGATACGTTGGTTTCCACGAAAGAAAGCAGAGTCTTATCTAGAACGTAAAATTAGGATGCTACAGGTAATCTCTATCCCAAATTTGCAATTGCTTAAGAAACTCAGCCTTCCTTCATTTTCTCTTTTGGCTGCACCGAGAGAAACCTAGATGGCATCTTCATGCATAAGGTCGCTCATTTTATTTCTGCATAATGCAGGAGAAGGAAGGCAAAGTTCCATCACTTGATGAGACACTTGGTGCTGCAAATCTACATCTGTCGCGGATCGAACGGGAGAAGCTTGCTGCTCAAACAGCAGCGGCAGAGGCTATGAATTCCCGAAAAGGTGCATTGGTTGAAGCTTCTTGGTGTCGCATACTTAAATTAGCTGGGTAAGTTTGAAACTTACGCATCGAATCCGTTTGTCGTTTCTTTCTTTATTTATATATCTCCAAAACGTCCTTGGTTTAGGATACCTTGCAAAGAAGCTATACTAGAATTGCAGAAGGCGGAGAAGAAGGCCGCAGCCGCCTTGGCTGAAGCGGAGAGTAAAGGCGTCATAGTATATCATGGCCATGCAGAACGTGAATCAAGCTCTGAAGCTGTTACAGCTTCTCTAGATACGGCGTTTGATGTCGACAAGGAAGTGACTGCTGCAATCAAGATAGCTTTGCGGCATGTCTCCCAGAGAGATTCCGAGAGAGATTCTAGAAGAGATGCAAGCGTCGGGTACGGAGATTCGATGGGGGATACCTTCTTGGAAGTAGGAAATCAGAGCGATGTAATGACGGACGATTGCGATTTTGAAGAGCAGGTGCAATCCCCAGGTAAAATCGTGTACTCACGACCTAACGGGAAGACTGGAAAAGTTCAAGACTCTCTGGTGGATTTGATGGTATGCAGAATAATAGACCTTAGTTTAGAACACCAGACTGCCCTTGCTGGAGTCGTTGCTACCCGTGGTCTGAGTGCGCTACTGAAGGAACAGAGTTTGGAGCAAGAATTGAATGAAAAACCAGCTGAGAATTTGGATCGCAGGTCCTCCATGAGTTCCGCTTCACCTAAGAAAGGCTCTGATTTGGGAAGCATCCTTGTAAAACATGTGTCTAGGCTTCAGCGAGAGGTTCAAGCAGCAAAGGAAGCAAACAAACTTTTGCAGGTGGAAGGAGAGAAGAGAACAGCAGGTCGTTTCCAAGCGAAGGCATCACACGTTGAAAGCTTGGATCAAATTCTCGTTAAGCATGTATCGAAGCTCGAGAGAGATAGGCTTGCTGCACAGACGAGCAGATCTGCACAAGAAAAAGCGCCAGAAGAAACGTCAGGAGAGGCTAACGACCAGAAAATAGGATTCACAACCATTACGGAGGACAAAAATCGTATTAATGGACGAAAATCCGGTCATGCTCAAGTGGGTTCGCAAGTTGATAGCCTGGACCAGATACTCGTCAAGCATATGTCTAGATTAGAAAAGGAAAAGCTTGCAGCTCAGACCAGAAGAAAAGGATCCACAGAATCGTCAGAACAGGCTAGTAACCATAGATTAGCATCCAAAATTGTTAAAGAGGAGGGAAACCTCAACCATATAGAACATTCGGATCCTTCTCTGGCGGCTTCCCCCGTTGAAAGCTTGGACCGGATACTCGTCAAGCACATGTCAAGGTTAGAAAAGGAAAAGCTAGCAGCTCAAGCGAGTAGAAGACTCCCCGACGGTGTCGGATCAGTTGGAACGTCACCGGAGACTAGTGAGCGAGAATTAACAAGAGCGAATGATGAACAGAAGAAATGTGACCAAGGAGGAGACAGACCGGAGCTTCTTGAGGTCACCAACAAATCACACAAAATGCACTTGGAAGGTGGTAATGGAGAATCGATGAATGATGCATATTCTTCTGGTTCTGCCCCCAAAGCCATGCAAAAGTTAAGACCAAATGATTTTCCAGATCTTGGTAGCTTCCTTGTCAAGCATGAATGTAGACTTGAGAAGGAGAAGCGAAATCTATCAACATTGCAGGCTGATAGTAAAAGACAGATCGAGAAGCCGAAGCAGTCCTATATTGAAACAGGTCTGGGAGACATTCTTGTAAAACGACTTTCGAGGCTTGAACTTCAGAAGGCTAATTTATGTGACTCTGGGGAGAAGTCTGAAAATAACGAGAACAGATGCCCGATTACTAACACAGAAAGGGATGAAACGTCAATCGAGAGAAATTCTGAGCTTACACATGGACAAAAAACACAATTCCTCAAATCAAAGGAGATGCAAGGTTCTTGGGGAGGCCCTTCCATGATGCATGACATTGCAAAGCTCAGCCCAAACGTATCACGTACAAGAATTCTACGACAGAAACAGATGGAAGATGCATGGGGTGGAGTGAGCCTGGGGAATGCTTTGAGACCCCACGTCTCAAAGTTAGAAATGGAGCAGGTAAACGTCTGATCTGTGTCTTGTTCTTTTGGTATCCTTGATGCGAATGCTGGAGATGTCTCTCTCTCTCTCTCTCTCTCTCTCTCTCTCTCTCTCTCTCTCTCTCTCTCTCTCATATCTTGATCTATGCGCTTATATGCACATTTTAAAGCCATGATCGTCTAAGAATACGGTCGAAGTCCATGAGAACATCTTAACGGATGCATAATTATAAATTTCTCCGCACCGGAGTTTAGTACAAAAATGAAGCCATGATCAACATATAATATAATATATTAGATTTCACTTTTTTTTTTTTAACATATTCACTTATTTCATTCATTCACTTAATTTTTAACATGATCTGTTTCAGGCAGCATGGAGGCGCGCGGAACAAGAGGCAAGGCAAAGGCCAAACCTTCAGCGCCTATGATCATTATGTTTCTTTATAAATGAATGTATCAAGATTCTTTGAACACAAACAAACATCGCTTGGTTTCGATGCCAGCGAAGTATGAATTTCATTTGAACTTGGTAGTATTATTTATGTAGTGAAAGCCGAAGTATGTATGCCGCTACGGGTGCAGTTTGTGGAAGAAAAATTGCCACTGTGCTAAAAATTCAACCTTGGAAAGGTAAGAAGAGATACTGAGCAAATTTTTTATTAGAGGAGCAGTCTTACATTTCAGAAGTAGATTTTTTCAGCGACTGAGGGTCTTTCTTCTGGTTGTGTAAAATGTTTCAATTGAGTCCATCGAATATCTCTCTTCTTTGCTATACTTACTATACAACCATTTCATTTTATAAACCAACATGATGTACACCCACACGATGTACATGTGAATTGAATTCATGTGGTGGGTGTACATCATGTGCATCATGTGGGTGTATCATGCGAACTGAATTCATGAATTACAGCGCGATGTTTTCTTGAGCATCGGCAAGTGCCCCAAGTGACCGATGCTCAAGACTGCACTTCAATGCATTGTGATAATTCAAGACCTTCATTTGAATTACTGAGTTTACTGATTTTAATTTCCCATTTCCATATCGCAATGATTTTCTTTCTTTGTAGTAACGTTTTCTTTTGGCTACTGATGTTCCTTTCGCGCCCAGACTTTTTTTTTTTTTTTTTTAAACGCTTGGAGAGTCTTTTAAGATCAAACAACTACATAAATAATGAAGATTTTTCATGGCAGGCGGTATAATAATCTGAGTAGAGTAAAAAAGTTTTGGGTCTTCGCTATGTTGGTCGCAAATACAAAAGGAAAATTCAAAGACGAGTTATTCATTTTGTATTTCATTGTAGAAAGGACTTTTTTCTTCTGGTTTTTTTTTTGCTACAAATGTTATCTTACTTACGTAGAATAACAATTTGAATCCAAAGAATAGACCTTGAAGATCAAACAAGATCAAAGAACCACATAATGACGAAGGTTTTTCATCGTAAGCGGTATAATAAATTTGAGTAGAAACAAAGTTTTTGATCTTCGCTCTTGTAATATGATCCAACAAAGGTTTTACGCTGTTGATGCCTTGCTCTTGTAATATGATCCAACAATGCTTTGCATACAAAAATAACTTCATATCACAAACATAACTTCACATCACATCTTAGGCTTCAATTTCTCCTTTCAGCTCCCTTCGTTTTAAACCTAAGATCATCATATTGCAAATAACACCATTCTAGCCTCAAGATTTGCATTTGGTGCACTTCGATATTGTTTCCTTTTTTCAAAAAGGAAGTTCGGTAGAGGCCTTGAATTAATAAAAGAACAAAAAACAATACAGCCAATGAGCTTTAGTGATCTTGGGATTCCCTGTATCCACAAAGCACCATATCTTCCCTGAATCCAAAGAATGGACCTTGAAGATCAAACAAGATCAAAGAACCACATAATGATGAAGGTTTTTCATGGTGGACCTTGGCAAGGTGGTCTTCGCATTTACGTTGATGTTGTTGATGTCTTGCTCTTGTAGTATGATCCAACAATGGTTTGCATAGAGAAATAGCTTTGATTGGGTCATCATCACTTCAACATAACTTCACATCAGAAACATAACTTCGCATCATATCTTAGCAGATTCAAGATATGGCTTCAATTTCTCCTTTCAGCTCCCTTCGTTTTAAATCTAAGATAAACTATAAAGTCCTCACGTTGCAAATCACACCATTGTAGCTTCAAGATTTCATTTGATGCACCTCGATATTATTTTTTTTTAAAGGAAGTTCGATAGAGGCCTACTCTCCCATGCTTGAATTAATAAAAGAACAAAAAACAATACAGCCAATGGGCTTAACCTTGGGATGGCATTCCACAACATAGAAGAGAAGCCACTTGTCTCTCCAAGTAGTGCTTGTTTCCAGATCGGGAAGCTACTAGGGCATGAGAAGAAGAGATGGCCAAGGTCCCCTCCACCCTAAAGACAATGCCGCCTACACTAGTGAGGGGCCTCACATATTTAATTAGCTTTGGCATTGATCCAAATTTCTCGGTGGAGGATTTGCCACATAAGCATCAATATTTTGTTCTCAATGAGCAGATGTCACAAGTCAATACACACAAGTTGCCATCTAATGTTAGACCAAATTTGACACCATCTCTTGTTAAGGGAGGTATGTCAATCAGGTTGCTTAATGGCCCTCAAAATTTACTCCAATTTATTATCATGTGACCATCTTAACCTTTCAATTCAGGGCAGATCATTCCCAAGAAGGGCTTGTCCTAAGTGCTAATTCCTTGTCTAAAAAGACACCAACAACTCTCCTACTCAAGTCAATGTCTTGAAATCTTATCCAATGGCCTTTTAGCTTCTTTGCTCTTTGGATGTTTGTCGACTCAACTTCTTTGATTACCTTTAAAGGAAACAAGATAGAACCACTTTGCCTAATTTCAGCCACCCATTTTCAACCCTTGATAAATGGTTTCATCTTGCTCCAACTCTTTCATATGGATCAAACAAGGTCAGATCCTTTTGGAGTCAGCAAATGTTGATAAAACATTAAGGTGGGTAGATCGAGCTCCTTCCACCTATATATTCCCTTAAGCATTAGAGAGGATTTATCTCTAAGAACAAGTTGTGCCCAAGAAATTTCCTCATTGCACCACACTTTGATCAACCACTTGGAAGCTTGGTTATCTGCCACTCCTCCTACTAGGATCACAAGTTGAGAGGAAGTTTCTACAAGCACACTCCTCCCATTGAGATCATTAGTCCAGTGGAAGTTTCTACAAGTGCTTTCAAGCTTTGATAATTCTTTGTCTTTTGGCCTTCAACAAGCCAAAAATAGTAGACAAAATGAGGAAGATGTTGATCTCCAGAGCATGCCCTACCAGGTTGAGCTTTATTCCCTTCCAATAGGCAAATTTAGTATCTATTTTGGATAGAATCAAGTTCCAATGTTGGTCCATAAAAACTTCAAAACCCATTGGGATGTTGAGGAGCCAAAAAATCTATCAATTGTCTATTTCTTTACAACTTGGTTAGTTAAGAAATGCAGCAATAGCCCATAGATGGCCTTGAACATAGTTTTGGAGTGATTTATTTTAGATCGAGATGTAGTAAAGAAAACATTGAAACTCTGCTAGAAGTTGTAGATACTATTATGGTCATTATGCACAAAAGCATTCATGTCATTGGTGAAGAGTCTCGTTAACAACTCGTTCTGATTATGAGGGAGCCCAAGACCCTAGATGTGTCCAAGAAGGGCATGATGGTCCATCAAGTAGCTAAGGCCATTAGTGGCAATGGCAAAAAGAAGAGCTAGAGGGCAACCCTATCTAATAGAGCATTTTAGTCTCATTTCTTGTGAGAGTTGACCATTGATATTGATACAAAGGAGGTGTTCCCCATAAGTGTAGAGAACATGTTGATGTGTTTATGACCAAAATTCATATCTTTTAGGGATTGCATAATGAAATCCTACTCCAGGTGATCATAAGCTTTGTCAAAATCTATCTTAACTAGGAGGACATCTTAGAAAGATTCCTTAGTAGATTCCATGCCTTGCCACACATCAATAATAGCCTCGAGGATGCATTTGCCCTTTATGAAACCCTTGTGGTCCTCATTGATCGAAGAGCATATATGCGAGGGTAATGCAATCCGTTATAACCTTAATAAGATCTTATTCCCAGTTTGTAGCATAATGATGGGTCGCAAGTTTTCAAAATTTTTCTTTCTTTTTTTGGAATTAGGTTAATTATCCCTTCATTGAGAAAGTTAGGGAGGGGGTGTCCTATGCAAGGCCTCCTTCCACACCAAAAGAAGTGGTTTCACAATAAAGTCTCTAAGACCATTTAGGCCCAGGCTTTTACCACTAGGAAGAGCATCAATTACTTCAAGAATTTATGTGTCAGTGATAACGGAGTCGAGAAGCACAATGTTTTGAGGAATTCTTTTTTATCTAATTGTCAAGATGGCAGCCATGCAATCCCGCCTCTAAGTCATGGGCAACGTGGAAACCCCCAAGAGTTGATTGAAGTGGTTGGTTATTATTAACTCAATATTCTCTATCTCAATAGTGCATTCCACCCCATTGTTATTTACCATCAAAGGGATCTCTTCCTTGAGTTCTTTCTTCTTCAGGAGATCAGATATCTCTTTCGTCATTTTGTCTTCTTTGCCTGCCCACCAATCTTCAAAGTAGGTATGCTTGTTTCTTCTTTGGATTTCCTCTTTGTATCTTAGTTTTCTTGTAATTTTTTGGAGTCCCTATTGGAGGAAGGAATCACCATTATTGGGCTTCCATCTCCAAACATCAGAGCCGATGATGAAGAATTTTCCCTTCTCACCCATGAAATGTTAAGAATTTCTTTTTGGGCCTTTACAAGGAGAACTTGGGATTGCTTGATAGGTATGTTTCAACACTTCGCTAGAAGGAATAACATCTAAAGGCCTCACTCTAGGCCATCAAGATTGCCTACTGAATGGAAGGATGGGAGAGGATTGAGGGATCTGCATGAAATCAAGGGGCCTTCCTATGTCTAAGAAGAGGTTGGAAGGCAAGAATCAGATAAAACTAAGCCCACACATTGAGAGAGTTTGGAAGGCAAGTGTCAAATAAAACTAAGTCCACACGTTGAGAGAGGGATGGCTTGTCAATGATGTTCTGCGAGATATAGCTTCTATCAACTCTAGCTTTTTGTAAATCTATGCTCGACTAGAGGTTCAACCAAGAGAGACTATGTGTGTCTTTGACCTTGACCAGATTGTGGTGTAGCTTAATCTAGTCCCATGCATCTTTCTCAATTCTATCAATAACACGTCCCCTATGGCCCCATCTATTAGAGGAGACTTCCACGGCATTAAAGTCCTGATAGAGGATGACCTCCAATGGTAGAGATTCTAAAGAGTGCCAAGTATGTAGTCCTTCGATGTTTTGATAAGGAGCATAAACTCGAGCAACGGTGAGCAAAAGGGGCCCCCTAAAAGATGTGGCAATCCACCAATGGTTATGATCCATTATAGTATCCACTAAGAATGGTTGCCAAATCGGCTTGAAGGTAATAGCCACACCACCCCTTCCCCATTGTGTTGTCTGGAAACCCACACATGAGATGTCACGATGCTCTTTAACCTTTTGTAGTTTGACTCCTTCAACTTTGATCTCTTGAAGAGGGATAATGTTTGGGTTGATATTTTTATCTTGAAGCCATTGACTGAATACAGTCACTCTTGAGGGATCAAACAATCCTCGAGTGTTGTACAAAACAACAATCATTTATGAAGGGAGGTGTCATTATTAGTTAGGCATTTAACCCTCGTTTTCTTATTTTAATCTTCCTCTCTTCTTCTAGAGGTTGAGGGAGTCACCACCACCCCTGCAACATTACCAAGAAACGTGGAGTTGATGATAGATCTTTCATTGTTAGGGTTATATTCTTTGCTGGCGGTGAAGCCATTGTCTTTGCTAGATGTGAATTCCTCATCTTTGATGGATGTGAATTCTTCTGGATTATGTTTCTTGCTTGTGGAAGGAGTCTCAAGGGTTTCCTCTTTGCTCAATTGTTGCTTCCATTCACTTGGGTAGTCTAAAATATTGATCTCCTTTTCTAAATTGCAAAAAATATTGTTAATTGAAGTGACCGAGTGAGAGCAATTCGGCCCACCTCCTCCTTTGGGCCCTCTTCTCCTTCTATGCCTAGCTTTCTTGAAGGCCTTTGAATTTAGAACCTTGTTTTCTCTTCCTAGTTGCAATCAAATGGTTTTAAATGAAAGATCATCTCTAAAGTCCTCATGTTGCAAATCACACCAAAACATTATTTTCAAGATTTACATTTTACTGATATCACACCCTTACATCAATTGAGTGGCTTACATCCACTCATCTCATTGAATGATATTCGATCAGTACTACCTTTCCATAAAATAGGTACCCTTATCTTTATACATCACCACCTTTATGCATAAGAAGTTCTTACTTGTACTATCCAAGATTAAATAGCTTGACCCCTCTTCCTCAACCCATGATAGATGCATGTGTAGATAACTTTGTGCCCCTTCACGTTTGATGTAAAGTGAAGGTTTTACATCAGTCATTTCGTTGCCACACTTCGCCATGTACTTTCAAGCCCATTTGGTGTTGAAAAATGGCATGCTAAAATCTTAGGGCTTCTCCATGTACACAAGCTCTTCTAGTTCACATTTATACATGTTTTGGACTTTTGTTATAGCCATGTATATTAGAGTACTTTGGTGACTAACCTTGTCCAATATCTAGAGATACAGTCATTTGAAATTCTCTTTACCTTGCAAAGACACTTGCATCTCCGGCTCTCAAGAATCATATTTCATGTGTTATTTTCCTTTGATGATACAATTTCTTAAATCTTCATTAAAGTTAGGTTCTTCACATATAAGATTATAAAGTATCATATGCAAGTGTGTTGATAGGATACCTTGATCTTGTGGATCTTCTTACCTCTACAGGAATTAGACTAGATTTGTCTTTTGACAAGGGAAAAACCAAGCTGAATTGTCCTCCCCACTTGCCTTCATACAACCCAATTTGTGCTTCTCTTTGAAAATCAAGGCTAAGGTTTCCTAACTTTTTTGCAAATAACCTATTTGCATATGTGCACTTGATTGAGTGGGGGTTGAACACCTTCTCTATCAATTTTCTCTTTCACTTGATACTCAGCAAAATTGTATGTTGCTCGGACTATCTTGCATTCAAGACTAACCACATATGGGGCTCTAGATTTGAACCAAATCATCAACATGAATGGAGTATGATTGATTGTCGAGTGCTTGAAAAATAAACATTCTAATTAGCATAATATTTGACATGTATGCTTGTAGTATGAAATCTTTATATCTTACCATCCATCTATGACGCTTTGGTAGTACTCATGCTCAACTTAGTATCGGATTGACTAAAATATTTCTTTCTAGGAATGGCAAAAAAATGTCTTCTTCTTTCACGGACTATATCTTGTGGGAATTCGCTCAATAAACAATTTAGATAATTTTGGAGTCTTGATTGAACTTTGAGTCAGAATAAGCAAAACCATCTGATTTAACATATACATAATAACCTAAATTGAATTGTGATATTTTTGGCTATGCATAATCTCACAATAAAATCCACAGAGGTATTTTTACACTTTGTTTGAGGAATGTTGAATGGATGTTACAGAATTCCTATCCTTAGTCTGAGTGCTCTATTAATTTTGCATTTAACACATTATAATACGTAATTTTGCATTTAGCTCATTATAATACGTAATTTTGCATTTAACACATTGGACAATAAATTTTTTTCTTTATAGATCCATAAGTCATGTTGACTCTCACATGCTCCTCACTTAGAACATCATGAAATTCATACAAGACATTTCTTCCCAAATTTCTTTTATTTGGTCTACGTATCTTATTTTTACAAAAACATCATCTTGACTATTATAATGTTTAGATATCTTTAGTATGATGGTATCTTTGTGGAGATTAAGCTCTCTAAAGAATTTAGTTTCTTTAAGTTGATCTAATAGTTCATTAATCCCTAGAATTAGAAAGTTTTCATCATTATGAATCTCTTCAAATCTTGCTAGTCAATGCACATGTGCATTGATCCATCTTTCTTGTTAGCTAGAAGAATGAGAGCCTTCAGAGGGGAAGGGCTTGGTTGGATGAGACTATTATCTAAGTAGTCTCATATGTGTTACTCAACTTCTTATTTTTAAGAAAAATTAAGCTTGTATGGTGTTTTCATTATAGGATTCACATTTCAGTATGAAGAAAACAATGACATTGTTGACTAATCCTTGAGAATTCATCAAACTAGAAGAAAGTTCTTTTAAGAATATAACTTTAGATGTCAATTATTGGAATTCAATGGAGCTTTAACATTTGCACTAGATAATGCAGAATAAATTTTCTTCATAAGGTATTTACATCAATAAGAAATATCACATGTATTATCAATTCTAGTGATTCTACAAGTCTCTTAAATCTTATGAGAAAAAAATAAGGGATATACCAAAACATAATGCTCTGCTTGAAGCAAGAAGTTTTTTTTCATTTTTTTCAAAGTACATGGTATGTAGATGGAAGGTAGTTTTCAATGACCTCTTCAAATCCTAAATTCACTTTTGACCTAAGACTATATGTTTTTGGAGTTAGACATTTGCGGAAGCACGCGAACAACACAAGGACAAAGAAGAAGCTTGGAGCACAACACACAATACTGAATGTATTACCAGAGAATGTACAAAGATGACTAGCTCATTAGGGTAATAAGCATATATACAAGCCGGGGGAAAAAACCTCCTAAAGAGGGAAAAAAGTGCTCGTGTGGTCCTAGAGTGTTCACACATAACACTACCTAAATATATCAACAAATCCCCCATGGGGGTGACGCGGTGAACAAGTAGTTGGCACTCATGTATAAGGAAGTGCCAAGCTATGTGGAAATCACTCCACAAAAGGAAGTAAGCCCAAAGCTTTGCGAAAAGCTTCAAACTTCTCCCTAGGCAGAGCCTTCGTGAAAAGGTCTGCAATGTTCTCCTGCGTGCGCACGTATGCCAAGCTGATCTCCCCAACAGAGAACCTTTGCCTGACATAATGATAATGCATCTCAATGTGCTTAGTGTGAGCATGGAACATAGGGTTCCTCACAACTGCCAATGCACTCTGACTGTCAGTGAAGATGGTGGTGCAGAAGACTGATCAACACCCAAATAAGCCATAAGGCATTTGAGGCACACACACTCAACAGTCGCTGTGAAAGCCCTATACTCAGCCTCACAATTGGAAGTGGCCACAGTAGGCTGCTTCTTGCTCAACCAAGATATACATGAGCTACCAAGCATGAAGCAAAAGCCACTAGTGGAAACACGAGTATCATAGCAACCAACCCAATCAGAGTCAGAAAAGCATGCAAATCTGGCAGTAGTGATCCCCCCTTGGGATAAAACAAACCAAGTAGTCGGGTACCACTCAAGTAGTGAAAGATGCGATTAACCGCCTGCCAATGCTTGACTCATGGGAAATGCATAAACCTGCTCATCTGTGAGACACCAAACCGAATATCTAACCGAGTAATGCATAAGTAAATCTGGCATCCAATAGCTTGTTGATAGAGGACAAAATCAAATGCATCTCCAACATCATGAAGACTCAATCCTAAACCTATCTCCATGGGAGTGGCAATAGACTTACAGTTCTCAAGGCTAAAACGCTGCAATAGTGTGTCAATATATTTCGTTTGACACAAAGCCATTCCACCAGGAACTTGCATAAACTGAATGCCCAAATAGTGATGCAAATGCCCCAAATCAGACATCTCAAATGAGGCATGCAAATCAGCCTTAAAATCAGCAATATGCTTCTCAATAGGACCAGTGAGTAGCATGTCGTCAACATAGACAACAATGATCAAAAGCACATCTTTAGCATGCTTAACATATAAGGTGCTTTCAGTTGGATTATTCTCAAAACCATGTGTAATCAGATAGGCATGTATCTTCTCATACCAAGCACGTGGTGCTTGCTTTAAACCATATAATGCCTTCTTTAACCTGCACACCTGGTTTTCATGCCCTTTCTTCACAAAGCCACGGGGCTGAAAAACATACACTTTTTCATGCAAGTCACCATTCAGAAATGAAGTTTTAATGTCCAACTGATGGACATTCCAACCATGATTGGCTGTAAGTGCACAAATGCTCCGAATAGTAGTCATACGACATGTAGGTGCAAAGGACTCATCAAAATCAATGCCTCTTTCCTGTGCATAACCCTTCACAACAAGCGTAGCCTTATACTTGTCAACTGTTCCATCAGGCTTACACTTGAGCTTGTAAACCCACTTAGTGCCAATGGCCTTCTTGCCAGGAGGCAAGTCACATAAAGACCAAGTATCGTTCTTCATTATAGCATCATATTCAGATTGCATATCAGCCATCCAATTTTTTGAATTTTGTGCTTCATCAAATGAAACAGGCTCATTCTCATTACAGAGACTAGATGCAGCCATAGCATAGCAATCTGATGCAAAAGAGGCACTATGAGAGCCTCATCGAGTATGATATGATAGAGGTGCATCTAATTTGCTGTCATGCAAAGTCTACACTAGCCCTTTTGGCATAGTTTTTTGCCCCCTCAATGTCAGCTCTCTCATCAACAAGTGCATCATGTAAATCTGCATAAAAAATGGGATGATCTGCATCATCACATGAAACCTGTAAAGGTTGAGAAGTTGCCTCATTAGGACCAGCACTAGACTATCCACCTATAAAAAGAGGTAGCAAAGTATCATACATTCTTTGGAGCTAACAGATGTCTCCTTAGTACATAAAAGCAACGACTGAATAGCATCTTCCACAAAAACAACATCACGGCGAACCAGAATGTGTTAAGTCTATGGATGATAGAGACAATACCCTTTACTTTCAGAACTGTACCTAACAAAAATACATTTTACTGCTTTATCATCCAATTTTTTGCGATGTTGTTCAGGCACTAATGCACATGCCAAACAACCAAAAACACGTAGCCTTGAGCAACAGATGGCTTGCGATCATGCCAAGCCTCATATGGAGTGATAGACTACAATGCTTTAGTGGGACACATATTGAGTACATATGCTGCACACATGACAGCCTCAAGCCAGAAACTATGTGGTAAAGCTTGACTCTTGACCATACACCTCGTCATCTCCATGAGTGACCTGTTCTTTCATTCAGCAAATCCATTCTGTTGAGGTGTATACGGCACTGTACACTGGTGTTTTATCCCACGTTCAGCCAAAAATGTATTAAAATTAGAAGACATATACCCCCCCCCTTGATCAAAACGGAGGGTGCCCATTTTACATGTTGACAGATTTGTAGCCAAAACCAAAAACTGTTTGATGTACATGAACACTTTGCCTTCAATGGATATACCCATTCATGCCTAGAAAAATCATCAATGAAATTCACAAAGTGAAGATAATTTCCAAAAGAAGGTGTCTACATAGGACCACAGACATCACTATGTACAAGCTCTAATATTTGAGTAGCCTGAGCTGAACCATCTTTTGGAAAGGAAGAATGCTACATTTTGCCCAAAACATAGCCTTCACGAACACGTTTTCCGGGTGCCTCAAGTTTGGGCAAAGAGGATACCATTTCAAATTTCTGTAGGCATAGCAAACTAGCAAAATTCAGATGACCAAAGCGTGCATGCCAAAGCTTTGCATCTGACATAGCTTGAGAATCATATATTGCACATGCCAAATCAGTTACAGATCTTTCATAGTCTATGAGCTTATATAGCCCATGACATAAAATGCCAGAAGAAATAACCACATCGCCATTTGATAGATCATGAATTGTACATCTGTCATCAACAAATTTCACAACCAAGCCAATCTTGGCTAATGCAGAAACTGATAACAAATTTTTCTTGATCCTTGGCACAAACAAAGCATCTGAGAAAGCGAAAGAACTACCATCAATAGTAGTCAAAATAATCTGACCAACTCCCATAACAGGATAAGAGGATTTGTTGCCGCATGTAACGGTATTCCCTATAGGACCAGGCTCGAGTGAAGAGAAGAAACTACGCTATGAGGTAATATGTTTGTTCGACTCACTAACAAAGTACCAAACATCTGAGTCTACTACAGACATGCACTGCTCATGAGAAGATGGGTCAAAACTGCAAACAGTAGTAAACACCCATTCTTCTTCCTACACAAGATTAGTAGACTCTGTTTTTGGTGTAGAGGCTTCTGCAACAACCATTTGAGCCTCTTTCTTCTTTGCCTCTTTAGCAGCCAGTTTTGGATAGTTCTTTATGATATGATCATTTCCTTTACAGTACTTGCAAAACAATTTCTGCTTTTCTGATTTCTTTTCATCTTTGTCTTCCCTCTTCGATTGTGCAAAATTAGCAGATTTCTGCTTACTAATGGAAGAGCTCCATTTTCCTTTGCCCTTCTGACTAGCCAGGAAAGCTTGATCTGCAACATGCATAATGGACCTATTCTGCCTGGATTGATCTTCCTACAACAGAACAGAGACAAACTCTTCAAATGACAAGGCATTTGGATTGCCTTTCATCATCAACCGAAGAGTAGAAGCAAAACTCTGATATGAATCAGGAAGACCATTTAGAACGGTCTGCACAAGTGAGCTATTTGGTATAACCTCATCAGCAGAAATCAATTGTTCCTTCAAGTCTTGGATCTTTGTTAGAAAACTATCCATGGAATCACCTTCATTCATGTGCTCACTCTCCAACTGTTTTCGGAGGTAAGCAACAAGAGCCTCATTCCTAGCTTGGTACAATGTGGTAAGTGTAACCCAAGCACCCTTAGTTGTTCTACAAGAGTGAATGTGAGAAATAATGGCACGTTTGAAAGACAAAGCTATCAATGCATGTGCCTGGGCATCTCTGCTATCCCACCTAATTTTCTCTACAGTAGGTGCAGCAAAAACTGCAGCACAAACAGGAATATGCAGAATATCATAATCTTCGACACCTTTTGCATCAACTTCAGTACCTGCAGTTGTAACAGTTGCAGGTGTGATAGGACGTTTTTCAACACTTTGCACAATGTTCTACAGTCCTTTTGCAACCAATACATGTCACATCATATAAGCCCACAACGAGTAGTTGGTACCATCCAACTTATCCTCAACAACCAACATACGAAATACAAACACTGCTTTCAGCCATGGCCGGTGACTAAAATACCTTGATGCAGAAAATTGATTGTATCTCAAAAAGTTGAACGGAACTACCTAGACAAGTTCTGCTAAACCTATAATAGACTTCGAGATGCTTATACTTGCGAACTGAAACAGGTATATACCTTTGGCACAAAAAGAAGAAATAGCCTGCACAAGCATTGTGATAGTGTGTTTGGAGGTCGAAACGAGCTCAGATCGTGATTTTCGCACCACAAAATGAAGCCGTTTTGATCTCTGAAACACTATAAGTATGTTGACCAAATTTTGTGCGAATCTGATACTGCAAACGAAGAGGTGTAGATGATGCCCTAGACGAAGCGACGACCTGCTCTGATACCAATTTTTGGAGTTAGACGTCTATGGAAGCATGCAAACAGCACAATGATGAAGAAGAAGCTTGGAGCACAACATACAATACTGAATGTATTATTAGAGAATGTACAAAGATAAGTAGCCATTAGGGCAATAGGCGTATATACAAGCTGGGGGAAAAAAACCTCCTAAAGAGGGAAAAAAGTGCCTCGGCAGTCGAGTGTTCACATATGTGTGTGTTCCATGTGCATGATATAAATGCCCATCGTATCTTTAAATCCTTGAATTTTGATTTTTGGATTGGTCAAGATCATGTCCAAATACTTTTATCCTACCCATGCAACATTGACACTATGTATTAATGATAAGAGTGTTCTTGAGGTAGCTAAGGTTTCTTCATCAATGAGTATGTGAGGATGGGTGGTAGATTCATAAATCATGACAAATGGATGTATTAGTGACCCACATATATCATGACCTATGCACCATTGATACTATGTATTAATGATAAGAGGGTTGTTGAGGTAGCTAAAGTTTCTTCATCAATGAGTATTTGAAACTTCATATATTCATGAAGTTTGGCTAATCATTTTGTAGCTTAGGGTTCATACTTGTAAAGCATTCACTTCTGTGAGTGGTGCATGTTCACCACTACACTTCTAAGCTTCTTTTAAAACTTGCAAAAAATAGTCACCAAACTCTTCCTAGGAGGGTCATCACATGCGTGTCAATCTATCTAGGGATTCCTAAATTTATTATGGGAATTTGATCCTTCATTTTATACTCCAACATTGGTGCATTAGATGTACACCACTAACAAAGTGAGAACTCATGCAAGACTTGTGAGAGTCTGACCTTGCCTCATTGGCTATCATTTAAGATTCTCCTCTTCACCATTGACTTTGGCATCCTCGGGATATGTTTCGTAAATAATCATAAATTTTCATGTGAATTGGGAGTAGTTTTTTTTACATTCCTATGTACGTAAAGGGATTCGTGGGAAGGAGATTCCTTGGAAGAATCCATATCTAGAGGACACTCTTGACCATATGGTGTATGATTTTCCCTAATACATTCAAACTATTTACATTGTATGATTCTTCACCAAAAAGGAAAACATTGACTAAATGATAATCTCATTATATGTATTTTGTGGTTGTTTCACTTGTAGATTTGTGAGCATTGTTGTATCTTATTGGCATCAAGTGGTGCATCGAAAAGAATCCAAATTGTCAAGCCAATGTAAGACCTAAATAATGGAATATAGAATCCTCTGAAAATGGTGTATGCAAAAAACTATCAAATGAATGTTTCAATCAAGCATCAAATATTTTATCAGAATATTCAGAGAGACATCAGAGTTGAATTTTTTACCAAAAAAATAAAATTAGGAAAATAAAACTATTTATTGCTGATATCTTTCAAACTATTAATGAGAAAACCATCCTTGCATAAAGCGCCACAAGTTCTAATTGCTTTCAATAGGTAAGGCCCAAGTTCATCGAAAGTTTCAATCAAGTACATGTACATCTATAAGGATTATATGCATTTGGTTGTGTCATTATTTACAAAGGATACTAAATAAAAACCTTATTTAAGTACTAAGAGAAATTTTAAACCAGTTAATAGTAATATTAAAGTTTCCAAGTACTTTAAAGATTCAAATAAAAGGTTGGATCATGAAGAACTTGAAGAGCAGGCAAAGAAGGAGGAACTTCACTTCATGTTCCTATTCTAATATCGTATGGGAAAACAATAAACTATTGGGGAATATCCAAAAATATTTTTTAGGATGAAGGGGAGAAGATTTGGTGTAATTTATTAGAGCAAGAAAGTAGGTAGGATCTTTTGTTTAAGTTCTTGTTCCCAAATTATATGAGCAAACAATGCGATATTAGGCTAGATCCAAAGATGGAAGAACAAATGTCAATTTCACATTGTATCAAATCAACATTTGGAACAAATCCAAGTCCATAAAGGAATAGTAGTAATCCACAAGGATAACAGACACTTGTTGCTTGCAGTATTCAATTTGGATCCACAAAGAGGTTTGAGCCAACCCTAATTTTAGGGGTAATAGGCCAAAATACATCCTTACCAAGATGAAGACCCAGACTAATGTGATGGTGGCACAAAACATACACCTAGATACAAGCAAAGGGCTTTGGTTGGGGCATGCAACAGAACCATTGGTAGTGGCAAAAAGCCTATCAAGGATAGAGCTCACAATGCACATTTTGTGGTTTGGTAGGACATAGGCAAGATCCTTCATGTGTTCTTCATGGAAGCACCATATGGAGGGGGGAATTCCCATTGTAAACGTGCCACTATAATTTTATTTATTATTTCTTTTTAACTTTTTCTTTTTTATTTTTGTTTTGCTTTTCTTTTTTATTTTCTCTTTCTTATATTTATTTATTTATTTGGTTTTTTCTTTGTTGTTATGTGGATTTTCTTCTCTCTTTTTGTCTTTTCTCTTTTTTTCTTCATCATATGTTTATTCATGTAATTTTTTTCCTTCTCTTTTTTGTAATAGTTTTTTTTTTATTTTTCTTTACTCATTATGTTTTTTTCATGTAAAACTTCTTCTTTTATTCAAATGTATATTTTTCTTTTTTTCTTTGTGTTTTATTTTTATTTTTCCTTTGATAGCTTATTTTCTATATATTTTTTTCTCTTTTCCCAACTTGCTTTTATTTGTTTTGGTTTCTTCGATCCCCACTCGTAATGTAGGGATTTTTCGATTAGAAAAATCGCTTCCTCCCCACACACCAACAAGAATGATGTGCATTTTTTGGTCCCCCGATATGATGTCTGGTGGGCTCCAGTAGGCTCACAAAGCTTCAATTTTGAGCGCTTTTTCCTTAAGCCATTTTGTAACATAATCCATGCATAGAAAAATATATATGTTGGATTTGCACCTTGAAAGATGATCAATCTGTCCCACATTATCATTTCTCCACTTTTTGGAAAATGGGAGAGCTAATATTAGTGTCACAGGAGTGGCATGTGCCAATGTGGGTTTGCCCAATTGGTGACATTTATCACACCTTTTATAGTCTTCATGGTAGCCTTTGAATATAGTGGGCCATCAATATCCAACTAGGAGGATTTTCTTAGTAGTGAGGTGTCCTACAAAGTGCCCTCTGCAATGCTCATGGTTAAATGCTCACAAGATAGCCTTTGCCTCATCTTCGTCTAGGCATCTTCTATGGACAATTTTTTGGATGAAATAATCATACAATGATGCTATACATTTTCATAAGTGTCAATGGTTTGTTTTTCTCTCTCCTTGTGACTCAAAGTAGGTATTTGGTCGTGCACAAAAAAATTACTGACCATACTGGGAAACACGTACAAAGAATGATGCAGGAGTATACACTAATGTACGAGAAGAGTCTGGATCTCAACCCATACCAATCAACCTACACCAACTCCTCAAAAAAGGTGTATCCCTACACCTCAAAAGGATATAGACTCATATTGACAAGAATGTAGCTCACATATGATTGATGAAGAATTGATGTTCCTTCAAAACTCCTAGTCATTCAAACTGATGAAGTTCCTTAAAAGCTCCCACTCACTCTATGCTTGTGTCAACCATCGAATGATTGATAACTCTAAGTGAAAATGCTCCAATAGTAACTAGAATGTCTATTCTCAAGCAAAATGACTCATACATTAGAATCCCAAATGCTAACAAAACATGTGCTATATTGGCTAACCTAAGCATGTCAGCTATGTCTAGATCCAGGGCATCCAAAGCACCATCATCAAGACTAACATGTCTTGATGTATCTATGTCGACATCTAGGATGAGAAAATCCAAGAGTGATTGCATAATCATTGACTCCTCAACATCCAAATAAGTCATCCTCTCAACCAAGGATGTGTCTAGCTATGCATCTTGAGAGTGGATATGCTCTACAACACACTATGTATCATAAGAGTTATCCTTCTCCACCACACCACGTGTATCATCACGCTTCACATGAGCTAACTACACAACATCAACAATAGGGTCAAACTGATGATCTAACTCTAATTGAGTATCATCATAATGATCTACACGAGCATCCACATCATGCTCTAAGGCATCCAAGTGATCATCCAAAGGTTACTTTACATGATCATTGGAGTAGTCCCAAAGTGGTTTAGGAAGTGGTCACTAATGTATCTGTTTAGCTTATTTCTCAAGTTTCTTTGTGGTCATGTTTGTCTAATAGCCTTTTTTTCCCCTAATTTTGTGGTACTTAGGGATCTTCATTGTATGAGTTTCTAAGTTTTTGTCTTCTTCTTTTCTTCTTTTCCTTCACTTGCAGCCTACCTCTTTCCTCACCTTCACTTCTCTAATTTTGCCTCCTTCACTCACCTTTCTCTCTTTATATCTCCCTCATTTAGTGGCACCAACTCTTCGCACACTCTCTCGTACACACACTAAACCATATAGCAACACATCTACAATTTCTCCACACACCCATATACACCATCTTGCAACATCCCTAAGAGCCTACATCGATCTCTTTATCCCTCTTTCTTTCTGAGAGATGAAGCAATCAAATGTTTTGATCTACATTTCAATGGTGATTCAATAATATCAAGAACACAATCTTAGTTTAATGTGAATGTCTCTCATGACTACAAGCAAGTGAATAAGGTACATGAGCTAACTTCTTTCCTTCCCTTCATCTTCATTTTGTTGCCTGGACAAAAAAGGATTTCCTTTTTGAACAAAAACCAAATGCTTAGAGGAGGTTCACCCATCCCTATCACTCTCACTCACTCTCATACACTCCCACTCGAACACAAACCGAGTCAACCCTACAAACTCACGTACACACTCACACACACTCAAATGCCAAATTTCGCACATTGGCATTCAAACATTCAACCAAAAAATACTCACCCACTCACAAACCTAGCCTCCTCTCTTCCTTTCCCTCTCACTCACTGTCATCAACTCCCCCACTCACCAATTCTCAATTCACGACCTCAAACACTCAAACACTTAAAGAAATAGTGACAATCAAATGAAAGAGACACAATTCATCAAGAACACTTCCAAGCCCTAAATGCAGTTCTCATGAACAGTAGCCTGATTGGAGAAAAATAATTACACTAGAGGATTATATGTAGAGAAGAAGTAGATTGCAATAGATGGAAAGTGTTTCAATGGAAAACAATTTAAAAAATCCCATATTCTCTTCTTGCCTTCTCTAGAAGACATGAACTTGTGGTTGCGTTGCTAGTGCCAAGCCCAATATTGATGTATATGTGGTTGAGTCAACTATAATGTTGATGATGTCCAAGTAACTTCAAATACTTATGCAGATGATATACACATCCTTTAGCTAGCGACTAAAGGCCTCAATCAACTTCCAACCAAGTGTTTCAGCTAAAAAAAACTTGATATATAACCAATTTTTGCAACATGCAGTTAATCTTAAACACAACTTATACTCGCTCTTACTCCCTTCTGTAGAGTTCTGGAAAGTAGTCAAGAGAGCATAAAACATTAATTTGCCAACATCAATATGAGTGAGACTACAGGCCAAATAGGTATGGAATCTCTTATTACACCACAAGAGTCACAATGAGCTATAGTTTGATCCAACATGTTGGTTCCAAAGCTATATGTTGCACATGTACTCCTCAGGCCCCCATCCACTACTTTGAACTCCAATCATAGTACAGGCTCCAAAGTTGCTGTCTCTATCTGATGCTTCTCTATAAATGAAATTCATAGGACTTTGATATGCAACTTTGGTAACGAAACCCTTCCAACTTTGCAAAATTTCCCTTTCCCTTAGTGGTTGCAATTCTTCAATGAACCAAGAAGAATTCTCATAATCCACAATTGTTCCTCTGCTCCATAATCATGATGAAGATTTCCTCTCAACCAGCTTGGCATGTGTTGAATTGTGATATGTTTTTAAGCAGAGAGACTCATCTTGGAGTGAAATTCTAATGCAAAAATGCTTCAACAAGAAGAATTGTTTTTTCATTTAGATAGCAAGAAGTGCATTATAGTTGTCCACTATATTTACAAAGTCCAGCAAGATCTTTCACCCTTCCTCTATCAGTCCTCAAAGAATCATTGCATCTTTTCTCCCAAATGAGTGACCAAATTTAAGCAGGAAAAAAGACTTCTCAAATGTTTATGCTCTTGAACATACATATAGTTCAAGCTTTTTATGAATTCCCTATTAGTGTGTCCGAAGAGTGAGTTAGATCATCCTTTCATTCTATGTGTTCATTCTTCTCTAGTCTCCAACCTCGAGCACTTGAGACCCACTATCTCGATGCTCTTGATTCTTTGTTCCCTTCTACATGCCCTTTGTTGTACTATAAGTCCTATGACAAACTCTTACACTCATAAGTAGAGGCTCCAATCTTATAAAATCTGATCGATGAAGAAATAAGTTCAATGTGCACTTGAAATTAGATGTTTTTTTGCTCATCCATTGAGTTTAAGGCAACATGAAAAAGGTATTCTAGCCTTTGCTAATTTCGTAGCTTGCTACTAACACTAAAGCAAGCCACTCTATCTTGAACTATTTCTTTCATAAATGCCTCTTGTGAACTCTATTTTCTAGCCTAGTAAATAGCCATTCCAAGCTGTCCTTTCCAAGAGTGCTCGATCCTTCCTATGCAGTGCATCTAAGAGAAACCTAGACAAAACAAAGAGAAGAAAAATCCAACTGCCAAATTCCTCTCTTTTTTAGTGCTCTCAGGCTGTTTTTGCCATTCCGTCTTTTCTTCCCCATCCCTAGTGCACCTTTCTCTGAATGTTTTGGTTGTCACCTATTCACAAGGAAAGAAATCATCCTCTTTTACTTGACCCTCATCACCCTTGCTCCTCTTTTGTTTTCTTTTCTACAACGTTGGACTCCACCCTTTTCTTAACATGAACTTCTCCTATTGCTCCTCTATTTTAATAACCTGCTCACACAACACAAAGACATCCAAAAGAACACCCAACACTCAACCACCCACATCCAATATCTCTACTTATCCATGATTTTTATTTCTCTCTGTGTATTGTATCATTTCACTAGATTGTGGATAAAACCCCATGATAGCTCCATCACCTCGCTCTTGCAAATATACCTTGGATAATCTCCAACACCATGTAGACAAGGACACCCTTTCATATGCTCTTCTGTCAAGCATCCCCTTTTGTTGTAGCTCTCGTCTAGCTCACACCTCTCCTCTCATCGAAGCTCTGAATTCACATATTCAATAACTGTCATATCTCATCTTCTCTGCTGCACTAACTTGTTTCTCCCTTGAAACCCTCAAAACCTCATCTTCTATCCCTTCATTCTATTTTCCTTGTCCCTTTTTTCTTATGAAGCATCAAGAAAAGGATCAAATCATGACCTCTACATTGGATCCACGAAAATGGAAGCCCTTATCGTGTGATCTCTCTCTTGATGACTCCATGTTGAGCCTCTCCCATTTATTTCTCCATCTATGTATATGGCTTTTGAAGCTTATCAATTTGCAAAATCAATAAGCACCCTCCTTCTTCATTATCCTTTGTTCCCTTTTTGTATTTCCTTCCTCCAATAATTACCTTCTTGAGATGGTGCTAAAATGGACCCTCCCCTTTTTAGCTTCTCTAAGAGAGAGAGAGAGAGAGAGAGCTTGCAACACTTCTCTTGTATCCCCTTCAAATGCAAAAGTCGAACAAGGATTAGATGATGCTCAGCATGCCGCTTTTGTGGCCCTTCATTTTGCACAACAACTTCCCTATCTCTGCTTCTACACAGCCCATATGGATTTGAATCCCATGCATGTATCCTCTTCTCCTTATGGCAAGCTTCCCAAAATAGTGTTCTTTTTCCCCCTTGTTATCCACAAAAAATTCAAAGTACAGAGTTCTCTTGCTGCATTTGTAAGGTAATAGCTAAACCGATGTCATAAAGGAGTCCCCCCTTCTCTAATTTCTTCTCCATTTTGGTTATCCCTTATTGTCCTCAAATTACCTCCTTCCTCTTGATCGGGCTAGTCCTCTCCTATCCTCTTTCACCTGCACATCCACTCAAAGACGAAACAAAGAGAAAAAGGAAAACAAATCACCCACGAGAGAGGGAGAGGAAGTGAGAGTGTGAGAGAGTGAGAGAGAGACATAGAGAGAGACAGAGAAAGATTGAGAGAAAGAGTGGGGAGGGGAAAACTTTTTTCTTCCTTTTCTTTTTCCCCCACTAACCCACTCCCCTTGAAACCCCACTCCCCCACTCACACATGCGCACACATGCAATTTTCTTTTTTCATTGTTTTACTTTTTCTCTTTTTGTCTTCTTTTATTTATTTTCTTTCATTTATTTATTTGTTTTCTCTTTTTTTTGTTATGTTATTTTTTCTTTTCTTTCTTTTTTTTCCACATAATTTTTCTTCTTTTATTTGTTTTTCCATGTTTTTTTAATATATATTTTTCCCTTATTTTTCTTGGTGTTTTATTTTTATTTTACTTTGATTTCCTTTTTTTCTTCCTAATGTTTTTCAATTTGTTTTGGTTTTGTTTCCCCTTTTTTTTTCTTTTTCTCTTTAGCTCCATCACCCCCTCACATACCTCATGACTATACTAGAGGCAAGTACCATTACCTCATCCAACCCACGTCATTTAATTGTAGTTTATTATTGCTAACCAATGGCTTTCTTTGCAAAAAGACCTACAATCAAATGCTTACTCTACAAAACAAAAGCATGTTAGTGAACCAAAACCAACAATTAATATAGCTAACAATCATCCACATGATCAACAAAATCATGCTCTACATAAGCATCACAAGCATCCAAATCATGCTCTACATGTACATCCATTTGAGCATCTCAATCCTACCATACATGTGCATCATGCATGTCAATTGATCTATCTGTAGGTACAAAAAATGAGACATGGAAAGCCTCACACCACATAAAAGGCTAAAATCCCACTATGATAAGACTATCTCTCACATGGAGTACATGTAGTGGACATCTATTCCCAACCCTAGCACCTCTGACAAGCATAAGTTGTCCCAGTTGCAATTGAAAATGATGTTCACCAGGGAATGCATAACATGTGCTCTCCTACAATTGGCTAACTAAAATCAAGCTCGTGAAGTATTTCGATGGTCATGCACCATAGTGCACTCTCCTTCTTGAGAGCTCCACGACGATATCCTCAGAGTAGAAAACCAAGCTCCAAGTGTGACACATGGTACTCTGCACATAGGCTACAGAATACGTAGAAAAATACAATACCCAGGGAGCGCGAACACAGACTTCTCGGATGTTACACAATGCAGTCAAACTTATAGCCTGTGGCATGTTTTATTAAAGAACATATACAGAAGTCTCCGGTGGCCATTTGGCCTTTCACATGGACACTAATGGTAACAATCTCCCACTAAAGGCCAATATGGCCAAAGTAACTATGGGAGAAAATTTAAGAATGATAAAGAATACCTGAGTGTAAGTATACAAACTATACCTCCCACCTGATGGGCATGTTACACAATATACAAGTGACTGTGTAAGATCATGAATCAAGTAAACCCCATCAAGTGACAACAAAGTTGAAAGCTATCATGCCGTAGAGATTTAGTCAAAGCATCTACAGCACTATCTTGAGTATAAAGCTTCTCAAGAATAATGCGCTCAGTGGCTTAACAAATATCACTGAGCAAATGAGGTACATGTTGAGATAGACCCATATCACAAGCAAGACTAGAAAGCCACAATGCTTCCTTGCATGCCTCACTTGTTGCAACATAATCTGCTTCTATGGTGGAAATAGATGTACATTCTTGAAGATGAGATCTCCAAGAGATAGCACCTCTAGCAAAATGAAAAATATACCCTGATGTAGACTTAGGATTGTCTACACAACTAGCATAGTCAGAATCTGTGTAACCAATAATGGATGTTTTCCCTCTACCTAAGCATAAACACTTGTCCTTAGTGCCACTCAGATATCTCAAAATCATCTTGACTGCTTCCCAATGTTTCTTGCCAAGATTATACATATATCTGCTCACAACTCCCACTGCAAATGCAATGTCTGGTCTCGTAGCTACCATGGCATACATGAGACTACCAACAGTAGACTAATAAGGAATTTTGGTCATGAATTCATTTTCCTCATCTGATTTTGGGGCAATCATCCTTGCTCAATTTCACAATGTGGGTAAAGGTGTACTCAATGCCTTTCCACCTTGCATATTGAACTTGTGAAGTACTTTGGATATGTACTCATTTTGAGACAAGTATATGCATCTTTTACTCCTATCGCCAGTAATGCACATGCCAAGAATATGTTTGGCATCCCCCAAATCCTTCATATCAAGTGTCTGACTCAACATCTTTTTTAGAATTGACAAGTCATAAGAGGACTTCCTAGCAATCAACATATCATCAACATAATGTATCAAGCATATCAAGCTTCCATCTGAGCATCTCTTTGTGTAGAGACAATGATCCTCATTGCTCCGAGAATAGCCTTGAGACTTCATAAAAGCATCAAAAATTTGGTACCATTGTCTAGGGGACTGTTTAAGTCCATAGAAGCTCTTCCTGGGCTTACAAACTAGACTTTCCTTGCCAGGAACTACATAACCCTCTGGTTGTTCCATATAGATCTCATCTATAAGATCTCCATGCAAGAAAGAAATTTTCACATCCATTTGGACTAGCTCTAAGTCCTCCATTGCAACGAATCCAAGCAACATGCACAGGGTAGTCATCTTGACCACTCGAGAGAAGATTTCCTCAAAGTCAACACCATGTTGTTGCTTAAAACCCTTTGCAAAAAGTCGTGCTTTATACTTTGGAGAAGGACTATCTGATGCGAATTTCAACATATATACCCATTTACATGGTAAAGCTTTCTTGCCCTTTGGCAAAGGTACTAAATCCCAAGTACCATCCTTGTGAATAGAATCCAACTCACTCTTCATGGCACGCTCCCACTTGACATGATCCTTTGTCTGCATAGCCTCTTTGTAGCAAGAAGGCTCACCGGCTTTTGTTAGCATAACAAAATATAAACCTGGAACATATCTATCACGTGGATGTGAGACACAAGTAGAGTGTCTCAATGGTTGCTGAACAAGAACATTTGAAAATTGATGTGATTGGACATTCTCTTGAGCGTCCCTATGTGCAGCACTTTTATGCATGCTAACTAGAGGACTAGTATCCTCAAACACTACTCTTCTCACTTCAACCTCCGTAATGGGTTGTTTATGCATCTTAGACTCGTTGAAAATGACATCACTACTTCTGATCACTGACCGTATTTCAGGATCCCATAAGCGATATCCAAATTGTCCTTCTCAACCATATCCATGAAATATGCATTTCTTTGACTTATGGTCCAACTTTTGTCCAAGATTCTTCGATACATGAACATATGCATCACACCCAAAAACTCGAAGATGATCATAATATGGTGGCTTCCCTACCCATAACTCTTGTGCCACTTTCAGACCTTTGGTAGTACTAGATGAAAGGTTAATCACATGAACTATAGTCAATATTGCTTTTGCCCAAAAGCCTTGTGAAAGGTTTGCATGATGTAACATAGAGACTGCTCTATCCTGAATAGTTATATTCATCCTTTCAGCTACACCATTCTATACTGGGTTATAAGGAGCTATAAACTCTCTAGGAATTCCTCTAGACTAGCACAAAAGGTTGAATTCATGTGAGGTATACTCACCCCCATTATCTAAACGTAAAGTTTTGAGCTTAGTTCCTTTTTCAGTCTCAACTAAAGCAAGAAATTTTTCGAAAGTAGAGAATACCTCATCCTTCGATTTGATGGGATATACCCAAAATTTTCTAGTAGCATCATCTATGAAAGTGACAAAGTAAAGAGAACCACCTAATGAACTTGTGGGCATAGGACCACACATATCTGTATGAATGAGATCTAAAGGCTGAATTGAAGATTCAATGTGTGTTCTATGATTATTTTTTGTTTGCTTTCCATATTGACAATGCTCACAAAATGAAAAATGAGAGAAAGATAACACATGTAAGTAGCTAGAACAAGAAATATTTTCCATTCCACTACGAGATATATGGCCCAAACAACCATGCCAAAGACAAGCCATAGGCTATTCAGTAACAGCTAACAAGTGTTCTTTTTGTTATGCAAATAAAGGATAAAGTGAGCCAAATTTGCTTCCTTTTGCAATAATCATATTGCCCTTTGATATTCGAAAGGATTGAGCATAGAAGTCCACCTTGTAACCAAGATCATCAAGTTGACCAATTGACATCAAATTGCATGATTGACATCAAACCTAGAATCGGCCATAAGAGCCTCATTTGGCATAGTACTATCAAGTGTCAAGACATCAACATCATCAGAAATAGCATTAATTTCTTCAATCTTCAGAGTCAAAGTAGATGTGCATGTAACTGTTTAACATGCCCATCAACATTCTGTCCTTTACCTTTAGCATTTTTTAATGCATAATAGTCTTTCTTCATGTTTCCTTTCTTATGAAAATAATGGCATTTGATATCCCTCTCCATTGATTTACTTCTACTCTTATTCCCTTGACCATTCTTTTCCTTGTTCTTGCTCCTTCCACGTTGTTGATTCTTTCCTTGGTAAGAATCACGATCATTATATGCATCTCCACTCTGATTGCCAACCATAGATTTTCTATGAATCTCCCCACTCAAGAGTGCCCTAGATATGTCATCATAAAACAGTTTAGTACCAGGTGCACTATTGCTAATAGCTGTGCAAAATGTATCCCATGATGATGGCAAGGTGCATCGCAACAAGATTGCTTTCATTTCATTATCCATGTCCATTTTCTGAGCTTGTAACTGGGAGCCACAAAAGTACTCCAAAATGGCTCCAAAAAGACCCCAAAAATGCTTCAAAAATAGGCTTTGAAAACAAAGAATGAAGCTTTGAGGACCCAAAACTTGTTGAAGATAATGTCAACCTTAGTCTTTTCCCTTCTTAGCACCACAAGAGTATAGCTTAATGGCAAGAGATTGCCATTGTGAAGCAAGCTCTAGGTGGAATAGTATTGGGATGGGTGACCTCCCAGGAAGTATCTAGAACCTTGGTATTCCTTGATCATTGAGGTCCTCCCTCGCCCATAGCCAATGGTGCCAATGGGGACTTCGGTGACTCGGATGACAAGGTATGCCAAGTTCTATGCCTTGGTCACCAACTTAGTCGTAAGCCTTGGAGAAAGCCTTGGGTGGGTGGGCAGGTGCTTGCTTCGCTTGCACAAAAGAAAAAAAGCTTTTGCTTCAAAATGCTATGATACCAATGAAGTATTTCAACACGGATGCACCACAGTGCGCTCTCCTTCTCAAGAGCTCCATTGTTCAGTGTGTGTAGAAGTGTGAGAGACACACAAGAAGCACACACAAGGAGCACAAATGCAGCAAGACACACGAAGAAGACGATGGCTGGAATAGCTCTCTCTACTAACGATGAACTGAACTGAAGTAAGAGATGAATAATATCCCTAAGTACAAAGTACCACCACAGATGAGAGTATCAAGTATGTGGTAACATGGGGAAAAAACCTCTAGCCAGCACTAGAGTAAAAAGTGCCCATGTATAGGGAAAAGTTCACATCAAAGCTACTCGAGGAACACATAAGTGTAACAAACGCCCCTGGAGCGAATGATGTGAACACATACAGGGAGTGATAGATTAGCCCCCACAAGTTAATAAGCCTAAAGCTTTGTGAAAAGCTTCAAACTTTTCCCGTGGAAGAGCTTTGGTGAATATGTCTTCCATATTATCTTGTCTAGGCACATATACCAAATCAATATCTCTTGCATGAAGGCGCTCTCTCACATAGTGATAATGCACCTCAATATATTTGGTCTGTGCATGAAGCATTGGGTTTTGTGCAATAGCCAAAGCACTCTGACTATTAGTGAGAATATGTGTAGTAGCATCAATCTCCATGCAAAGATCCATCAATAGGCGTCTCAGCCATATACACTCCACTATAGCTGTGAAAATTGCCCTGTACTCAGCTTCACAACTCGATGTCGCCACTGTAGGTTGCGTCTTACTCAACCAAGATATGCATGAGTCTCCAAGGAAAAAGCAATTACCACTAGTGGACATGCGAGTATCATAACAAGCAGCCCAATTACTATCTATAAAAGCATGCAAGCATGGCTATATATCTCTGCCATAAAAGAGACCTAAGCTCAAAGTGCCTCGGAGATATTTAAACACACGTTTCACCGCTTGCCAATGCTTAGTGCCAGGGCTATGCATGAATCGACTCAACTGGGAAACTGCATACTATATATCCGGCCTTGTGTTGCATGCATATACAAGACATCCCACAGCTTTCTGATAAAGAGAAGTGCCAAATGCATCACTAGAATCCTCAACTGAGAAGTTAAATCCTGTCTCAACTGGTGTGGAAATTGCCTTGCAATCCTCAAAGTCAAAACGTTGAAGTAGTTTTTCAACATACTTTGCTTGATGCATAACAATTCCCCCTTCAACGGATACAAACTGAATGCCAAGATAGTAGCTCAAAAGACCAAGATAAGTGACATCAAAAGTATGTTGCAAATCAACCATAAGAATGTCAAGTTTTGCATCACATGAACGAGTCAAGAGTATGTCATCGACATAAAGAACAAGCACTATAAGATCAAATCAGCCATAAGAATGTCAAGTTTTGCATCACATGAACGAATCAAGAGTATGCCATCGACATAAAGAACAAGCACTATAAGATCAGCCCCATTTTTTAGTACATACAGTGTGCTTTCAATTGGACTACATGTGAAGCGGAGAGCACTCAAGTGCTTATGGATTTTGTCATACCATGCACGTGGAGCTTGCTTGAGACCATACAAGGCTTTATGCAAGTGACAAAACTTATGCTCTTTCCCTTTCATAGCAAATCCAGGGGTTGCTTCACATAAACCTCTTCTTGCAAATCACCATTCAAGAAGGTTGTTTTTATGTCCAACTGATGCACTTTCCAACCTCGATGGGCAGCCAATGCAACCACGGTACGAATGGTAGTCATGTGTGAAGTAGGTGCAAAAGTTTCCTCATAGTCAATGCCATATTGTTACGCATATCCTTTGGCAACCAATCTAGCTTTGTAGCGATCAATGCTACCATCAGATTTTCTCTTAATCTTGTAAACCCACTTTGTACCAATGGCATTCTTTCCTTTTGGCAATTCATATAACTCCCAAGTACCATTCCTATGTATGGAATCCATTTCTGATTGCATAGCAGTCATCCATTGTGGATCGTCACATGCATCTTCAAAAGAAAGTGGCTCTTCATTACATGTTGTAGCAATAAGAGAATAATCCACAAAATTACTTGATGCATAGTGAGAGCTTGATCTTGTTCTACCAAGTAAAGGTGCACTCAATTTGCTGTCCTGCAAAGTTTGTATCAGCCACTTTGGCATAGTTTGTGCACTCTTGATAGACATGCGTTCATTATGTAAAACATCTTCAATATGTACATCATGCGTGGGCTGAATTTCATGCTCATTTTCAGCCATATTTTGATGTGAATGTTCAACCATATGTGGCTAGAAATTTCCAATAGTTTTGATAATTTTTGGCTGAAATTTTTCAGCCATGTTTGGCTAGAAATTCTCTGCATTTTCAGCCCTATTTGGTTGGAATTTTTCATCCCTTTGAGCCTCAGTTGGCTGGTCTACATGGCCATATTCAAGCGCATCATTTTGGAACAAAGGAATGAGTGTATTGAACACATCTTGTGAGCTTACTGTTGGCTGTTTTTTGCATTCAAGTAGAGAAAAACTGAATTTTCAGCAAATATTACATCTCGACTCACAATAATTGTGTTCGTCAATGGATGGTACAAATGATATCCCTTACTTTCAGCACTATAACCAACAAATATACATTTCATTTCCTTGTCATCAAGTTTGTGACGTTGTTGTGATGGCACAAGAGCATATGCCAAACAACCAAACACACACATATGACTTATGATGATTTTTACTATCAAGAGCATATTATATGTCGGTGTAATCTTTGCTATGGCACGTATCGAATACCACGATTGGAATGCATTTAACATGAGGCCAATTATGGTATTTTTTAGCATGCACCACCACTTGATCAATGTGATAATGCATGGGTATGTATTGATTCCTTAACTCCTAGTAATTATTTTATTTTTAAATCATATATGAAATAAAATACAAAAATGTTTGCTCAATAATGATCATAATGGTGATGAAGATTCTCCTACTAATAGTGCTAATATTCCTCGTACATGTCATGGACATGCCATTTATCAATTACAAGTTGAGGTTTCTCGAAATCCTCTACCTCCTGGTTTATAGACTGAAACGGTTGGAGATTATCCATTGCCAACTCGTGATCGTCCTCTAGTAAAAACATATGACAGAAAAAGATATGGATGATGGAATAGAGGACCACTTCCTTTAGATGGAGAGGCTTTTAACTTTTGGCATAATCACTATATGATTGCTCCCTCCACTATCATTGGTGTGGGGCATGGACTCTTTAACTGTAGAGGATTTCTATGTGCCTCCAAACTCTTAAGTCACTCTTATGTCATTTTGTGGTCCTATATATAGATGGGGAGATTGGCATTGACTTACACGTTATGTTGAAAGCATGATTACTTATGGATTATGCATTAATGCAACTTCTCTTGCTAGTAGAGGGATTACACAGTCAGAAAATGAAAGATCATATATTGATGGGAGACCTTACATGCATGGAAATATAGTAGGTATAATAAACTGTAGTCAAGGATATAATAATTCAATGACTAATTGCACATTTCAAAAGCGTGAAAATAGTCATGAATCACCATACATGAGTAGAGATGTAACAAGATACATACTTGTCAATGTTATTAATTCATTAAGTGCTAGTGATAAATTATTAGTGAATTATGGATGGTGTAAACCTCCAAGAGCACCTTTTAGCTATAGAGAAATGAAAACTTTTGAGTTTTTCTTTCATTCATGTATGGAATACTAATGATTTTTATTTATGTATGTAGATTCCAATGTATGATAGTGATGATCTTCCACCACACCATTTAGAGTTTCTAGTAAGACCTCATTAATCAGAAGCATCCATGAGGAGGCTATGCAAAAGTGATCTTGTAGAATATGTAAGATCGAAAGAACTATATTAAAAAGAAGATAAACTACAAGATTTTTGCGATGATGATGATAATGACGATGATGGCATGGTAGATTTTATTGAGGATTGGTATCAAAATGATAGTGAAAGCATTTATATTTCTAAAAGTGAGAAATATCTTTGAGAAGAATGTCTAAAGCATATATATGAAGGAAGTCGCTTCAGACGACTAAGTGCAAGCTTACTTATTCTCAATCTTCAAAATCAATTTGGATGGATTAATGTATCTATTTTGACACTATTAAGGTATAATTTTTATTTTTTTATCTATTTATATATATAGACACATACGCATACACACACATATGCATATACATGTATATACACATACACACACATATGCATATACATGTATATACACATACACACACATACACACACATACACATACACATACACATTGTATATATACATACACACTGTATATACACATACACATACATACATACATATGACAATAAACATGTTGTCTTCCTATATCTATGAAGTGATCAATTACTCAAGACTTAACATAAAAGTCCCTCAAATTTAACTAAAATTTTCTCTTTAGGCATTGATTCTTGGTGAAAGAAGTTTATGCTGATGAAATATCTTTACCAGAATGTCTGCTAATGCATTTTCTTTCTTGTGGTAAAGATACCAATAGTTCCAGATTTGGAGTCACATTCCACATGTTCTGCATGAAGACATGAACCATTTTTCCACTTTAATAGCTATGAAAGTAAGACCAAAGTGATTAAAGCTATGGTGAAAACAAGAACCTGCATCAAATGAACACTTTCTTTCTACCCATTTTGTAGTGAAAATGCAGGGAAAATCTACATGACTTTACATTGTCCAAAATGAAAATCATCAATCAAATTGACATCTTATTCATTTAGACCTTCAATAAGTACAATAGACTTGAACTACACAAGATAGAATCCAATAATCATACAAGCATATCATTATTAATCCCTGAAGAACCCAAGAGGTAACAAAAGTACCTAACATAATAGAACACGAAAAAAAATGGAAGGCACCTATAAGAAGAGAATCCTCTTTGGCTCTTTGGCATCAAATATGGATGATGATGATTGGGACATGAAATGGCCAGGTCTACCATCTTATTGTACGTGGCAGATAATGTTTACTTTACAATATTGGATTGTGAAAGTGCAGAGGAACTTTGGAAGAAATTATGAAATACATATGAAAAAGAAACGACATCAAGTAAAGTGTATCTGATAAGAAAGTTATATGATCTTTGCATAAAGGACACACATAGTGTTGTTGCTTATCTAAATGATTTTGATTCTATATTCTTCTAGTTGTATGCTCAAAAAATGGAGATGGACAATGAAATTAAAGCATCATGATTGTTATGCACCTTGCCATCATCATGGGATATGTTTTACATAGCTATTAGCAATGGGAACCTGGTGGTAAAGTGGTCTATGATGACATATGTGGAGCACTCTTGAGTGAGGAGATTCATAGAAAATCTATGGTTGGTACTTAGAGTGCAGATGCATATAATGTTTGTGATTCTTATCAAGGAAAGAATCAGCAATGTGGTAGGAGCAAGAACAAGGAAAAGAATGGTCAATGGAATAAGAGTAGAAGTAAATCAAGGAAGATGGATATCGAATGCCATTATTTTTGTAAGAAAGGACACATGAAGAAAGACTACTATGCATTAAAGAATGCTAAATGTAAAGGGAAAAATGTTGATGGGCATGTTAAACAACTACCTACACCATCTACTTTGGCTATGAAGATTGAAGAAATCAATGCTATTTTTTATGATGCTGATGTGTTGGCACTTGACAGTATTATGCCTACTGAGGCTCTTATGTCTAATTCTCTTTCCCACACGTGCTTGTTAGATTCTAGTGCTTCTTTCCATATGATACCACATAGAGAATGGTTCTCTACTTATGCAGAAAGGTCTCCTGGTACTGTGAGACTAGTTACTCTTACCAGTGTGACATTGTTGGGAGTGGAGATGAGGTTGTGTAGTTCATTGATGGTTCAAAATTTACTATGCATAATGTATGCCATGTACCTTAATTATCATGCAGCTTGACATGAGTTGGTCAACTTGATGACCTTGGTTACAAGGTGCTTTTCTTTGCTGAGTCCTTTTCCATATCAAAGGGCAATATGATTATTGCAAAAGGAAGCAAAGTTGGCTCACTTTATCCTTTATTTTTATCACAAAAAGTGAAAGAATTTGGAGAAGCTTGTAGGAGGTAGAAAATTGAGATGTATTTCTTATGCTAATGTTCCTTCACAGGTTAAAGGAAGATGGATCCAAAAGCAGAAAGGTGTGTATTCATTGGATATGAAAACAACCAAAAGGGCTTCATATTATATAACCCAACAAGCAAAGGATTCTTCGTGAGTAGAGATGTAGTGTTTGATGAGAATAGTTCTTGGTATGAAGATTCATGCAAGAAGATCAACTTATCGTATGATCTTGAAGAAGATTTTCCAAAACTTGTCAAGGAAAACCCTCCTAAAATTGAAGAGCAGGATACCTCAGAAGATGATGAAGCAACTCAGATTGAAAAACTCAAAATGTGGAAGTCTAAAGGTAAAGCTAAAATGCATGAACTTGGACAAGAGGCAGAATCATCACATCATGGCCTAAGGAGGTCCATGAGGGAGAAAAGAAAACCTGAGAGGTATGGGTTTGATACTTATCTAGTTACTAAACATTCAATCTATCTAGCATAGGACATAAATCAAGAGGAACCCTCAACATTTGAGGAAGAAAAGAAGAAATCAGAGTGGAGGCATGCAATGGAAGAAGAAATTGAAGCTCTTGTGGAAATTAACACTTGGGAATTAGTTCCAAAGACTTCATCAATGAAAATGATAGGCTCAAGATGGATCTACAAATTGAAGAAGAACTCAGATGGCTCCATTAACATGTATAAGGCAAGGTGGCAAAAGGCTTTGCACAAACTCAGGGAATTGATTATGAGGAGACCTTCTCTCCTGTGGCAAAGATGCCTACCATTAAAGTCTCGCTTAGTATTGCTTCTTCCAAGAATTGGAAGATACTTCAATTGGATGTAAAAAATGCATTTCTTAATGGATGGATAACAAAAGAGGTGTATATGGCATGACCACCTGGTTTTGAGAATCAAATACTTCCTGATTATGTGTGTAAACTTAATAAAGCTCTATATGGACTCAAAAAAGCCCCAAGGGCTTGGAATCACGGTCTTGTTTCATTCTTGCCAGGTTTCAACCTAGCAAGGTAGATCCATCACTCTTCATCAAAAATAGTAATTTTGAAGTCATCTATTTGTGTGTGTATGTGGATGATATTATACTTATAGGAAATGATGCAAATGGCATAAAGAAGGTCAAGAAGCAGATGAAAGAAGAGTTCAAGGTAAGTGACTTAGGGTCACTTACATGCTTCCTAGGATAGGAAGTGGTATACAAAGGTCATGGTCTATTCTTTACTCAAAGGAAGTAAATTAAAGACTTGTTGACAAAGTTCAAGATGCAAGATTGCAGGTACTCCAATGGAGATTAATCATAAATTGAGCTCACATGAAGGTGAAATCATAGAAGATGTCACAGGTTATCAAAGCCTTGTGGGTAGTTTGAACTATGCCACATTGACAAGAGTAGATATATGTTATAGTGTGAGTGTGCTAAGTCAATTTATGCACACACCCAGGAAACCTCACATGGAAGCTACCAAGAGGATACTTAGATATCTCAAAGGGACCATGAATGAAGGGTTATTGTATCTGATTTAAGTTTAAAGTTATTCTCTGATGCAGATTGGGCTGGCTCCAAGGAAGACAGAAGGAGCACCTCAGGATATCTTACCTTTGTAGGATCAAAACTTGTCTCATGGTCGCCCAAGAAGCAACCCACAATTGCTCTCTCATCTACTGAATTTGAATATAGAGGTCTTGCCATAGCCACTCAAGAAGCAATGTGGATGAAGACACTATTTACATATCTTGATTTGGAGATTGGAACTCCAAGTATTCTTGGTGACAACATGAGTTCCATTCACTTGGCTGCCAATCCAATTTTTCATGCAAGGACTAAACATATTAAAGTACACTACCACTATGTAAGAGAGAATTGCGAGCAAGGAAATTCAGCTATCTTTTGTGTCAAGCCATCAACAATGTGCAGACATTTTAATCAAGGCATTAGATGGAACAAGACTCAGTAAACTCAAAGGTATGATTGATTTGCAGGTAATCTTGGAAGATTGTGCAACAACGTAACGATTGGAAATACTCATGAATGAATGACTCTCCTCCCAACCTTATGCCTGTATATATAGCTGCTTGAACTAATGAGGACCACAAATGTAACTAGAGTCCACAAGTGCATGTGCAATCTCCTCCACTCCTTTCATATCCACCACTAGAGTGTATTAGTGACTGGAGTGATCTCGACCACTACTTTAGTACCTTCCACTAGAGTTCACTAGTGGTTGTTGTACTCACCTCTTGAGTTAAGTCCACTGGACTCAAGTTAACGAAGGCTCTAGAGCTCTTTGGGCAAAACTCTCTCCCCATGCTCCCCATGGGAGTTGAACCAAAGACCTCCTCCTTCACAACCATGAGACTTAACCACTAGGCTAAGTGGATTACTTGAATATGAGAGCACATGAATTATGGTTGAGTCTACTCTTGAGATCTTTGGTCCTACAGACGAGTGACCAAACGGTATCCGATTTCAGATCTGTCTGAAGCCATCGGATCCCTAGATCATAGACTTACTTTATTACATTCTTCCCCCCTTGGAAAAGATTTTCATCCTCGAAAATAAAGCTATATATATAATTGTAGGAAACCCCTGAGCCTCATGTTCTAAAACTTGAAGAACATGCATTCATTCAATCTTGGATTGTGGAAACTTTTTCCCATGTTGAATTTTCTTCAGTTCCATCCTTCCATTTTACTAAACACTCTTCATACAAGTGACTTCTTGTACGTTTATCTCGGGTTCCGTCCTTCCATTTTACTAAACACTCTTCATACAAGTGACTTCTTGTACGTTTATCTCGGGTGCAAAGTATCCTTTCAGGTTCATGAGGAACTGTTTCATTTACTGGAATAGGAAGTATAACCTATTGTCCAACTAGATTATCTGAATCTGTTAGACTCTTTCTAAGTCGACTAACATGGAACACTGGATGAATCCAACTATCATCTGGAAGTTGTAGTTCATAAGCCCACAAACCAACTTTCTTGGTGATTGGAAAAGGACCGCAATATCTAGGCGACAACTTGGCACATTGACCAGTCTTAAACTTTTCCGATCTTTTAGGAATACGAAGATAAACTTGATCGCCAACCTAAAAAGTAACATCTCTTCGCTTCGGATCGGCATAAGCCTTTGCACGATCTTGAGCTTTCTTTAGATTTTCTTTAGCTAACTTGAGCTTAAAGTTCATGTCTTGAAGAAACTCTTGAGCTGCTTAAACTCGTTCATTTTGAAGTCCTACTGCATAAGGAGACCTAGGCTGGAAACCATACATCAACATGAATGGGCTAAATTCAGTTGATGAATTCTTGGCACTATTATAGGCAAATTCAGCTAATGGAAGATAGTCTTCCCAATCAGTCTGTTTGGAAGTAACATAAGCTCTGAGTATGTCTTCCAAAATCTGATTGACTTTCTCTGTCTGTCCATCCGTCTGGGGATGTTCAGCTGTACTTAAACTTAGTTTAGTTTCAAGTCTACTAAAGACTGCTCGCCAAAAATGACTTGTAAATCGAGCATCTCTATCAGAAACTATGTCCACTGGAAGACCATAGAGTCTATAAAGTTGATTAACAAATATTTTTGCAAGTTCTGGAGTCTTATAAGTAGTCTTGACTGGAATAAACTGAGCAAGTTTAGTCAATCGATCAACGACAACCCAGACTGAATCAAAGCCTTTCTGAGTGTGGGGTAATCCAGAAATGAAATCCATGGAAATACTTTCCCACTTTCCTTTGGGAATTTCCAAAGGATGCAGCAATCCTCCAACTTTAAGTCGTTCAAACTTATTTACTTGACATTTATGGCACTTGGACACATAGTTTTGCACATCTTGATGCAAACTAGGCCAAAAAAAATGTATTTTTACTAACTCATAGGTTCGGTTAATACTAGGATGTCCAGCACTTGGAGCATCATGGCATTCGAAAAGTACTTGTTTTCGTATGTCCGAGGTACTTGGGACACAAACCTTACCTTTATAAAGAAAATATTCATCTTGGAGAGAATAGTGTTTAAACTTTCTCTTAGAAGTACTTGCTTCATTTTGTTCAGCTTGCTCAGCTGCTTTCCAAGCTTGACTGTAG
Source organism: Ceratopteris richardii (assembly GCA_020310875.1). Taxonomy (NCBI): domain Eukaryota; kingdom Viridiplantae; phylum Streptophyta; class Polypodiopsida; order Polypodiales; family Pteridaceae; genus Ceratopteris; species Ceratopteris richardii. Next base: position 93,292,666 of record CM035418.1, read on the forward strand.
CTTGGATCTTCTTTGCAGCTTCCTTTAAAAGTTGAAATAAATTCACTTTGAATTTGCACAAAACTTAGGTTGTTCAGCATTGGCATCTGACTTAAGGCGTCTGCCACTGCATTGAACTTTCCTTTTCTATACCTGAGTTCATAATCGAACTCTTGCAACTGTTCAGCCCACCTCGCTTTTCTACCTCTTAGATCAGGTTGGTTTGCAAACCACTTTATACTCTCTTGATCAAAAACTATGGTCAGCTTTGATCCATATAGATAATGGCGCCATTTCTTCAGAGCATTAATAATAGCGAACATCTCTCGCTCATAGGTAGAGTAATTTTGCTGAGCAGGACTTAGCTTTCTACTCTCGAAAGTTATTGGTCGACCATCTTGGCTTAGTACTGCTCCTACTGCAGATGAACTTGCATCTGTTTCTAATTGGAAAGGCTTGTTCGGATCTACGATCTGTAGAACCGGGGCCGAAGCTAAAGCAAGTTTAAGTTCTTGAAAACTCTTTGCTTTCTCTTCTTTCCAATTTAACTTTTGATGCTTCCCTTTGAGTTGATCCGTCAAAGGTACTGCAATCTTGGCACATCCAGCCACAAACTTCTTATAATATCCTGCCAATCCGAGAAAACTTTGCAGTTCTCGAACCGTCTTGGGCTCAGGCCATTCAAGAATCGCTTGGACCGTTTCAAGGTCAACTTTGATTCCTTCCGCGGAAATAATATGACCTAAATACTTTACTTCTGGGGTAAAGAATTCACATTTTGACTCTTTACCATAAAGTTTATTATCGCGAAGAAGTTGAAAAACTTTTTTCAAGTGCTCTAAATGACTTTCATGATCTTACTATAGATCAGAATATCATCGAGAAAATCTACAACAAATTTTCCTTTTGCGCTTTATCATGATCTTTTGGAGAAAGTACGTGTCTAAAAACACGAGGTTTTTTAGACACCCTTTCATTAGATCTAGTCCCTTTGCCTTTACGCTTAAAGTTATTCTTTAGGGAATAACTGCTTTCCTGCGGGACATCCAGACGTGAGTTATCCTCATAAATCTGGGCAACCTTAATCGCCTCTTCTAGGGATTTAGGTGCATGCCTTTTGACTTCATTTCGAATTCGCTGGTTAAGTCCTCTGACAAAACCGTGAAGACGATGAAAGTCATCTAAATGCTTTAATTTCAGAATAACATCTCTGTATTCTGAAATATACACTAATAGCGGTCTACCTTTCTGTTGAATTTTATCCCATGCTTCCCAATTGCGTTCCTCCACATTCTCGGGGAGAAACTCTTTCTTGAAAAGGTGGGAAAATTCATCCCAGGTGGTAGGTTTCTTGTGAGTCTCAGAGAGACTCATCCACCATGTATAAGCTTTGGGTCCTAGCGATAAACTTGCTTCTACTACTCTCACATGATCGGGGGTATGTTTGAGTTCATGGACATCTTTCCATTTCTCCAGGAAGGTCAAAACTGCATCCTTATTCCTATCCTTATCCTCTCCAGAGAAATAAGGAGGACGGATCTCCTTTCCCAAGGAAAGATCCACTGGGCGGTTATGACTTTCTAACATCCCTACCGAAGCAACACACAAGGGAGTAGAAGATACCAAACTAAGACGGCTCATACTTCCCGCTAGAGGAAACATGTCTATATGGGGAGAGGATAATCCTTTATCCTTTTCCATCTTAACAGACATTGGTGAAGTTGCAATCGTATCGGTGTGACTACCTAAAATATTCTTACTGATATCCCTAGGCATCTGAAGTAAGTTCAGAATGGCCTTAAGGTGATCCTGGATTCCATCAACAGATTGACGGAGTACTGCAACCTCATCCGGAATACTGGACAACCGTCCAAGCTTTTGCTCAACTAGCAACATCCTACTCTCCATATCTTTCCCCTCGTTTAGAGTAGTGATTGTTTCCCCTTTTCTCGCAGAATCCTCAACGTCTAATGCTACAATCGTCGCTTCTCTTTTAGATGCATCAGACGCATGACTTGTATTTGAAACCATAGGTGCAGATGGATGCAATGCACGTGCAGCTATTGGTGGTCTAGGCATGAATGAGGATGTTACTAAGATAGGAATAGAAACAAACATTGACGTACTAGTAGTACTCGTAAGCGAGACGTGGCTAGAAGTCCCCTCCATCGCACACAAAGCGTTATTAAACTTACTAAGTATTCCTCACGCAGGTGGTGTGTGCAACAAAATCAAAAGAGCTATGCAAGAATATCACAAGAAATAGTCCCTGATGATTTGGTCCGTCGAGGTCGACTTGATTCTAGCCGAAAGTGCTAGAATTATGACGAAGTTAGGCCTCCGGATCTTCACTCCACAGCTCCACTTCCTTCAAGCTTTGCTCAAAATTTAACTATCCTTGCTTATTTCTTTGGCTTAAAGAAGAGTGCTCCTCAGGTTCCGGGCTGCAACAGTTGGGTGTTGCAGACTTCAATTGTGAATATGCATGAAGATATCAAGCGCTATCGTGTAAACTTGCTTGGTGCCGTGGATGGATGGGAGGGCTCTCAACTGAGAGGTTCAGGGATCGAATCCCGGGTACTACTCAGTACTGATATCTCTTTTTTAGCTCCTAATTGACACCTTCTACAGCGGCAACAGCGAATAAGTTGATGTGCTTTGAAGAACTTTTCGCGAACGCCTGTGTGCTTCGTGGACAAGCGACCGATTTCCCAAGCCGAGGACGGGAGTTTGAGCTCCGGGGGCTTATAGCAGATATGATTAGCCTTTTTAGCTCTTGGTTGAAGCCTTCTTCAGCGCTGACCTGCGACAATTTGTATTGTCCACAAATTAATGTTGCCAAGACCCGTGGACTCTTTGGATAGGCGAGTGCACTCAAATCGGGGGGACAGGGGTTTGAATCCCCTGTTCCTCACAGTAGAGGTTGTTAAACCTTTTGATACTCTCCTCCTTAGCTTCTCTTTATACTGCGCTCGCAGAGAGAACTACGATTCGGGATGAAGCTTCAAGATAATTGCGAGCAAGAATCTAGTCGCCTTGAGAGAGCTATACTTGCAAGGACTCATGAGCAAGATGATGAAGGAGAGAGCTATGAAGAGAGCTCTGATACCAATGCAACAACGTAATGACTCGAAATACTCATGAATGAATGACTCTCCTCCCAACCTTATGCCTGTATATATAGCTTCTTGAACTAATGAGGACCACAAATGTAACTAGAGTCCACAAGTGCATGTGCAATCTCCTCCACTCCTTTCATATCCACCACTAGAGTCTATTAGTGGCTGGAGTGATCTCGACCACTACTTTAGTACCTTCCACTAGAGTCCACTAGTGGTTGTTGTACTCACCTCTTGAGTTAAGTCCACTGGACTCAAGTTAACTCACGTTAACTTGAGTTAGAAGGCTCTAGAGCTCTTTGGGCAAAACTCTCTCCCCATGCTCCCCATGGGAGTTGAACCCAAGACCTCCTCCTTCACAACCATGAGACTTAACCACTAGGCTAAGTGGATTACTTGAATATGAAAGCACATGACTTATGCTTGAGTCTACTCTTGAGATCTTTGGTCCTACAGACGAGTGACCAAACGGTATCCGATTTCAGATCTGTTTGAAGCCATCGGATCCCTAGATCATAAACTTACTTTATTACAGATTGAATACCTCAAGCTCATTTGACTTGAGGGGGAGCTATTGGAACAAGTCCCTGGCAAGTCTAAGTGTTGGCTTGAGTCTTCAAAAGACATAGAAACTTGAAGCAAATGCTAAATCCTTGAAGAGTTCACTTGTGAACTCACCCTTGTAACTTTTGAGTTTTTACTTGATGTAAAAGTGAAAGAATCTAAAGTGGTTGAATCTAGTTGATGAGTAGGAAAAGAACTCCACGAAATCGTGATTGAATTAGTTGGAGAATCAATCACTAAAAGGTAGGAGAATTGTTTTAGGTGAGCAAGATTCAAATTCAAATCGTAGCTCCAATCATCACTATATATACACATGGTTTAGTCGCGGGATTTAAAACACCATTAGCTGATCTTCATGCCATATCAGAGTGTGATCTCAAGGCACACACATGTACCAGTAAGTCCATTGTATTTTACATTCAATATACACTTGTTTTTATGATCATTTTGACCATATCTTCATGCATGTGTGAGTGTACTATTCACTGCCATACTTCTCAATTTTTTAGCGAGATTGCAGAGATGGTTTCTCTGAGCATGGTGCATCACTTTCAGTGATTGAACATGGTAAAGTTAGCTCTCTAAGTCTATTATATACTCCCAAAATTTCATTGCATTTGCAGTTCACAATCGTGATATATATTCATTTTAAGTCACCTATATCTCTGTATCTTCTACCTCCTGAAAAGTCGGGATCACATACCTGACTTGCTAAAGTTATTTCTCTTAGTATGATTAATAATTTTTTATGAAATAAACCCCAATAGGTTGCATTTCTTCCTAATTAGATTCCTCTAAAATCCCTCTAGTCAATTGTAATCAGAAATGAGCACTGAGTGAAATACTGAAGCATTCATGACCAAAATAGAAACTTTCTTCATGTTGACTATTGGTCAAACTAGTCTATCTTGATTCAACTTTTTGGGAGTGATCTTCCAAGGTACATAGGGTGTCTAATACATCCTTTGGCAAGCTAAAAGGACCCACTACATATCCTTGGAGTTCATTTGGCTAGTGTAGTGCAAAGTTTCTGCAGGACCACTTCATCTTCATCAAGTACACATCCTTCTCTTCACACTTTTGAGATCCAAAAATTTGATGGCATAAACTTTTCTCTATGGAAGAATCAAATTAAAGATGTGCCGATTCATAGGAGGCAATGGAATCCATTAAATGGAATCTCAAAGAAGCCTACTAATGTGGATGAAGATGATTGGGATGAGTTAGATGAAATGGTCAGGTCTACCATTCGATTGCACCTGGCAGATAATGTTTACTTTATAGTATTAGACTATGAAAGTGTAGAAAAGTTTTGGAAGAAGTTCTGCAATACACACGAAAATAACATCAAATAAAGTGTATCTGATGAGAAAGTTATATGACCTTTGCATGAAGGACATAAATAGTGTTGCTGCTCATCTAAATGAGTTTGATGTTATATTCTCTGTGTTACAGGCTAAGAAAATGGATATGGATAATGAAATGAAAGTAGTCTTGTTGTTATACACCTTTCCATCATCATGGGATACATTTTGCACAACTATTCGCAATAGTGCACCTGGTGGTAAACTGGTCTATGATGACATATGTAGAGCACTATTGAGATTCGTAGAAAATCTATGGTTGGCACTCAAAGTGGAGATGCATATAATGTTCGTGATTCTTACCAAGGAAAGAATTGGCAACATGGCAGGAGCAAGAACAAGGAAAAGAATGGTCAATGGAATCAAAGTAGAAGTACATCAGACGGATATTGAATGCCATTATTGGACACGTGAAGAAAGATTGTTATGCATTCAAGAATGCTAAAGATAAAGGACAAAATGTTGGTGGTCATGCTAAACAACTACCTTCACCATCTTCTTTGACTGTGAAGATTGAAGAAATTAATGCTATTTTTGATGATGCTAATTTTTTGAAAGTTGAGAGTATTGTTCCCACTAGGGCATTTATGGTTGATTTCCTTTCCCACACATGGCTACTAGATTCTAGTGCTTCTTTCCATGTGACACCACACAAAGAATGGTTCTCTAATTATGCAGCAAAGTCCCTTGGTATCGTGAGACTTGGTGACTCTTACTACTGTGATGTTGTGGGGACTTGAGAGGTGGTTCTATAGTTCATTGGTTCAAAATTTACTATGCATAATGTACGCATTGTACCTTAGTTATCACGTAGTTTGATGTCAATTTCTCAACTTGATGAGCTTGGTATGGCTTGTATTTGGCATGGCGGTTTGGGCCACATATCTCATAGTGCAATGGAAAATCTTTCTCATTCTGGCTACTTACCTATGTTATCTGTCTCTAACTTTTCATTATGTGAGCATTGTCAATATGGAAAGAAAACTAGGAATGTGCATAAAATGCACATTGACTCTTCAATTCAGCGTTTAGATCTCATTCATACAGATGTGTGTGGTCCTATGCCCACAAGTTCATAAGGTGGTTCTCTTTACTGTGTCACTTTCATAAATGATGCTACTAGAAAAGTCTGGGTATATCCTATCAAATCAAAGGATGAGGTATTCCCTACCTTCAAAAATTGCTTGCTTCAAGTGAGACTAAAAAAGGAACTAAGCTCAAAGATTTAGGTTTAGATAATGGGGGTGAATATACCTCAAATGCATTTATCCCTTTTTTCCAGTCTAGAGGAATTCATAGAGAGTTTACAGCTCCTTGTACCCTAGTATAGAATGGTGTAGCTGAAAGGATGAATAGAACTATTCAGGATAGAGTAGTTTTTATGCTACATCATGCAAACCTTTCACAAGGCTTTTGGGTAGAAGCACTATTGATTGCAGTTCACGTGATTAACATTTCACTTGGTATTGTCAAAGTTCTGAAAGTAGCACAAGAGTTATGGACAGGGAAACCACCATCTTATGATCATCTTCGAGTTTTTGTGTGTGAAGGATATGTTCATATACCCAAGAATCTTAGATAAAAGTTGGACCATAAGTCAAAGAAATGCATTTTTCTTGGATATGGTCAAGAAGGACAATTTGGATATTGCTTATGGGATCTTGAAACACATTCAGTGATTAGAAGTAGTGATCTCATTTTCAATGAGTCTAAGATGCATAAAAAAACCATTAAGGAGGTTGAAGTAAGAAGAGTGGTGTTTGAGGATACTAGTCCTTTAGTTAGCATGCATAAAAATGTTGCACATAGGGATGTTCAAGAGAATGTCTGATCAGATTAGTCTAAAATGTTCCTGTTCAGCAACCATTGAGACGCTCTGCACGTGTCTCACATCCACCTGATAGATATGTTCCAGGTTTGGATTTTGTTATGCTAACAAATGCTAGTAAGCCTTCTTGCTACAAAGAGGCCATATAGACAAAGGATCATGTCAAGTGGGAGCGTGCCATGAAGAGTGAGTTGGTTTTATTCACAAGAATGGTACTTGGGATTTAGTACCTTTGCCAAAGGGCAGGAAAGATTTACCATGTAAATTGGTATATAAGCTGAAATTCACATCAAATAGTGCTTCTCCAAAGTATAAAGCATGACTTGTTGCAAAGGGCTTTAAGCAACAACATCGTGTTGATTTTGAGGAAATCTTCTCTCCAATGGTCAAGATGACCATGCTTTGAATGTTTCTTGGATTTGTTGCAATGGAGGACTTAGAGCTAGTCCAAATGGATGTGAAAGTGGCTTTCTTGCATGGAGATCTTACACGTGAGATCTATATGTAACAACCAGAAGGCTATGTAGCCTAACAAAGAAAGCCTACTTTGTAAGTTGAAGAAGAGCTTATATGGACTTCAACAATCCCCTACACAATGGTACCAAAATTTGTTTCTTTTATAAAGTTTGAAGGCTATTTTGGAAGCAATGAGGATTATTGTCTCTACACAAAGAGATGCTCAAATGGCAGCCTAATATGCTTGATATTTTATGTCGATGATATGTTGATTGCTGGGAAGTCCTCTTATGACTTGTCAATTCTCAAAAATAATTTGATTCAGACATTTAATACGAAGGATTTGCGGGATGCCAAACATATTATTAGCATGCACATTACTCATGATAGGAGTAAAGAATGCATATACTTGTCTGAAAGTGAGTACATATCCAAAGTACTTCACAGGTTCAATATGCACGGTGGAAAGGCATTTAATACACCTTTACCCACATATGTGAAATTGAGCAAGTATGATTTCCCCAAAGCAAATGAGAAGCAGCATTGAGAAGCAGTCAAGATGATTTTGAGATATCTAAGTGGCACTAAGGACAAGTGCCTATGATTAGGTAGATGGAAAGCATCGATTATTGCTTACATAGATTCTCACTATGCTAGTTGTGTGGACAATCGTAAGCCTGCATCAGGGTACATTTTTCATTTTGCTAGAGGTGCTATCTCTTGGAGATCTCATCTTCAAGAATGTACAGTTGTTTCCACCATAGAAGCATAGTATGTTGCAGAAAGTGAGGCATGTAAGGAAGCATTGTGGCTTTCTCATCTTGTTTGTTATATGGGTTTACCTAAGCATGTACATTGTTTGCTTAGTGATAGTCAGAGTGCAATTGCATTGGCTAAGAATCCGGTCTATCATGAAAAGACCAAGCACATTGAGGTGTAGTATCACTTCATTAGAGAATGCTTAGCTAGTGAGCACCTTATTCTTGAGAAGGTTCATAATCGAGATAATGTCGCAAATGCTTTAACTAAAGCTCTACCAAAGGATAGCTTTCGACATTGTTGTCACTTGATGGGGTTACTTGATTCATGATATTACATAGTTACTTGTATATGTAACATGCCCATCACGTGGGAGGTATACTTTGTATACTTACACTCAAGTATTCTTTATCATTCTTTATTTCTCTCCCAAGGTCACTTTGGACATATTGGCCTTTAGTGGGAGATTGTTACAGTTAGTGTCCATGTGAAAGGCCAAATGGCTGCTAGAACTTTTGTATATGTTCTTTAATAAAACATAGTGCTTTGGTCAGCCACAGACTCTAAGTTTGACCACATTTGTATGACCTAAGAAATATGTGTTCATGGTCTATGTAATATGTGTCTTCTGTGTATTTTGCAACCCTTGTGCAGAGTATTGTGTGTGGCATTGGAGTTTGGGTTTCTATAGCAAGGGTGTCATTGTGGAGCTCTCGAGAAGGAGATTCTACCGTCTTGCATTGCCACAGAAACACTATGTGTTTTCTTTGTATTCTTCAACCCTTGTGTACACTATTGTGTGTGGCACCGGAGTTCGGTTTTCTATAGCAAGTGTATCATTACGGAGCTCACAAGAAGGAGATTATACCATCATGCATTGCCATAGAAATGCTTCATAAAGGTGTGCTGAGACTTCAATGCCTCTTTTTACAAGTGAACAGTCAAGTGCTAGTCCAAAATGAGGCAATTTCTTAGCCTTTATAGGTTTCAAATAATGGGGCAAAACTTTTTCATTTCTTATGTAGATTTACATGACGCACTTGTCGATGAGAGACTTGACATAGAGGGCACAAAAGATATGACTAATTGGTTGTTGTAGACCTTGAGAGATAGCAAATTAGATGCACCAATGGATCCCTCATCTATCTGATAAGAATGAGTTTGTTTCTTTTAATGAAGCAAAAAATTCAATTAATTGGATGTATGCAATCAGAATATGATGCTATTATTATGAAGAATGATACCTGGTCTTTATGTGATTTTCCTCTAGGCAAAAAGGCCATTGACACTAAATGGGTATACAAGCTAAAATGTGAGCTTGATGGAACAATTGACAAGTATAAGGAAGGGCTTATTGCCAAAGGTTATGCTCAAGAGAGAGGCATTGATTTTGATGAGACCTTTGCTCCTACATGCCAAAGACCATTGTTCAGAGCATTTCTGTACTTACAACTCATCATGGTTGGAATGTACATCACTTGAACATTAAAAATGCATTTCTGAATGGTGACTTACATGAAGAAGTGTATGTATCTTTGCTTCGTGGTTTCATGCAGAAAGGGCATGAAAAAATTGTGTAAGTTGAAAAAGGGATTATATGGTTTGAAGCAACCACCATGTGCTTGGTATGAAAATATACATGCCTACTCAATCGCACATGGTTTTGAGTGTAGTCCAACTGAGAGCACCTTATATGTTAAGCATGCAAATGATGTAATATTGGCCTCATATGCATAGACTAAAATGCATGTATAGGTGGATCCCACTTTATTTGTGATCTAATGTTATATCCAACTTCAATCATGGTTTTCAATGGTATTTTCTCTTTCTTGGATTTGGCCAAAAATTCATCCAAAGACTTGTATTTGAAATCTCTTGCTCATGTTCAAGTTTGAATCCAAAACAAGAAGCATTATATCTATATGTAATATGACTAGCAGAAGCCTCAAAGTGCTTTAGCATCCATCCTTTTCCAAAGTTTTTAGGAATTGTCTTACTAGTATCATTGAAGAAGATCTTTCCCTCGCCAATCGCACTAAGTTCCTAGATCTAGCTTCTTGAAATGTTGCACACTCTTTATTAGCATAGTCAAAACTATCACACCATAGGCATCTCTTTGTAACTCTCATTTTGGATCTAATTTCTCCCTAGAGCACTAGGTTTCTCTAGTGAGGAAAACTTTAATAATCTCACCCATGTATGCAAGAGAAGTTTCAATTGATTTCACCTCTGGTCGACTTTCTATTTTGGTCTCAATTGTGGAATAAATGTGGTCAAAATTGGAGTCACTTATTTCTATATTGATATTTGGACACTTAAAACCTCTTTTGAGTCATTCTTAATTTCCACTTCTTATGTTTTACAAGCATAAGAACTACTTCTCAGAACATATCCTACTCAGTTGTTAGGCCTATGGGTTGAGTCAAAACTTCAAGCAGGTTTCTAACTCTAGGACCAAGCTAGGATCATAAATTTGTGCAAACAATTTGATTTTTCCTAGGGCTACTGCATCTTAGCCAGATTGACTCAACTGATTAAATTTTTCTTCAAACTCACATAGTAACTCAATTGCTAGGAGGCCTTTGTTTGGACTAGCCACCTCCTTTTTGAATGATCGGCGTGTGGGTGTAGCTAAATCTTCAAGAAAAATATTTCTCTTTCAATAATTTCTTGAAATCATCCTAGGGATCTACTTGATCTTGAAGGGAAACAATCCTTTGTTTGATTCCAGGAGTAGTCGCTCTACCAAATTCAAATTCTTTCATGATTGTAGGCACATCATAGAAGTCCATTTTAAGATCATAGATGTGCAAGAATTGTGTTACATTCCATCCATTAAAAACCCATGCTCTTTGACTAAAGCTTCTAAGGCTTGTACCATATTGTTTCTATTATCTGCAATGTTTTGAGTCAAGGAAACAAGGTCAAGCAATACATTAATTCTACGTGTGTCAAGGTCACCTCCCAATCCACTCCATGAAGTTTCATCTCTAATTTCACTTTCATCATCCATCTTGGTCAAAGTCAAACAATGTTGATCCATCCAAAGTCAAAGTCAAGAACTATGCCAAACTATAGGTCAATTCAAGTCAAATCTCAAAGTCATATTTATTGCCAAAGTCAAGCTCAATGGGTTCACTTGTATCGGGGAGATTTGCTCTTAAGGTTGCACATAGGTTGCCATAGATTTTGACTTTGACATGAAATGTATCAACACAAGCAATTTGGAGATATGATCAATTCAAAACTCTTGATATCAATGATGCTCATGATACAAAATATTTGAACAATCTCAAAGTTTAGGTTATGTTAGTCGGCCGCCGGATTTGGAAGATGTAACCGAATCTTGTTCGCACGAGTGAAAAAAAAAAGTAGTTACATACAGTTTGTAAAAAGTTATATAAATCAAGAAGACGCGCAGAGACGAGAATGTGACGGATCACCAGACTGTCTGTCTGGGTGACTGATCGGGCATTGTCTGTAGTGTCATTTGCATACCTTCTGTATTCTGAGTCGTGTTCGTCTCTGTCTTGTCTACCGTCGACATTTGTTCTGTTGTTAACCAGTGAGACTATTCGTGGAATCACCAGACTGTTCGTTGGGAGGATGGCCTGAACACTACTGTAGCGCTGTTGTCTAACTTTTGCGTACTCCGATTGTACTGTGTGCATCTGTGTTGTGTTTCCTATTGATCTCTGTTGAAGTTGTGAGTTCCATTCACAACTAAGAGATCGTGGACTGTTGTCTGAGTAAGTTGTTTGTGAATCTCTATTGAGTTGTGATGTTAGTCCGCGCATTGTGTGTTACCCATTCTTGGAATGTTCTGCCAGTGGTTGGTGAAATCTGAGCAACTGTAGTAGCATTCTGGTATTCACATCTGTGTTGTGTTGTCTGCCATGTTGGAATCTGTCTTCATATGGTAAAGTTAAGTGCAGTAGGAATCTTTCTAAGTTGTGCACTGGACCTTCAGTACAGTGTGGTTGAACCCTCAAAGTTCTCTGTGTCTACGGTGTTGCCTGACTGTTTAGATCCAGTCGGTAAAGGTTAACGATTATTCTTGTTTTCGGTATTTCCCGTAAGTTTATGCGTAGCTGCAACATAGCATCTTGCGTATTCGATGCCAGTGGTTGAGCTAAGACTGTGACGGTAATATCTAAGTACAGTAATCTTCGATAGATCTCTCAGCATTAGTATAATGTTGAGTGTGAGCAGTAAGTTTTGGGAACTAAGTACAGGGCCTCTGTCTAACAGACCCCTACCACTCCGAAGAACCCACTTAGGTGCTTAAATGCGTTTCTGACAGTTAGTCTCGCGTTTAAGAAGCGTTTAAAACAGCGTTTAACACTGGCGCCGTCTGTGGGAAGGTGGCATCAAGATTGCCATTTATCTATGGGACGGTGGCATCAAGATTGCCGTTTATCTGTGGGAAGGTGGAAACAGATCAAATTGTTGCAAACCTGTTGTGGAAACGTGACTGTAAAATTTTTTCGACAGTAATAGTACGCGATTAGTACAAAAGATGATACATGCCGGTTACTCGATCCGATGAAACGTATCCAAAGAACCACCAGCCTGGGGTACTTAATTTGTTAAAAACGACTCTGGGAGGTAGCAGTACAACTAGGTCTAACCCAGTTGTCAAGAAAGTAAAAAACGTTAGTAGTGATTCCGGTCATATTCAGGTGGAACGTGTTTCACCTCTAGTAAATTCTGGTACTATTTCGGTGCAGTCTGTCGAAGATATAGTAACCCCAGAATCTACCAAGACGCAGCCTGAAGTCAGCTTAACAACATTGGGTAAAGATTCAAATTTGTTTACGACTAGAAACACTTTAGCCAATGAAATTAGTGAAGGCGAAAAAACGCCTTGTTCTGGCGAAGATTCGACACATTCCGGTGATATTTCGGTAACAGTTACTGAAAGATCGCAGTTTTCCGGTGACGGTTTACCATTTCTTGGTGAATCTTCAGCCCAATCACCACTATTGGGAATAAGCTTCCCTACATTTGACATCAAGAAGGAAGGAAGCTTGTTCGAAACAGAGATTCGAAGCATACTGAACAAGATTATCGAACCGGAAAGTGCACAGTCCGACGATACAGATTCCGATAGTTCAGATATTCAGCCCCGGGATACAGGAGATAGTCACCATACAACCATCAGCACGATGAACGAACAACAACAACAACTATGCCTACCCAGGCCGACTCCAACAGGAGTAACGTACACCAAATTTGGTGGATTCCCAGGAGATGACCTGGATGCTCATGTACGCACATTTGAGATAAGCTACACAGTACTCAACCATCCACCTGATCCGGCGTATAAGGCTATTGTTTTCCAATCGACACTGGTCAATGAAGCAGCTAGATGGCTTACAGAATATGATATTAACTATTTCGGCACCTATGAAGCAGTAAGGGATGCCTTTTTGCAGAGATTCAGGCTAAAGAAGAATCCAGCCGAAATTTTTGATTACCTGCAAAACAATAGATAGAAGATAAATCAAACTGTACAGGAGTACGCCACTCTATTCAGGACTCATTTGAGGCAGTTACCACCAGCACATGCCAACCTACCGGATGGCGTTATTACTCAGTGGTTTATCAATGGATTAACCCCGCAACTTAAACAGATTATGATCATACGCTGTGTAGGAGCTATGACGCTAGATGCAGTGATTGCAATGGCTCTGCAGCTGGAAAACAAGGTTGGCAGATTTACAGAAGATCTGGAGTGGTTAAAAGCAAATAGAAATGTCGCCGAAGACCCGACCAAACAGATGTACTGCCCTACCTACAAGAATTCAGGCCATACTAGTGCCACTTGTGCACTTAATCAGTTGTTTTGTGCTATCTGCAACACTACCGGACACACCACCAAAAACTGCACATATAACGCCAAAGTGCAGGGAACAGCGACTGTCAATGCAATTATACAGGAACCATGGCAGCCAGCCAATCACTATGTTCCTCCGCAAATGAGAAACAACCAGCAACAAGGATATCTAAATTTCAGAGGATAGAGAAATAATAACTATAATGCAAACCGCTGGCAGACCGGACCGCCACCGGAAAATCCCAATTTGCCACCACCGCGCTGCCATTTCTGTGGTGAATTTGGTCACATTAGAAGATTTTGTAAGGATGCAGCTGAGTATGATCAGAGGAAGAAAGAACGTCAAAATCCAATGGCTAATATGGTACAAATCACACCAGTAGAAACGCACGCTGCAATAATTCAGACTCGCTCCGGTAAACAACTGCAACTAGCAGCAGAAATATTTGAACCAGGTATACGTGAACAACAAAGGATGTATGATAAAGCTAGTCAATGGACCACCGAAGAGCCTCCAGTCTTCCCAGATCCTATTCCGGTAACCCAGACTCCGTTAACCGAAGAAGGAACACAACAACAGGATTCCAATTCAGCAGCAGGCACATCATCTTCAGCAGGCGCATCATCTTTAGAACCTGTGGAAAATACAATCCAATCACAAAAGGCCTGGGAAATTTTATCTAAGGCATCCATTATGCTCCGAAAACTCATTTTAGAAGCACCGAAAAGATGGGATCAACTGCTACTTGCAATATTATGGGCATATCGGACTACATACAAGGTAACAACAGGATTAACCCCGTTCAAACTAGCTTATGGATTAGAAGCAATAGCACTGATGGAGATAGTTATACCAAGCTTACGAGTAGCAATCGCTTAGAAACTGCTATCGGAAAACTCACTGTCATTTCGGTTGGATACACTCAGAGAATTAGACGAGCATCGATGGCACAGTTTTTTGACTATGCAGGAAGTATAGCTAAGACAAGCTTGAACACATGATCGATATCTAAAGACTCCAATTTTTACGGTGGGACAACTTGTACTCTTTTACAATGCAAAGTCGAATCGGTCTGTTGGCAAATTCAAATTACGATGGTTTGGTCCCTACCGGATTTCTAAACAAGTGGGCCCAGCAACTTTTCGGTTGACTACGTTGATCGGAATCCCTCTTCCAAACGTCATCAACGGTTCGAAGCTGCGGCCGTATCAACACACGTCTAACCCGCACTGAAACGTTTTGCGATTGGCCACGTCTTTTGGCGTTCACTTTTCTTTTCTTTTCTTTTCTTTTCTTCTCTTTTCTTTTCTTTTAATTTGCGTAAAACAAGTCTGTAAATATCCGTGTTTTGATACCTAATTATATCCACCGCCGCCCTTCCCTTGCCAGCTACTCACGCATGCACACCGAAGTTAAGAAGTATCATTTCAATACCGCACGATGATTAATCATCCTTCATTGCTCTCCACTACGACGCATCTACTTAACCTTTTCTGTTTCGCCGAAAAAACGCTATTGTGTTTGTGTGATTTGTGCTCTGTGTGCTTACCCTGTGCTCTGCGTGCTTGTGTTTACTGTCGTTCTGTACGCCATGGAAGCTTTGGCTAACTACGCCGCCTTCCGTGATGGACTCCCTGCAGATGTAGGAGAGTTCCTGTGCATTCGTGGGCTTTCCAACTTCGCTGAATTGCCTTGGCATTCAGTGGAGTCCCACCCATTCTTCGCCCAAATCATTTCCGCCATCGCCAACACACCTGCCACCGAGCAGAGTTGGCCGATCACCTCCCTCCCATCCCGTACACTTATCACATTCCAAGCCTTTTAGAAGCCTTTAGACTCCCTTCGCAAGGTCGGGAAAATGGCCCGAGTCTTCCAATCGCTAGAATGGTAGAGTTATTCCCTAGATATTCATCCAACGAGTATGCAATTCTCTGCCGACCGGAACCAGAAAGATCAGCCCTCCAGTTTTTAGTAGCCATTCTCAACCTACAGAAATGCACATATGGAATATCCCGCCCCTTCTACTCCGCCATAGAATTAGCTGCGCAAGAACCAGTAAACTTCGCATCCTTCTTCTTCCACCGCATTCACAAAGAATGCGTGTCCATTAAGAAACAGGTAAACAAGGGAGGCATGCCGAGATCCAGACTGCCGCACATCCTTTCATTCCTCTTTCCGGTAATACTCGCAGCACAATCACCACCCAGAGGGCGTGTTCTACGACATGAAGAATCAGTACAACTATGGGATGATGAAGAAGAAGATGAAGAAGAGCTAAACCAACTCTTCCGCAGAAAGAGGATCAGAATCAGTTCTTCTGAGAGTGAAGCACAAGGATCTGCCAAAGGAAACAAGGATGACCACAAAGAAGAAGAAAAACAGAACGAGGAAACATTCCACGACACCACAACATCAATGCAGAATGAATCCTCTGCACAATCTTCCCAGGAGCAACAACAGGAAAATCATACTGAAGCTGACACATCCTCTACCGAAGAAGAATCATAGCAACAGTCTGAAGGAGAACAACAAGCAGATGAAGAACAAGTGGCTAAACAAGTGCTCGAAAGGCTGCTTAAGGCAGTTGAGTCCACAGCCGAAGATACTGCACAACAAAACGTCGATCAGGTAACGCAATCTCAGACTGTCATTCCCACTCCCCCGCCGGAACCACCCATCGATCCCATTATCCCCATCCAACCCATTCACCCTGCCGAAACCACTGATTCTTCATCCTCCTCCCTCAACTACTCTCCACCGAACTCCCAACAACTGCTCACCGCCTCCTCATCCCAACCACGACGTCAGCTGCAATTTCCCTCGATTCCCGTAATTTCTGAATTGGCCAACATGGGTCAATTACTCATTAACCTATCACAACAACTTCCAATCCAAATGAAAGAAGCCACAAACATCATCCGCAATGAGCTACAACACAAAGTGGACATTCTCGAAGCAGACATCACGCCAATGCAAGAAGAGATAGATGCAGTTAAAGCCGAAAATCATCAGTTCAACACACAGATTGCCCACCTCCAAGCTCAAATTGCCGATCAACAGAAAATTACTGAACAGAAATGCAGCCGTGGCGGAGCTCTCAAAGAAAGAAGAGTTATTACAGAGTGCAAATGAGGAAATCAGTAAAATGAAACAAGATATCCAGGACAAAGAAGATGCAAGGATCACCTTAGGAAACTTGCTCGAAGAAACCAGAATTAAGCTACAAGAATTAGTGCAGCAAAACCAAGTACAGCAGAGGCAGGCTTAAAGAACAGAAGAAGAGCTTCAGAGGACCAATGAAAATTTAGCAGATGTTAATAATATGCTCAAACATTACTTAAACAAGGAGAAACAGACACAGAAACTAATTGCAGATCTCAGACACGAAAAAGAATCATATACAAGAACAGTAAATTTTCAGATTCAGGAAATCGAGAGACGGGAAAATCAACTGGCCAATCAAAAAGAAAGAGTACAGAAGATGGAGCAACAGATTGCTGAAATAAAGACTTCCAGAGATGCAGCGCTGGCCAATGAGTTTTACTTACAGGAAGCCTTTCTGCAGACACAAGCAGAAATTTTGTTAAATGAAGCCATAGCCCTAAGCACAATTACTAGAACCAGACACCCTAAAACAGTTATTAGAAACCCTCAAGAAAAAGATAGCCCGTACCTTTAGATTAGCTAGAAATATGTACTTAGAAGGAATCATAGATGAGCAATAGTTTTGTAAAACCTGCGGGTTCGAGTCCACCGTGCGTGCGAGAGTGTTAGTCGGCCACCGGATTTGGAAGATGTAACCGAATCTTGTTTGCACGAGTGAAAAAAAAAAAGTAGTTACAAACAGTTTGTAAAAAGTTATATAAATCAAGAAGATGCGCAGAGACGAGAACGTGACGGATCACCAGACTGTCTGTCTGGGTGACTGATCGGGCGTTGTCTGTAGTGTCATTTGCATACCTTCTGTATTCTGAGTCGTGTTCGTCTCTGTCTTGTCTACCGTCGACATTTGTTCTATTGTTAACCAGTGAGACTATTCGTGGAATCACCAGACTGTTCGTCGGGAGGATGGCCTGAACACTACTATAGCGCTGTTGTCTAACTTTTGCGTACTCCGATTGTACTGTGTGCATCTGTGTTGTGTTTCCTATCGATCTCTGTTGAAGTTGCGAGTTCCATTCACAACTAAGAGATCATGGACTGTTGTCTGAGTAAGTTGTTTGTGAATCTCTATTGAGTTGTGATGTTAGTCCGCGCATTGTGTGTTACCCATTCTTGGAATGTTCTGCCAGTGGTTGGTGAAATCTGAGCAACTGTAGTAGCATTCTGGTATTCACATCTGTGCTGTGTTGTCTGCCATGTTGGAATCTGTCTTCATACGGTAAAGTTAAGTGTAGTAGGAATCTTTCTAAGTTGTGCACTGGACCTTCAGTACTGTGTGGTTGAACCCTCAAAGTTCTCTGTGTCTACGGTGTTGCCTGACTGTTTAGATCCGATCGGTAAAGGTTAACGATTATTCTTGTTTCTGGTATTTCCCGTAAGTTTATGCGTAGCTGCAACATAGCATCTTGTGTATTCGATGCCAGTGGTTGAGCTAAGACTGTGACGATAATATCTAAGTACAGTAATCTTTGATAGATCTCTCAGCATTAGTATAATGCTGAGTGTGAGCAGTAAGTTTTGGGAACTAAGTACAGGGCCTCTGTCTAACAGACTCCTACCACTCCCAAGAACCCACTTAGGTGCTTAAATGCGTTTCTGACAGTTAGTCTCGCGTTTAAGAAGCGTTTAAAACAGCGTTTAACAGTTAAAAACTCAAAATTTGGATACAAAATCTTAGAACACAATAATGTCAAAAAACCAAATAAACTTGAAAATTTATACAATCTAAATCTAAATACATGCAAAATCATAATATCTTCCAAATATGTTCATAATTCATGAATATCAAAGTGATCAGATGAAGGTTAGAGGGAATGTGTATGAAGACGCCTAGGTAGATAATGAACTACCAAAGTGTATGAACATGCAGAACTCCAAGCACTCCATACCTTCAAGTTCTCCTTCTCCTCCAAAAGAAATCCTTCTTCTTCACCTTCACTTGAACTCCTTCACCTTCACTTGAACTCCTTCAACTCCAACTCCAAAGATGTGCAAGAAATACTCTCTTCATTCACAAGAGGCAATGTGAGAGAGAGCACTCCTCAAAGCTTGATGTAGCTCTTGAAGATTAATTGATTAATGGCTTTTGGGTACGTCTTCATTTAAGTTTCATGAGCTTGCTTTCTATAAAACAGCTTGTTGAAAAAGCTAATCGGAAGCTTTATAACAAAAAAAACGAAGTCTTTTGCTTTTCCAAAAGTACGTACTTGAATCGTGAGGCTTTTGCATTTTTTATCAATCGACAAAAAGAAAGTTGTTCGGGATTTGAGGAGCGTTGGAATTGAACCTGTGACCTGATACCCACTGCACCATTTTCTGCAAATCCTATAAAGATTGACTTGATATTTTTCTAAAGAAATTTTTTTCGCATTAAAGCCATATGTGGATGCTTTGTTTTGTTTTTTTTGTTTCTTGTTTTATTCATTTACTCTTTCTTTTGCGTGCGTTATGCCTTTGTTTTATTTGTTTTACATTGTTTAATTTCTTTTTACAATGATTATATGCTTTCACACTAGTTTACACACATGCATGCTCACACATGAATATACACATATGAACACATAATTTACAAATATGTACACATTAGCACACATACAAGCACAACAAACACACTTCACACATATAGACATATCACAAGTTTACACACACAAATGAGCACATATACACAAATAGATATGAGCATACACTCACATATTTGGCACACACATAACTCTCTCTCTCTCTCTCTCTCTCTCTCTCTCTCTCTCTCTCTCTCTCTCTCTCTCTCTCTCTCTCTCTCTCTCTCTCTCTCTCTCTCTCTCTCTCTCTCTCTC
>CM035418.1:93320049-93407549 GCA_020310875.1 Ceratopteris richardii
AGAAGCACATTGTCTTCTAATTCACAATGTATCCTGGACTGATCAGTCCTTACATGGCAGTGATCTTCCATGAAAGGTTGGCTTATGTCACACCTCTAGAAGCACGTATCTTGCAAAACTCGCTGATAAAGAAAGCAGCACAAGGACAATATAGACTTAAAGCTGCTACAAATGATGTTTTGGTAATGTGCAATGCATCTACATGACATCTTCATGCTGGATACCATGCACTTCCACATGAGACATTTAAACTTTATGGAATGTGCCATGAACCTGACTTGAGATGCCGTTTTGCTGTTCCATTGCTATTGCAAGGGCATCTCTGATCTGAAATGCAAGCATGTGATCTTCAGAAGATGCCTCCTCATCATCTACATAGTCTATGTCATACTGGATTGAGGAATCATGCATATTATAATCTTGCAGACGATCTTCCTCCAGTTCTAGAGGCTCTCCCTTGTGCAATAACATGTTGTGCAGAATCGAGCATGCTCCAATCATTGACACAGCTGTCTTTACATCCACTGACATCGCTCTACCAAAAATTTTCCATTTCCTCAGGGATGCAAATGCTCTTAGAACAGCCTGACGTGCAGTAGCATGCTTTTGATTGAAATGCATCTTATAAGGGTAAAACTCTGCATCTTCAAAGGGAACCATCAACCATGGTAGTAATGGCAGACCTGCATCACCAACAAGAAATTGAGGTACTTCCAGTGTTCCAACTTGCACAGGGGGACCATTGAGTAGCTTCCGTGATTGTACGTCATCATATAAAGCAGAGAGTCGTAGAACCTTTGAATCACCTGTGCCACCTGCAAAGCCTGCCGAAATGTTCATTATCCGTGAATCTGCATCTACTACAAGCTGAGCAATTACACTATGATACATGTTGCCATCATAATAGTCTCCAGCATGTGGACCTGCTGGCCTTCTGATCTTGAAGCGTGTGCAATCTACTGCTCCACAGCAATTATACAACCCACTGATATTCTCAAACTTTCTAATGATATGTACAAGAGACTCTGGTTTAGGAAAGGCAAGATAATGCTTAAACCGAGAACAGAGGGCATCACAGAGTTGCCGTGTGCAGGTAAATGCTGTTGACTCTCCTAAGCCAAATTTTTCAGCAACTTCAGAGTATTTGGCACCAGTTGCAAGACGAAAAAGAGCCATGGCAACTCGCTTCTTGACAGGTACACATTGGCGGTAGTGTGTATCCATTCTTTCCACAAGAGGTCCAACCTGCTGACAGAGCCACTCCATGGTAGAAGGTGACATCCTGAAATGGGTCCTGTATGTAGAAATATCAAGAAGACCTGAAAATAATCGATTTGCCCACCCTGCAGACCTGGGCTTCACCCACCATTCATGTGTTAGCCTGCGCCTCTTGTTCTCCACATGCAATGATGTTGCTGCTACCATGGAATGTAACATCTGGAGCAAGGGTAACATAGCTGATTGCTCACACACACGCAAAGTACCTCCATCTTCTTCGTTCTGTATGTATTCCAAAACAGCTAAAATAGCGAGCTTGCAGGCTAAGCAGGCAACCAAAACTGCAGTTCTACGTACATTCAAATCCGTCATCACAATAGAACGTGAATAAAATCCTTGAAGAAGTGAGTTTAAATGGAATAGTATAAAACATCAGGACATTCGGTTAACTGAACGATGCATCTGAATCAATCTGAATGTTACATCAAGATCACTCTGTAGGGATGCAAAATAATGGCTATATTAGACTGCTCAACCGGTATAGTTTGATTGCTGAAAATGTTTGAATTGTGATTAGCATCGGTCGCTGTTGTTGCAAGTTTCCCAGGTGGAGTTGAAATTCAAGAAAAGAAAAAAATAAGCTCTCGCAAAGCAACTAGAGGAATCAAGTAGAAAGAACCATACCCTAGGCCTCACCTTGAAAACCTTTCCCGTAGCGGCTGATGTCAACTCTAATGATGAAAACGACCGTTTTCTCCAGTAATATTTCATGGAAAAAGTTCAAGTAAGAATAATGACATAGAGTTACGCTCCGCCTGCGAGGATGAGCTGCTCTGAGCCGTTCCCCCAGCACGCTGCGATCTCCAGGGAGCCTATAGAGCAAGCAGAGACTCCACTTCAAATCTCACGCTGTTAGCATTTCGTAGATTGCTAAAACGATGTTCACTGAATAGCATAGAAACCCTTTCTAATCCCTCAAATCATTAAAGAAATACAGTCTGCAATTCAGAATTTTTATGTTTCTGCCCGCCATTAGAGCAGTTCTTTTCTGCATTACAAGAAGTTGTTTCCTTCATTTTGGAGAATCAACAACGCCAGTTTCTCGTGTTCTTGAACTTCTCAAGTGATTAGAGCCATGTCCTCGTGCGTGACTTTTTTTTTGGGGATAGAACAGTAGTCATATTAAGAAAAGAAAATGCACCAAAATAATTGGGGAGCAATATGAAGAGGTCAACAAACCTCTCATCCTTTCCCAAATTGCCAATAATGGCGATCCACTTCTGTTTTATCTTGTCCTCTCGAATATAAGGTAAGAGTAGTGACGGAATGGAGGGAAACTCTTGAGACGCTTGATCTTTATGTCCAACAGGGTAAGAGAACTCTCTAAGAAAGCTCCATGGGAGTACCACCAAAGTTCATGGCAATTCTATTTCATCAAACCTTCCAAAGGGTTTCTTTTCTAATGTTTTCTTTTCTAATTGCATTCCATAACGATGACGAGCATTGAAGAGCTCGAAGATTGCCTATGGTATACTTAAACTATAGGCACTTTTGGGGTAGGAAAGAAAAGCTGGCCTAATTCTTCATTTTTCCCTAAATCGGCTCTTACACCATGAAGAGGGAATGTTAAGCTATGAAGCTTTAATATTGGTCCATATTCCTTTGTGAGGTGTCTACTTTGGGAGGAAACATTTCTTACCTTCAATGAATGGATGTTATATGTTGTGGAACTTCATATCCCATTTGATTCTTGGCAAGCTTGTGCACCAATTCTTATTGAGTTCTCCATGAAAACTCACTTCTCTATAGATCCAAAGAACCCCAAAGTGAACTTCTCCCCTTTCAAAGTAATCTTTTTGGATGGAGGTCACTACTAAATTGTTATAATTGAATGTAGTCATTCCCTCAAGAAAGGATAACACTTCCCAGAATCTTGAAAAGTCTTCCTAGTTTTCAATGTTCCAAGAATCCCCAGAAGTCTTCCTAGTTTCCATATATAGTTTTCAATGTCCCAAAGATCCTTCCTAGTCTGAACCCCTTGGATGAAGGCTTCTTGTTAGATATGTCCTCTACCCATATTGGTTGATTTCCACTATTGGGAACCAAATTGAGCCTCCTTATTTAATCCCATAGACAAACTTTGATCCTTGCTTATCATGACGTGATCTATGAGAGAAAATAGTGAGCTTGAAACATTAACTTTGATTTTAAAGGAGGACAAAAGGAGAGAGATAAAGTTATGCCATATCCACCACAAAGGACCTTTCAAATTTGAAGATCTCTTTGTTCCTAAAAATAGGTCAAACCCAAGACTTACTTTTGATCAAGACAATCTCTAACCAACAACTTCCCAGTTATCCTAACCATCTTCATAATCATGCTAATTCCCAACCTACACCTATTTTACAAGAGACAAGAAACTTCCGACTAAATTTTGGGAATACCTTTCTATCGAGGTCCACAAACCAATGGAAGTTTACTTCTATTGTTGTTATCAGGTCCTTCAGTGCATGCACACACAGAGGTAGAAAGAAGAAGAAACAAGAATCAGAAACAAAGAACCAGTCGACACGATATTGGGTGCAATCTCCCCCCGTGTACTCTGATGGACGAGTCTCTCAGAGTACACGTATCTATAGGTTTATTTCTATTACATCCTGAAAATAGAAGTTACATGAGGGCCATCGCTTTTAGAAGCATCTTTTAGAAAAAACTACTTTATTTACAAAAGGCGTCGCTTTCTAAAGCGAACCACTACTTTTACAACAAGATAAACCTAAATAAAATTATTTTAGAAGTCTTTGATTTAGTCTTCGAATTTATTTATTTACGCACATCCACTTGTATCCACGCCCTCATGCTTCTTTACCTGCTAGATCAAACACAAACCACATGAAAACCTTCTGGACATTTAAAACATTAAAAATCCATTTAACCTTCCTTGATTCCATAAAATACAACATGCCTCCCAGTTGACAAGCAACTGACCTCAGTTGATAAATATAAAAATAGACATGGATGATCAGTCGCATGTCCCATCACTGAACAAAATTAAGCATGAACCATGTAAAACACATGCATGGAATCGGAAACCTGAAAGTTTAATGTAATTGGGAATGATATGCAAAAATTAAATGATCTCTATAAACACCTTTTAATGATTCGTAACCCAACTAAATCATTTTCATTAAATTGTTTGGCTATGCGCTTCTTATTAATACTATGCATGTAACGTTCTTGACTCTTCCTAATATGCTCATGCACTTTAGCAAGTGTAGAAATATGATCTTGTACAAAAAAATCAACCATAGGAATGTCAGTTTGAGTGAGACTCATGGGAGTGGGAAGCTTTCTTCCATAAACAATTTCATATGGTGCATGACCAGTAGTTGTGTGTGGGGTGTTATTATATGCAAACTGAAGTAAAGGAAGTTTTTCATCCCAATTACTTGGATTATCTAAAGAGTAACAATGTAATAAATCCAAAATAGTACTATTTGTAGCCTCACTTTGACCATTACTTTCAGGATGAAATGCAGAACTAAAGTCTATTTTTGATCCTAGATGTTGAAATAATGCCAACAAAAAATGGTTACAAAAACGAACATCTCGATCTGAAAGAATAACTTTATGATTGTGGAAAAATACATTTAATAAATAACTTAGCAGCTTGAGGTGCAGTTAAAGTCTTTTTAGAAGGAATGAAGTATGCATGTTTACTAAACCTATCAACAATTGTCCAAATCATATCATTGTGAGATGCAGTTGTAGGAAGACCAGTAATGAAATCCATAGAAATTTGTTCCCATGGTTCATCAGGTATAGGAAGAGGCATTAATAATCCGAATGGTTTACCATGATGTCGTTTTACACGCTGACAAACAATGCAGTGAGAAACATACTATGCAACATTTTTTTCCATGTTAGGCCAAAAGAAAATCTTTACATGCAGAAATAGTACTTTGTATGCCCCTATGATCCATATATGGTGGTTTATACATCTCTTTCATAACAAACTCTTTGAATACTTGTGTAATGCATAACTTGTGTTGGAAATACAAGAATCCATTATGAAATGTGTAATGATCCTCATGATGTGATGTGGAATTATTGAAAGCAGTCCATGCTTGTGAAAAATGCAGGTCACATGCATAAGTGGAAATCATATCATGAAATGAATGAATCTGAATAACCAAAATATTATTAATTGAAACAGTAGTTTCTGCGGATGGGAGATGACTTAAAGCATCAGCTACAACATTATCTTTTCCTAGGTGATATTTAATTAGAGGTTGGAAGTTTTGTAGAAATGAAGCCCATTTAATATGTCTATCGGAAATCAATGGTTGATGTAATAAATGCTTAATAGCTTGTTGGTCGGTTTTAATTAGAACTTCCAAACCCATAAGGTAATGTTTCCAAATTTTCAATGCATGCACAACAGCTAATAATTCCTTATCATATGTACTATAATTGCGTTCAGAAGGTTTGAGTTTCCTACTTTCAAATGCAAGAGGATGATTGTTTTGTATTAAAGCAGCACCTATACCAAAACCACTAGCATATGTAACTACATGAAATGGTTGTGCAAAATTAGGTAATGGCAGAACAGGCGCATGGGAAAGTGCATACTTAAGTTTATCAAAAGATTGTTGTTGGGCTACTCCCCATACAAATTTTAAATTTTTCTTCAATAATAAAGTAAGGGGAAGGGCTATATAAGAAAATCCCTTTACAAACTTTCGATAAAAGCTAGCTAATCCTAAAAATGAATGGACATCATTCATTGATTGAGGTTTAGGCCATTCTTCAATTACTTTAATCTTCTTGGGATCTACATGAACGCCTTGACTAGAGACGATATGTCCAAGATACTCTATCTCGTTTTGGAAGAAACAACTCTTTTCAGAATTAGCATAAAGTTTATTTTTACGTAACAAATCAAAGACTGTTGCTAAATGAGTTTCAGGTTCACTGTCATTCCTATTATAAATAAGTATATCATCAAAGAAGACAAGAACAAAGTCTCGGTATTCAAGGAAAATATTATTCATCATACGTGCAAAGGTGGCAGGTGCATTGGTAAGTCCAAAAGGCATTACCATGAATTCAAAATGGCCGTGTTGAGTTCTAAAAGCAGTTTTATAAATGTCATGCGATGTCATTCTTATCTGATGATACCCAGATTTGAGGTCGATTTTACTGAAGACACAAGCTCCACGAAGTTTATCTAGCAAGTCATCTATCCTAGGGATAGGATACCTATTCTTAATGGTAATTAAGTGCTCTATAATCAATGCACATTCTATACATCTTGTTCTTCTTTTCAACTAAAAGAACAGGGGCTCCAAAAGGAGAAGAGCTAGACCATATTAGTCCTTTGTTGAGTAAATCTTTAACTTGTCTAGCTATTTCATTTTGGTTTAAAGGTCCATGCCTATAAGGTGCTTTATGAGGAGGAGAGCTACCAGGAATTAAATCAATCCTATGGTCAAGAGATCCCCTAGAAGGTGGTATTGAAGAAGGAAAATCAGCCATAAAACAATCCTTATACGAGTCCATAAATGACTTATGTGCACTTGGAAGTGTATGTGTATAATCAGTTATATTATTCACAAAGACAATACATGAGTTATAACCTTTCCTAAAAGGTCGTTTGACTTGAATATGACTAATGAACGGAAAGGGTTGAAAATCATGCATCACAGATAGTGAAACATCTTTATTTCGAAATTTCAAAGTAATCGTGTGTGTATCATAATCAATGCAGGGGTTGTAATTATGTTGAAATGGCATGCCAATTATAACATCATATGATTGCAACGGAGCAATTAAAAATGAGCGTTCATCTACATATGAGCCTATACAAATTTGAACATTATGCACCTCATTCGTAACATTATACATATTCCCTAT
The DNA here is from genome assembly GCA_020310875.1 of Ceratopteris richardii. Classification (NCBI taxonomy): domain Eukaryota; kingdom Viridiplantae; phylum Streptophyta; class Polypodiopsida; order Polypodiales; family Pteridaceae; genus Ceratopteris; species Ceratopteris richardii. Next base: position 93,327,184 of record CM035418.1, read on the forward strand.
AAACGCAGCCTTAACCTTATACATAGAAGGATGAGTGGTAAGGTTAAGATTTTTAACTAGCTTATGAGAAATAAAATCATGCGAGCTACCATCGTCATGTAAAACATTTACTACTACGCCATTAATGGTGCCATGCATGCAGAGTAGAGAATGGTTAGAAATTCGGTTACCCAGGGTACTTAGTTCTTGCTCTAATACTTCTTCAGATCAGTTAGGTTCAGTGTCAGCAGGAACAACCTCCATGTTGTGTAATTGAGCTTCAATGGGTTGCCTATTAGTAGGTCTCATCCTACAGGCAGCTTTGGTATGACCAATCTTTCCACAATTCCAACAAGTTATACGGGGCCGTTTTTGTTGAGCATTCATCGTCGTATTTTGAAGAGTGGTAGGTTTGTGAGGTTGGCCAAGGGTTGATTTGTTGGATGGTACTAAATGGGATTGAGGAGGGCGTTGGAAAGTAGGTGAACCGAACGTAGTAAAAGGATGCTTAAAAGGAAGATTAGCTTTGATGGGTGGTTGATGTTGACGAATTTGTTGTAAGAGAAGTGTTTTGGTGATAGATTGGAACTCCTTTTCAACATCATGCATAAAAGAGATAGCTTCATACAAGGTTGTAGGTCGGAGGGTATGGAGCTTTGCTTGGATTCCCATCTCCAAGCCATCTTCATATTTTCATTGCAAACTTGCTTCAGGAACCTGCTCAAGTGAACGAAGTAATAGAGACATTGCCAAAACGTTTAGTATAAATGGATACATTATCTCCTTCTCTCCATCCAAAAGTTATCCATGCACGATGCGCATGTAGATGGAACTAGGAAGGAAGGAAAGACTCCTTAATTTTTGCTTGAAATGCGTCCCATGTGGTAGGACGGTTGGTACTATTCCGTAAAACATTCCACCATAGCTGAGCTCTTCCTACCAAATAATTGGTAGCAAACTTGACTTTCTCATTTTCTGAATGTGACTCATCGGAGTAGAGATCGTCGAATTGAGAGAGCCATGACAGGATAAATTGACCATCCTTTCGTCCATCGAATCTGAAGAATTGGAAGTTCTTAGCACCTATCTTGGAACTTGCACCTTCTTCTTGTGCAGTGATAATCGCTTTCACCACTCTGATTAAGCTATGATCATCACTTTGTACTTGCTGGAGCATAGCATCGCGTTCTTGTATAGCTTGTTGAGTTGCTTGAAGTTCTTGTCGCATAATCTCTAATTGTTGCTCGAGTGAGACCCCAAGTAAAGGTGAATTGCCAAAATCCTCCATTGTTGTAGGGTCCATATCTAGAGAAAAAAACCCTTCTTTCAAACTATGTTGGATCCTCAATCTAATAGGTTAGCTAAAAAGTCATTCCGAGAGCTTTCCAATGATATATTATATGCTAAAATCTGAGTTATATATTGTAAATTATGCCCTATTCTTTGATGCACTCCTCTAAAAAATCGACGGGCGCTTCCACATGTGTGAGATCATCTTGGAAATTTAAAAGGAAGAGGGAGGTGAAAGTTGATGTAAATATGACAAAAGGTAGATAGAGTGATAACTCAAAGAGATGGAGAAGTGGTTAAAGTACTTCCCTTGCAAGTAGGAGGTTGTGGGTTCAAATCCTCCTACCTTAGGGAATCTAAAAATCTCTATTGCCACTCAAAATTAAAATTGCCTTGTGTGTAGCCAATGGCTGCCAAGGGAGCCTTGGGTGCCAATGTTGCCAATGTTATTGCCTAAGTTCTTTGCCTTAGTCGACGCCTTGGAGTAAGCGAAGGTGTAAGCGTAGGCATAAACGTAGGTTCTGGTTCTGGAACTGAAACTGGAACAAAGACAGCGACAGAAGCGAAAGCGGAAGGTTATTGCCAATGTTGCCAATGTTATTGCCTAAGTTCTTTGCTTTAGTCGACGCCTTGGAGTAAGCGAAGGTGTAAGCATAGGCATAAACGTAGGTTCTGGTTCTAGAACTGAAACTAGAACAAAGACAGAGACAAAAGCGAAATCGGAAGCGGAAGCGAAAGCAGAAGCAGAAGCGGATTCGGATTCGGATCGCGAACAGAGAATGCAAACAGGAATCAATCATGGAGATAAACACAAACAAATCCCTCCGGAGTGATACGTGCCAGGCTCTAATACCACTGTTATCAAGTCCTTCAGTGCACGCACACACAGAGGCAGAAAGAAGATGAAACAGGAATCAGAAACAGACAATCGATGCGATATTGGGTTCAATCTCCCCCCGTGTACTCTGATGGACGAGTCTCTGAGAGTACACATATTTATAGGTTTATTTCTATTACGTCCTAAAAATAGAAGTTACATGAGGGCCGTCGCTTTTAGAAGCGTCTTTTAGGAAAAACTACTTTATTTACAAAAAGTGTCGCTTTCTAAAGCGAACCACTACTTTTACAACAAGATAAACCTAAATATAACTACTCTAGAAGTCTTCGACTTAGTCTTCGAATTTATTTATTTATGCGCATCCACTTGTATCCACGCCCTCATGCTTCTTCACCTGCTAGATCAAACACAATCACATTAAAACCTTCTGGACATTTAAAACATTAAAAATCCATTTAACCTTCCTTGATTCCATAAAATACAACAATTGTCTCCAAGTTACACTCTTTACCTACAGGTTTTATCATGAAAAGGCAACGTGCAGCATAGGAACTCGTGAAGGTGTTGATAACCATAACTCTCCTAACCCCATTCATTTTGGCATCCCCTTCACATATTTAACTTCATTTCAAGCTTAATGATAGCCCAATCCCACCTTTGCCTTAAAGAAACATGCAATCTCATGGTGATACCCTATAGCCTAAAGATTTATGTTTGCGTATTGTTTGGAATCCCTAGTTCAAAATCCATTATGGTGATGAATTTTAAAGTGTGAAAAGCATCATCTTCATGTGGATTATTCCAAACCCAAATCCTTACAAAAATCACTATTTAGCACATGATAACTTGCATGAGCTCTATTTTTACCATCAAGAAGGGTTGTATTTCTTCCCATTAGAGGATGCAAAAGATATGTATGAAACCCCCTAAGGGAAGGATCCATGGCACCTATCAAAGCCCCTTCAACCACCTTGTGGGCATCCAAAGAATGCCCCAAGTCTGCTCACGAATGATCAAGCAAAAACTCAGCACTTCCAGGCACGTCTGCTAGGTGTGAAAGGTTAGCACAACAACAACCTTCCCTTCCTCTCTTTTGCTTGATCACCATGAAAATATCCTTCTTGATTTATGTAGCCTTGTAGCACTCAAAAATTTATGATATATGGGATTATGAGATGCGATTTCAACACTTTCTTCGCCAAGGTGTGTGTGTACAAAATTTTATCATTCTATTTCTCTTTTTTGGTTGACTTTCTTATCTTCTATCTACACATGAATGAACCCGAGATCTCATGTTTGGAGATCTCCCTTTCAACTCTTCATTGTGCAAGCAAGAAGAGGGGGAAAACAAGACATGAATCCATGCACATGATGAGGACAAATAGGAAGACATTTTCAAGGACGAAGACAAGGTGACCTCAAGTGAACCATATGTGGAAGCTTGGATTACTATCAAACTTGGATCAGTAAAGCACTTAAATATTACTTTTTATTTATTTTGTTTATCGTGCCATGCAAGACTTAAAAGCAAGGTATATATGCATATATCTTGTATGAGCATGGAAAGAAAAATCCATACATGTGTAATTGTTAAACGTATGTGTCCCTTGAGTATCTTCGATGTGAATCATTTCCCTGTACCTAGGCACTTGTTACTCTACTGTTGGATAGAGATTTTTTCCTCGTGTAACCACATATACATGATAAATTATATGCAATAGTACTTTGTACTTAGCGATTTACTTATAGCTCTCATTTCATATTTTCATACTACTAATCATCTATTGATAGAGAGCTCTTCAATCCATCACGTGTCTCTGTGATCTTGTGTGTACTTCTATTCATGTTTCCTTGCTCACTCACACACCCAATAGTGTATTTTTATTCTTTGCTCATGTGTGTACTTCTATTCATGTTTCCTTAGTCACTTTGTCACTCTAGCACAATGACAAGTACCAACAAGGAGATCCACCTCATAATTGTCAATCCAGGAAGACGTGAGGAAGGTATGATGACCATGAACAAGTGAGAGTACAAGTGTATGAGTGAGAAGCGCACAAGCATGCACACAAATACACACACACACACACGCCACGACAACGAGTGGAACAATGGAATCCTCTATTAGCAAGCTCAAAGAAAGTATACAATACTCAAGAATCAGTTCACTCTCCAACTAGCTAACCCCAAAAATGAGCTCTCTAGCTCCTTTTATAGTTTTTTGACTAGTTTTGGCCCTGTCTAGACCTAGTGTCTGGCCTAGTTAAAAATTAGGTTCCAGGGCTTATTTGGGGGCTCAAATGGAGTCTAAAAATTATGAAAATTGGTATGTAGCTACTTCTAATAGTCCTCAAGCTCAAGGACTCCTCAGCTTGAACAAAATGGAGTTGGAAAAATTTGAAATGATATTTACAATGGTTTTTAGTGTAAAAATCATGGTTTTTATAGGGATTTCTTTTGAAAATTTGACATATACTTCTTGGAGCTCCCTACATGCTCCCTCTTCTTGTGTGTCCACTTCTTTGACACATTCCTACACCTTATGCTTGACCTTGAGTGCCAACACTCCCCATCTCTTGACTTTGTCATCCTTGACAGACCTTTGTCGGTGTGGGTGTTCCATGTAGTACTTTGAGAGGTAGTATTAATCATGTATCAACAAGAGTGGTCTACATTCCAAATGCATCAAGGTAGGTTCTCCTGTTCATCATGTTGTCACTACTAGCCTTTGCAAGTTTTAGTCCCATTGTATCCCACGTGACAATGTATTTTTGAGCTTTCACAAATTGCAAGTTGCTCAAAAGGGGTTATCAATGTTGAATTTGAGTAGCTATCAGCTTTGAATTGCTTCATAGGTACTGATGTCATAACCTTGATGTCCTCTAGATCTTTCAAACATATGTTTCCTAGTTTTCATGCCATGTACTTGTAACCCATAATGAATGATGGGTGATCGTGTTAGTGCATGGGTTGAAGAAAACATGTGCCTTGTGCATGGCCTTGTAATGAGGCCCTATGTATGCATACTTGGGGAATGCATTGGAAGAAGTATGATGCGAAAAATTGGGTCTTGAGCTAATTTCTCAAGGGTATGTTGAAAAAGAGGTTTCCTATGTTATCATTGTTATAGTGTAGCCAAAGTAGGGGATTCTTACCATGGTGAAAGGTCGATCGTTATTCACCACGTTTACACCTATCATGGTGATTGACTAGTGGCTTGTCATTTGTTGTTGATGGATTTCCTTACTGATGGTTCACTAATGAGATTCTTCGAGCATATGGTCTTGTCTCTCCTCTCTTTTCTTTTTTTCTTTTTCCCCCTTTTTTTTGGAACAATGTCACAAAACAAGAAGAAAGTGGATAGTATCAATAAAATAGTTTACATATGTCACATGTGTCTCAAGTGCATGGGATTCTCAATTTTGTCTATGCATGGCCTTAAATGTGTCCCTATATTAATGCATACTATGGAGATGCGTGACCTGAATGGTGCAAAAGACGGGGTTATGCTAAGGGCACATGGTTGTTGCTCGTCGAGGTTTCTGATGTTACTTGCAGATATTGATGCAATCTTTGTTTGTAGGTATCCATTGGATCTTGAAATGATGTTGATCATTCCTCCTTGTAGGGATCCATTGTAGAACAGTGTTTGGCCGCATACATATCATTTTTGACTTCTTCATCTTGGGATGGTTTCTTAACTTTTGTATCCCTCGTGGTTGGCTCTTTGGTTCTATGGGGGCTACTGATGCTTTTGGCTTCCAAATCCATACCCCTATTGCTTGTTGTCATACTATTGTCGAAGAGGTGAGTTGATCTCGGTGCTTGATTTTGACCCTTGCCTTTCCTTGACTTCTTTGTTGAGACCTTACTCGTGTGGGATAACATAGGGTTTTGTGCATGTAAGAGTTCCTTGGGTACCACATGTGTAATCGCCCTTGTTGAGCTGCAATTAATTTCTTAGGCACCCAAGTTTGTACGTTATTGTGGTTGGCCTTCATCGATCGCTTTGGTACCCAAATTTGGAGTACTCTTTGAGATAGAGATCATCATTGTTCTACTACTCGTTGCCTTGGCTTTCACCATCTACTTCTTGGCTAATGAGTTCGTATACAATTGCATGATTGACTGCTCTCCCTTTCGTAACAAGATTTGCTTTATGCCCCAAACTACTTTCTTCTTGAATTCTTTTTGTCTATTTGATATAGCGATTGTCTTGTATGGTGTTGCTTGCTTCTATGGTTGAACAACTGTGGATGCTTTAGTCTAAGATATCCACTGGCCTTTGAACCCGTTCATCCATTATTAAGTCCTTCTGCATCATAGATCTTTTGACACATACAACATCCTCTTCTTTAAGATTAGTCTTAGAAGAACTAAGAGAATATGTGATGCTTGGATTTGTGATCGTGCAATTCTCTAATTCTAATGTAATGCGTTGTTCATGTACCCAAACTTGATGAAGTTGACTTCTTAGGTTTAAGTGGATAGCATGGTCATAGATCCAACCTTGACCCAAGACAAGTGGTTATGTTGTTACACTTATGTGTTCCTCGAGTAGCTTTGATATGAACATTTTCCCTATACATGGGAACTTTTTATGCTAATGCTAGGTAAAGGTTTTTTCCCCATGTTACCACATACTTGATACTCTCATATGTGGTGGTACTTTGTACTTAGGGATATTATTCAGCTCTTACTTCAGTTCAGTTAATCGTCAATAGAGAGAGCTATTACACATCATCTTCTCCTTGTGCCTTGCTGCATTTGTGCTGCTTGTGTGTGCTTCTCGTGTGTCTCTCGCACTTCTACACACACCCAACAGTGGTATTAGAGCAGGTTCAGCTCCTTCTCAAGTTTTGGTTTTTCACATCGCGGCGCACGTGCACTTTTAAAAGTGCAAATCAACTTCCGAACATAGAAGAGTGAATTTCAGCAACCAAGAAACATTTCCAGCAGGTGCGCTGGGGTTTTACCCCCATTTCAAAGCCATTCATGCAGACAGAACCGCCATCAGAGTGACAGCTTGTGAGCTGAAATTTCAGCATTCATTTTAGCTTTCGTCGAAGTGAAGATTTTGTCACATTCTTGTTCTTTAGTGAAATGGCGGGCAGCAATGACTTGTTTGGCATGCTTCAAGCTGAAGATAAGCTTGATGGGACCAACTATCCAATGTGGTCTTACATGATGAAGCATGTTCTTGTTGCTAAACAACTTTGGAACATAGTGACAGATGTATATCGAAGACCCGCAGGTTCTTCTACTTCGCAGTCTACTGTCACAGATGGAGCTTCTTCTTCGAGTACAGTGGTTTCTCCTTCTCCACCTACACAGGAGCAACTTAGATGGGATGGAAAAGATGCTCAAGCTCATGCTTTGATTGCGCTTTCTGTGAAGCATCATATAGTTCCACACATTCGGTCATGTTCTACATCACGACAGGCATGGGACACTCTTGCTTCTTTGTATGTCGTGCGTAATGAAGCATGTGTTGCATACTTGAGGAAGCAACTTGAGGATGTATGTATGGCTGAAAATGAGTCGGTGGATGTGTATGTGACACGCATCAAGGACTTGAAAGAGCAATTGGCAAACATAGATGAGATCATTTCAGATGTATCACTCATTTCTAGATTGTTGAAAGGATTACCAGAAACTTTTCAAAGCTTTGCTACTACACTTTATTTGGTTGCAAAAGGAAATCCTAATATGTATGCATTTGATGAGGTTGTGTCTCTTCTTTTGCAAGAAGAGCAATCTAGAGTGAATAGGAGTGGTTTGATTGAGGGAACGTAAATTCCTCTAATGATGGTGATTTTCAAAAGAAGAAGAGATGCAAATATTGTCGGAAGGCTGGTCATACTATTGATGAGTGTAGAAAGCTTGCTAAACGCAATGAAAAGAAGAAGGAATCCGGCATGTCTATTGCTGAAAATTCAACAAATGTAAAGAATGATGAAGCTAATATGGCTCAAGATTTTTGGGCATGTGTTGTTACATGTCATTATGATGCTTCTTTGCATTCTAAATGTATGGTTGTGAGTGAGGCTGATTCGGATTGGTTCTTTGATAGTGGTGCTTCAAAGCACATAACATCGTGCAAAAGATTTTTTGCCTCTTTGAAAGATGCACCCAAAGGAGGACATGTGGTGTGTGCAAATAATGCCTCTTATCCTATCATTGGAGTAGGAGAAATTGAGCTTACAGCTACAAATGGAGGTGTGATTCTCTTGAAAAATGCATTGTATGTGCCTGGTATCAAGAAGAACTTAATTTCAGTTCCGTTGATTGCCAAAGTTGGACTTCATGTACACGTTGTTGATGATAAGTGTATGGTTCATGATTTCAGCAATGGCGATGTTATCGTGATGTCTGGTACATTATGTAATGGTTTGTATCGCATGGATACATATAAGAGGGATGCCTCAAATGCCTTGGTTGCTCATACTTCTTCCATGGCTGAAATGGAGCTCTGGCATGCTCGTTTTGGTCACTTGAACTTCAATAGTTTGCTCTACTTGCAAAAGAAGGACATGGTTATTGGCTTGCCTACACTTGAGTCCATTGAAAAGCATGCATGTGAAGGTTGCATTCTTGGAAAAATGCATCGTGCTTCTTTTCCAAAAGATAATCATACACACACCACAAGAAAATTGCAACTTGTTCATAGTGATGTATGTGGTCCCATCAAGACTCCATCTTTTGGGAAGCATGTATATTTTGTTACCTTCATTGATGATGCTACTTGCCATACATGGGTGTATCCTATGAAATCAAGGAATGATGTATTTTTTTGCTTCAAAGCATTTTTAGCTATGGCTGAAAATTTTACTTCACAAAAGCTTTTGACTCTACGCACGGATCATGGTGGTGAATACATGTCACATGATGCTTTTCTTCATGAAAGAGGTATTTCACACCAATGTACGGTGCCATATACACCTCAACAAAATGGTGTTGCCGAGCATAAAAATAGAACTCTACTTGAAATGGCACGATGTATGGTTAAAGGAAAGCATCTTCCTGATAAGTTTTGGATGGAAACGGTCATGTGTGCAAACTATGTGTTGAATCGCTGCCCTACAAAAGCATTGAGAGTCATCACTCCTTATGAGGCTTGGAATGACCATAAGCCTATGGTTAGTCATATGCGTGTGTTTGGTTGTTTGGCATATGCTCTTGTGCCATCACAACAACGTCACAAACTTGATGACAAGGCAAAGAATATGCAAAAAACAGCCAATAGTTAGCTCACAAGATGTGTTCGATACACTCATGCCTTTGTTCCAAAATGGTGCGCTTGAATATGACCATGTAGACCAGCCAAATGAGGCTCAAAGGGCTGAAAATTTCCAACCAAATAGAGCTGAAAATACAGAGAATTTCCAGCCAAACATGGCTGAAAATTTTCAGCCAAAAATTGTTAAAGCTGCTGGAAATTTCCAGCCACATATGGCTGAACATTTGCATCAAAATATGGCTGTAAATGAGCATGAAATTCAGCCCACACATGACATAAATGTTGAAGATGTATTACATAATGAACGCATGTCTATCAAGAGTGCACAATCTATGCCAAAGTGGCTGAAACAAACTTTGCAGGACAATAAATTGAGTGCACCTTTACTTGGTAGAACAAGATCAAGCTCTCACCATGCATTAAGTAATTTTGTGGATTATTCTCTTATTGCTACAACATGTAATGAAGAGCCACTTTCGTTTGAAGATGCATGTGACGATCCACAATGGGTGAGTGCTATGCAATCAGAAATGGATTCCATACATAGGAATGGTACTTGGGAGTCATGTGAATTGTCAAATGGAAAGAATGTCATTGGTACAAAGTGGATTTACAAGATTAAGAGAAAATATGATGGTAGCATTGATCATTACAAAGCTAGATTGGTTGCCAAAGGATATGTGCAACAATATGACATTGACTATGAGGAAACTTTTGCACCTACTTCACACATGACTACCATTCGTACCGTGGTTGCATTGGCTGCCCGTCGAGGTTGGAAAGTGCATCAGTTGGACATAAAAACAACCTTCTTGAATGGTGATTTGCAAGAAGAGGTTTATGTGAAGCAACCTCCTAGATTTGCTATGAAAGGGAAAGAACATATGGTTTGTCGCTTGCATAAAGCCTTGTATGGTCTCAAGCAAGCTCCACGTGCATGGTATGACAAAATCCATAAGCACTTGATTGCTCTTGGCTTCACATGTAGTCCAATTGAAAGCACACTCTATGTATGCAAAAATCAGGCTGATCTTATAGTGCTTGTTCTTTATGTCGATGACATACTCTTGACTGGGTCATGTGATGCAAAAATTGACATTCTTATGGTTGATTTGCAGCACACTTTTGATTTCACTTATCTTGGTCTTTTGAGCTACTATCTTGGCATCCATTTTGTATCCGTTGAGTGGGGAATTGTTATGCATCAAGGAAAGTATGTTGAAAAACTACTTCAGCGTTTTGACTTTGAGGATTGTAAGCCAATTTCCACACCAGTTGAGACAGGATCCAGGTCCTTAGTTGAGGATTCTAGTGATGCATTTGACACTTCTCTTTATCAACAAGATGTGGGATGTATTATATATGCATGCAACACAAGGCCGGATATACAGTATGCAATTTCCTAGTTGAGTCGATTCATGCATAGCCCTGGCACTAAGCATTGGCAAACAGTGAAACATGTGTTTAGATATCTCAGAGGCACTTTGAGCTTAGGTCTCTTTTATGGCAGAGATGTTCAACCATGCTTGCATGCTTTTACAGATAGTGATTGGGCTGGTTGTTATGATACTCACGTGTCCACTAGTGGTAATTGCTTTTTCCTTGGAGACTCATGCATATCTTGGTTGAGTAAGAAGCAACGTACAGTAGGGACATCGAGTTGTGAATCTGAGTACAGGGCAATTTTCACAACTATAGTGGAGTGTATATGGCTGAGACGCCTATTGATGGATCTTTGCATGGAGATTGATGCTGCTACACATATTCTCACTGATAGTCAGAGTGCTTTGGCTGTTGCATGAAACCCAGTGTTTCATGCACGGAACAAACATATTGAGGTGCATTATCACTATGTGAGAGAGCGCCTTCATGCAGGAGATATTGATTTGGTATATGTGCCTACACAAGATAATGTGGCAGACATATTCACCAAAGCTCTTCCACGGGAAAAGTTTGAAACTTTTCGCAAAGCTTTAGGCTTATTACCTTGTGGGGGCTAATCGTTCACTCCCTGTATGTGTTCACATCATTCGCTCCAGGGGGGTTTGTTACACTTATGTGTTCCTCGAGTAGCTTTGATGTGAACCTTTTCCCTATACATGGGCACTTTTTACTCTAGTGTTGGCTAGAGATTTTTTCCCCATGTTACCACATATTTGATACTCTCATATGTGGTGGTACTTTGTACATAGGGATATTATTCAGCTCTTACTTCAATTCAATTCATTGTCAATAGAGAGATCTATTCTAGCCATCGTCTTCTCCTTGTGTCTTGCTACGTTTGTGCTCCTTGTGTGTGCTTCTCGTGTGTCTCTCGCACTTCTGCACACACCCAACATATGTAAGGTCCTCATCTTAACACAAAAGCATTTTGATTTTCATTGGGACATCTGGAAGATAGATGGGAAGATCGACCTTGCCCAAACAAGGGGTTTCCACACCTCCGAATCCTATGAGATAGGCTTCTATGGAATTGATGATCAATCATAGATCTTGGCAATATGAGAGTCTAACTGCACTAGTTACTGCACCTGAGTCAATCAAGATTCTCAAAGTCCTTACACTCTTTCCTCGTCCTACCTCTATGGTCACAAAGGGACGTTTGTTGATTATTCGAGGAACAATTGCACCTGATGTTTGGCACATGGCCATGTGATATCTTCAAGCATTGGGATTGACATATAGGTCTTGTCGCCTTAACTTATTTTGCCTAATGCGCTCTCTAGACTCTGCCTATGCTTCTTCTCTAACCCTTAACTCTTCTTCTTTTTGCTTCCTAGCAGTGTTGAGTCTCATGGACATATCCCCTGTAAGAGGTTCTTGATATATCTTGACTCGACATCCACTAATATAGTTTGGCAAGATGTCACCTTCTAGAGTGGCCAATTGAACTGCACCACTAGTGGAAATTCTATTAATGACCATGGGTCCATATCCTCGTTTTTCCAATTTATGGTCATGTTGCTTTAGTGTATAAAACAACAGTATGTCTCCTTCTTTCAGTCTTTTATCCTTGATATGTGCGTCAAAGTATGCCTTTTGTCTTTTCTTTGTAGCATAGATGCTTGCTTCCGCTCATAGCCTAGTCTCACCTAACCGTTCCAAATCAAGTATCCTGGAGGACAACTCATGTCCATTCCATTGATGCTCTTGTGCTACTTTTAAAGTTAGAATCAGGAAGTCTAATGGTAACACAAGATTTTTTCCAAAGACCATCTGAAATGGGGTGGCATTGAGTACTATTTTGTAGGCAACTCGGTAAGCCCAAACAACATGATGAAGTTGTTTATCCCAATCAGAAGGTTTATTATTTACCAATTTTTTCAATACATTACATAGGATCTTATTTGTGCTCTTCACTTGTCCATTAGCTTGTGGATGATAGGGACCAAACTTCTTATGTATCACCAAAAATTCTTGGAGAAGGTTTTCAATGTCTTCGTTCAAGAAGTGCACACCTCTATCACTTACTAACTCTATTGGTAACCAATATCTAGTGAACACATTCTTGAATAAGAACTTAGCTATCGTTTCACAATCATTCTTTGTCATGGCTTTGACTTCTACCCACTTTGTAAGGTAATCTGTGGCTACAATAATGTATTCAACATGGGAGTTTCTAGCTAGGGGGTTAATAGGACCTATAAACTCTATACCCCACTTTGAGAATGCATGTCCTTCCATCATTGGCCTCAAAGGCATCTCTTTTTTCTTATCGGATATTGTGCACGTTCGCATGTGTCACATCTCTTCACATAGGTATGTGCATGCATATGAAGAATGGGCCACCAAAGTCCTGAGAATAGAATGGTCTTAATTACTTGATCAAGTCCGAAGTGTCCACCTGCAACATAGCTATGTGCAGTTCCTAAGATTTTCAAATAGTCTGATTCATGAACGCACAGTCTTAAGTAGCCATCTTTGCCTCTCCAGTATAGGTTGCCTTCTACTAAAGCATAGTCTTGAGCCTCTTGTTCCATGCTTTGTTTTCTTGCTAAACTAAACTCGCTAGGTAATTTTTCTGATCTCATGAATTCTACCAATGGAGCGCTCCATTCCAGAATTAATGACACATGATAAAGGGTAGCATACTCCACTAGGGGTCTCTCTTGACACATTGGACAATTCTTAATCCACTCATGTATTTCTTTATCCATACTAGACCAATACACTCCTAAATGTTTCAGATTCTGCAATGTTCTTTGTTTGGAATAGTGATTTCCTAGCAATCCTTCATGGGCATGTTGCAACCAACTACTATGTTCATCCTCCTCGACACAACAAGCTAGTACACCCTCTGTATCTTGTTTGTACATACTTCTTGCCAATATTTGATATTTTTGTGATTTTACTATAAGAAAAAATAATAGCACAACAGAATAGACCTGTAGACATAGTTAAGAGAAAAATGCAGACAAAGATAGATGCAGCCTAAGAGATAGAGAACTCAAATTCTCAGATTGCCGAGCATAATGTAGTTACAATGATGGTGCTGTCCACCCGTGCACTCCCAATGTGGAGCTTAGATGGCAATCTAGACAGACTCTAGATGAAGCGCTTACTAGTGTGCAATGCTATGTAAAGCTCAACCTGGGCCGTGCTTATGTAGCTTTTACAAGGCGGTTCGGTATAGATAAACGTAATCGAGAGATACAAAATAGTCGGTAAAATATATGATCCAACAATATCTCCACGACCAGAAGTCCTACCGTCTCGGCCCTACGGGTCTGGGGGATAGGCCCCCTGGACCCTGCAAAAGGGGGCAAACCCCCCTCTGCACTCCCCCCATTAAGGTTCTATGGGGAAACCGAGCAACAACACAGAGCCTTTATTTTCACCTTAAATGGCAACCCAATGGCCTCGAATTTTATGCCCTACCTAACCTAACGGCTAGGCTCACAAAGATCATCTACAACCATTAACGATCACACATAGACCTCATCTAACTTGGAAGTTAGGGTTCCACAAATGTCTGGGCTCTCATAATGGCTTCTCCTCATAATGGGGGCCTTACAACTTAGAGCACCATGGATCATTTGTGGTCACATGAGGGTGGAGTATTGAGCATATCTAACATTTACAGTTTCCTCTTTGTTAAGTTTCACATTCTTATTTGTGGGTCCGAAGGTTAGGACGGGTACCAACTTATTTTCCCATTTAGGAGCAACTTCTAAATTGAACAGATAAGCATCAAGCACTCCTTGCGGTGACTTTCTTGAAGTGATGCGAGAAAGATGATCCACCTTGAGGTGGGTCCTACCTTTCCTAACAACCACTTCAAAGTCGTATTCCATTAGTAACAAGAACCATCTTACTAAGCATCCTATATTGCAAGCTTTATTGAACAAATATAATAAAGCTTGATCACAAGTGAAAAACTTGAACTTGTTGGCCAATAGATGGTGTCTAAACTTCTTCACGACATATGACATGCCTAAACCTTCTCTTTTGGTTGTTGTATAGTTTCTTTCAGCTACATTTAGCTATCTGCCAGCATATGCTATAGGCAAATCTAGATTTCCTTCACATGTGGGTTGTGCTAGCACACATCCTATTGCATAATTGGATGCATCTACATGGACATGGAATGGTTTATTCCAATGAAGAGTGGTTTATATTGGTGTTGTGCACAAATGTCTCTTCAACTCATTGAAGGATTTTTTGCATTCGTTGTTCGACTCAAAATTTGTCAACAAAGCGTAAAGAGGTGTAGCTATGATTGCATACATGTGGATAAACTTGTGGTAATATCCACAATGGCCCATAAAGGATTTTACCTCTTTAACATTACTTGGCCTCGACAACTCTGTTATGGATCTTACTTTGTCCTCATCTATTGATATTCCATTCTTAGAAACCATATGACCTAAGACCTTACCTTGACATAATATGAACACACACTTTTCTGGGTTCAGACACACTCGATATTCTCTACACTTGTGGAAGATCTCTCTAGGCTCAGGGATGTGATATCTTCTTCCTTGAGAATGGGCACATAAATTGTCCACATATAGTTCTAAGCTCTTTTTCAAGAACTCTTTGAAGACATGACACATGAGCCTTTGGAATGTTGCAGGTGCATTGGTGGGCCCAAATGGCATCACATGAAATGCAAAGATTCCCCACTTTGTCGTGAAGGCCGTTTTGTGTTGACTTTCTAGGGCAATGGCTACTTGGTTATAACCTAAAAATCCATCAAGGAAGCTATAAACTTCCTTCCCTACCACATGCTCCAATGAATGTTTAGTGATTGGAAGTGGATAGTTATCTCTAATCATAGTGGCATTAACTTTTTAAGGTTAATACACACCCGTAACTTTTCGTTCTTCTTGGAAGCCACTATGATGGGGGACACCCATTTAGTATGCTCAATCTCATAGATAGATCGAGGTTCAATTAGTCTATTGATTTCTTCTTTTATTTTGGCTGCATAAGTGCCACTATATGTGTAGGGCTTTTGTTTGGTGGGCTTGGCATCAACCATCACGGGGATCATATGAGAGCATATCTTTGGATCTACCCCCTTTAGATCTCTATAGGTCCATGCAAACACATCCCGATATTCCCTTAATAAAGCTACAAGCTCTACTTCTTCTTCTACACTTAGGTCTTCTCCTATGTACATACATCGCTCTTCATTCTCCTCAATGGTTACTACAATTTTTTTGGTCTTTTCTTTATTATCATATGCCCCTCCTATGATGGCCTCTCTCTTAGCCATTCATACCAAAATTTTCTGATTTGCAACTTCATATTTCTTGAAATTCTCGAGTACTTCGAACAAGGATTCCTCCTCTGCTTGTTTCACTACTTTTCTTTTCTTTTTCTTTTGACTACCTTCACTTTCATCCCTTGAATTTACAGTTTTAATGCTTGTGAGAGGTTCTTCTTCTCTTTGGGTAATTATTCCTACATTTTCTAGATAGTGCTCCTCTCAGTCAAAGTAACTATCCATCACAATGGACTCTAGATCATTGTTGTCCTTTTCTTCTTCTATGACCTCACTAGAGTCACACTCTTCTAGAAAGCGTTCACACATGAACAAAGAGATATCATAACCCTCCTTATCACAATGAGGTGTCCATTGTTCTTCATTGACAACAATGTCCATGGTGGCGAAGATTTTTTCCCAACCATGAGGCTCAAATTCCTCATCTGGAAAGATCAACGGTTTGTAGCCTCGATCTCCTGGCTCTTTGAGAGGTTCCTTCTTCTCTAGCTATAAAATGCCTTTCCTCTTCCTCTGTGACCTTGCACATCCACAAGTCAATATCTTCATGCATCTAGAATGGATCAAAAGAACTTACAGAATGCACAAAGATTGAATCCTCTTACACCTTGTGGATAGAATTCCATTTTAGGGATGGTACATCTATGAAGGTATAATCCTTCAAATTTACCTTGATTGTGGCCCCTAAATGCTACAAGTACAACGAGTTGGTTCCCCAATCCTATACCACCTACAGTTGTTGTAGGAAGGATCTTCCTAGGATCATTTCATAGACATTATTTTTGCCAAAGTCACATATAGCAAAGGTGTGTTCAAACCCTACACCACGAGTGGTTAGAGTTATCCCTTTTAGCAATCCTAGGGGTCTTTCAACATGGCCGTCAACCATTTGAAGCTTCATTCTAGTTGGTCTTAATGCGAGTTTGCCCCACTGCTTCCACAAGGAGGTGGTTGCAATCGCAACACTAGCACCTGAATCTAAGACAGCTTTGGTTGTGTAACCTTGGTAGGTGATTGGAAGATAAGTATTACCTTCGTCACCTTCACTCATGTCCCCTATTTTGTCTAGAGGTATCTCTGGGACTTTTTGCTTAGAACCTACTTTTGACATATTCGAATCAAGTTATGGAACCTGATTCACCACATGTTTCCACAACTTAGGTTTTACTTTGAGTAGCTCTTCTAAGGTGAGATGACATTGAACCATAGTGTTCTTCACAACTTTAGTGCTTCTTGGAACCACTGAGTCTTCATTTCTTATCAGTACTGTGGGAGCTCTGATATGAAAAGATTCATATTCCCATGGGCTTGTGAATTGTGGAAACTCTTGTAAAGAATTAGATTCAAACTCTAATCTTTCATCTTCTTGTTTCCTTGCTTGGTCTCCATAAATAGATGGAATGTCTTGGGGAATTTGATCATGAAGATCATCAATTTTAGGAGTAGGAGTGGGCACCCTTCTCCTTGGCCCATTTCTCTTCCTGTATTTGTTGCAAGAACTCTTGAGAGTAGTGTTCAATTGAAAGAGGTGTTCCATCATCCATGGAATTAGGAAAAACTTTCGTTGGTGGTGAGTTTTCTCTTTCAACAACTGGTTGAGCATGTGGGGGTAAAGAAAATTGTGGCTTGTTTAGCAACTTCTTTAATGTTTCTAGTAAGGATTGGAAATGCAAACCCGATTTGATAGAATTTGTCTGATTGAACAATTGATTGGCCTCAAGCATAGCCTAAGCTAGTTCTACCATTTTCATGCAAAATTTTATCTGTCCAATCACTAAATGTGCTCTAGGGTAACTCTTGTCTAGGTTGCAACTATTGGCCCTTCTTGAAATCGAGCCTGCTAGGCCTTGAACATCATGTCCAAGCCCTCGAGAGCTAGATCCACCAAGACTGATCCTACTCTAGGTGGTGATGGGGTTACATAAGATTGATTAGATGGTAATATTGATGGTGGTGATGTGTGAGAGTGTATTTGAGATGCGATTTCTGTAAGTTTATCTTTGTTCTCTCTTAAGCTTTCTTCAAGTTTGCTCATATTCTTTGTCCATTGTCTTTTCATTTGTTCATGAGTATCCTTCCAACTTTGCTAACCTCCGAACTCTTTTCTTGACCTAAGCCTTGGTTCTGCTGTAATGCCTAAGCTCTAGTGACTACTTGCACCGGGGCAATGGAAGTCACACTTCCATTAGAATCTACTACTAACCCAATGATGTTAATAGGAGTGATCTTTGGCACATTGTTTGGGTTCTCAAGACAATCCCGTAAGAGATGCTCCTTCCCACAATCGAAAAAAAAAAACCTTGGATTGTCACTGATTGGGATTGTCTAAGTGCTGGTATAGGGCAATCACAAATAAAGTGATCTCCTTGACATTTATAGCATGGTCCTTTGGGTGCTTGGGGTCTTACCTCTCTCGATTGGGGAATCAGGTTAGGATTTGTATACATGACATTGGAGTATTATGGCTCCCAAATTGGTTCCATAGGTGGTGCCTCACATTGATATAGATAAGTCTCACTATGCTCGGGTGACTCTGTGTAATAAGCTTGTGGACTATCTTCATGGGTGAAGTCAGAACTTTGAGCATGAGGGCCATTTTTGAGACCAAAGGGGTCATTGGCACCAATGCCCTATTAGGGTTCTCCTCTACCAGTACATACTTAATTGGAATCACATTGGTAGGAGTTGGTGGTTGGTTTCCTAGGACTAGTTGTGGCCTATATGGTGCCTAGTATTGCTATTGGTATTGAGGTTGATATTGTTGTTGTGGCCAATAATATGGTTGTTGGGATTGGTTTTGATGCCTACCTTGTTGCTAACGTTGCTCATCACGTTGTCTAATACCCTGCCTATTGTATGCGCAACCTTGAGCAGTATGGTTCATGTATTTTCTCTCAATAGTGCAATATGGAGCATTCATTTCTCTCATGTTCTCGTTTTGCATTGGGCATATGTTAGCCATGTGGTCACCTCCACATATATAACATCACTTCAATGGGGTGACCCTTGTTGTTTGTCTATTTTAAACTCCTAGCTTCTTGGCAACCTGCTCAACTAGCTCATCTATTGCAGTGGAGGGTCTGGAAGTATGACTAATAGAACTGTCAAAATCCTTATAGAGTTTGGATAGCTCTAACTCCTCACCCAACTTGTCTTCTATGTCAATACACATTCTCAAGCATTGATCTAGTGTGATTGGCTCCTTGAGATGTACATAAGTTGTAAGTTTCAATTTATAAGTCCATCTAAAAACAAGGAAACTTGTTTAGCTTGTGTAGGTAATTCAGGTGTGGGAAATCTTTCCACGTATTGTTTAAATCTGCATCCGGCTAATCGAACTGTTTCTTGGGATGTCTGCTTGAAGATCTAGATCAAGGATTATGTGTTATGCCTTATGCCGCTCTTGGAAAATTCTATGATGAATGCTTCTAGCAGTTGACCTATATTTTGGTAATTATGACTGTTTAGGGATTGAAACCAAGCTAAGGTGGTACCCTTGAGGGTCAAAGAAAATGCCTCAAACTAGGTGAATATGTCCTCGACCTGTTCAGCTCTCAATACTTGTTTGAACTTGGCCACATGATCATAAAGATCTCTTGACCCATCAAAGTAGCTTTTCATTGCCTTGATCACTTGAGAGGGTCCAAGGGTCCTTGGGTACTCTTGGGGTCTAGGTAATGGAAAATCATGTTCCTCTCTTTGATGCATATGTGCTCTATGTCTCTCTCTTTCATGTCTTTCACTTTCAAGTCCTAATCTATCTTTGCCCATAGTGTGTGCAAAGCTTACCTCATGTCTCGCTCTTTATCTCTTTCCCTTTGGATTTCATGAGCCTTGGATGATCCTACACCTTGGAGGCCATGAGAGACATTAGATCGTGCACTACAAGGAATACAGGCGTATAGCGACGGTTAAGGCGATAGAATTTCGTCGCTATAAAATTGCAACTTGCGTCGTAATTAGCGTCGGGCGCGGACCGTCGATTAGACGACGCAAAAAACGATGGTATTTGCGACTTGGATTGCAACGCTCCCGTACAACGTCGCTATTTAAACGCGTCGCTTAAGCGACGCTCTTTTTTGCGTCACATAAGCGACACTAAAAAATGTTGCTTATACGACGACGAATAGCATCGCTTACACGACGATCTGTTGATGGACAAAAATTAAAACGTTGGAGGCTCTGCAATCGGCATTTTCACGCATCCGATCGAAGAGCTCTCCAACGTTCGCAATTGCGCTGCGCTTACAAGCTGAAGCAAGTATATGCAGAATTGTTGTTTTGCCTAAGCTCTCTGTTATTGTCTCCCTCTGTCTTTGTTTCTCTCTTTCTACATCTTTCTCTCTTTGAACTCTCTCTCTCTCTCTAGATCTCTCTCTCTCTAGATCTCTCTCTCTGTCTCTCTCTCTCTCTCTCTCTCTCTCTTTTCTTTCTCTCTTTATTGCAGGTTATTCAAGAAGCTAACCAAGCAAAAACTATGGCTAACAATTTTAAGTACAATTTCTATTATTTGTAGATCATTTGAATTGTGTTATTTTCATTACATACCATACTCACACTTATTGATATGCACTCATACACTTATACATGATGAAGATGCACACACACATGCATATACCTACATATACACATATACATGCACATACACACACATACACATAGAGTTATACATATACACACATACACAAGAACATGCACATATTGATACATACATATACACTTATACATGCACATGCATATACATACATATACGCACACATACACATGCACATACATACATATACACACACATACATATACACTTAGGTACACACATATGAATGAATTATATAATTAAAGTATTAAAACACATATACACATGCACACACACATGCACATACCTACATATACACATATACATGCACATACACACACATACACATAGAGTTATACATATACATGCATATACATATACACACACATACACATGCACATGCACATACATACACATACACACACATACACATGCACATACATATACACTTAGGTACACACATATGAATGAATTATATAATTAAAGTATTAAAACACATATACACATGCACACACACATGCACATACCTACATATACACATATACATGCACATACACACACATACACATAGAGTTATACATATACATGCATATACATATACACACACATACACATGCACATGCACATACTCATACACACATATACACTTATACATGCACATGCACATACATACATATACACACACATACACATGCACATACATACATGTACGCACACATACATATACACTTAGGTACACACATATGAATGAATTATATAATCAAAGTATTAAAACACATGCTTAATATAAACAATAATAACAATCAATAGAACAAAACTCTTCATTACTTAATACCATACACACAATTCAAAACATAACTGAAATGAAAAATATATAGATAAAATATATATATATATATATCAATGTAAATACATATAATCCAATGTCATAATCAACTAAAATCCTAATCATCATCATCATGATCATCATCATCATCAGCAATATCATGATCATCCTGATCTTCCTCATCCTCATCGTCATGATCACCCTGTGACGATCGAGATCGTCCCTCCTGTGTTTGTCTCTCCACCTCATCCATATTTGTCTCCCCATAAAACTCATGTATTACATATAACAAACATAAATCAATAAAATAATTAAAACATTCATAACAACAAAATAATTATATAAAATTTAAAAATACTCACAAAGGCATCAGGATGATCTTGTATATACTCTCCCAAACGCCGATATCCAAAATGTGTAGCATACTCGATCTCGTGTTTCGTAGGATATCGGCCATAATCCTTTCGCTGCAATGAAACAAATAAAAAACATTAGTTGCTTGCATTTTAACTAAAATAAAAAATATACTCACAATAACACATATACTTACAAACATAGCTACAAAACCATTATGGCCCATTTGGCCTAAGTGCGATGTGTGGCCCGACTCCACTCTCTTCTTTGCAGTAGCCTCTTTATTCAAGAAAAAAAATACATAAATTAAATGTAAAAAATTACTAAAATATATAAAAATTATAAAGATAAACTATTAATTTGTGTACCTTCTGCTGAGGAAATGACTCCTGAAGACGTAGCTGTCTACGAAAAAACTGCCACGACTCAGGTGGTATGTTAGCTCGCCTCTTATTTTTTTCGACCATACAATATCTCCTGTTAATTTAATCTCAAACAGAAAAAAAAGTCAGAATACATACACATATATACACACACATACACATACACATACCCACATACACATATACATGCAAACATATATGCATGCATATATGTATACATATACACATATAGATACATATAACATAAACACACATATACATATCCACATATATACGTACACACACATGCATGCATATACACTCATTCATACACAATACATGCATTTATCCCACAATAATATGTAGTTGTGTATATGTGAATATGTGTGTATGTGTAAATGTGTATATGTGAATATGTGTGTATGTGTAAATATGTATATGTGTAAATATGTATATGTGAATTTTTTATTTATGTAGATAATCAAATTATTAATATCAAATACCATTATTTGTAGATTGATCAATCAGATGGAACTCCACCACCATCTCCTCATCGTGCAACGACTTTATACTGTAAGTATATGAAATATTTAATTTTAACTATATTTGATGGATACATAACTTATATTTTTTTTTATGTTTCTTATGATGTGCAGATTCTGATCAATCAGAGGGTACTCCACCACCTCCTACCCATGCAACGACTTCACATGTGTCCTCCGATAGGAATTATGATGAATTTTACTATCAAGAGCATATTATATGTTGGTGTAACTCTTGTTATGGTACGTATCGAAGACCACGATTGGAATGTATTCAACATGAGGCAGAGTATGGTACTTTTGAGCGTGCACCATCACCTAGTCAATGTGATAATGCTTGGGTATGTATTTTCTATATATATTAATGTCATTATTTTATTTAAAAACCATGTATAAAATCAAATTATTATTGATATACAGGAATACTTGCTCGATGATGATGATGATGATGATTTTTCTCATAATGTTAATATACCTCGTACACGTCATGGACTTGTTGTTCATCAATTACAAGCAGAGGTTTCCAGAAATCCTCTACCTCCTGGTTTAGAGAATGAAACGGCTGGAGATTATCCATTGCCAGCTCGTGATCGTTCTTTAGTACAAACATATGATAGAAGAAGATATGGAGGATGGAATAGAGGACCACTTCCTTTAGATGGAGAGGTTTTCAACTTTTGGGGTAATCGCTATATGATTGCTCCATCCACTATTACTAATGCTGGTCGTGGTCTCTTTATTGTAGAGGATTTGTATGTGCCTCCGAACTTTGAAGTCACTCTTATGTCATTTTGTGGTCCTATATATGGATGGGGAGATTGGCATCGACTTTCACGTTATGTTCAAAGCATGAGTACTTATGGAATATGCTTGAACGCAGCATCCCTTACTAGTAGAAGGATTTTACATGCAGAAAATGAAAGATTATATATTGATGGAAGACCTTACACACATGGAAATATAGCAGGTTTAATAAATAGTAGTCGAGGGTTACATAATAGTTCAAGGACTAATTGCCACATTTGAGGAGCGTGAAAATAGTCATGAATCACCATACATGAGTAGAGATGTATCAAGATACATAGTTGTCAATGCTATTACTACATTACATGCTGGTGATGAACTATTAGTGAATTATGGATGGCGTAGACCTCAAAGAGCACCTTTTAGCTAGAGAGAATAAAAATTTTCTATCCATATTTAATAAATTATATACTTAATTTTATATTTGAAGTTTAATTTTTATTCATTTATGGAATACCAATGAGTTTTATTTATATGTGTAGATTCCAACGTATGATGTTGATGATATTCATCCACAGCATTCACAATTACCAGTAAGACCTCATTTATCAGAAGCTTCCATGAGGAGGCTACGCAAAACTAATCCTGTGCAAGATGCAAAGTTGAAAGATCTATATTCAAAAGATGATAAAGTACAAGATTTGTGTGACAATGATGAAGATGATGGCATGGGAGATTTTATTGAGGATTGGTATCAAAATGACAGTGAGAGCATGAATATTTCTAAAAATGAGAAATATCTTCGAGAGGAATGTCTAAAGCATGTATATGAAGGAAGTCGTTTGACACGACTAAATGCGAGCTTACTTATTCTCAACCTTCAAAATCGTTTTGGATGGAGTAATGTATCTGTTTCGACACTATTAAGGTATAAATTTCAATTTTCTATCTATTTATATATATATATATATATATGCATAAATAAATAAATAAATAAATAAATAAATATATATATATATATATATATACATGCAGGTTTTTATTCTTACTTTAGATAAGGTAAGAACAAGAACTTGAATTGAATGGAAACTTTTTGTCCGCGCATCTTTTAAAACTATTAATGCATCTTTCCAAATATTTGCAATGGTGACCTAGATGAGTCGCATGCACAGAGGTTACTCAAGAGACAGCAATTTGATTATAATGGAGTAGTCCACTTTGTATCCTAAAGCTCAGATGCTCATCATTGACATGCAAGAGGTTTACTGCATACCCGAGAAATCCTACTCTATCTTGAGTAACCTCTGTGCATGCGATTCATCTAGGTCACCATTATATGAACATATGTGTGAATTGACAGGATACGATTGTTTGGATGACAGGATACGATTGTTTGGATGGCGGGATACGATTGTTTGTTTTGGAGGATATGAATGATTTGTCGATTCACACATATGTTCAGTTTGAAAGTGTGAATCGACAAATCATTCAATGAAGGTACATACTTCATATCATCCAAAACAAACAATCGTATCTTGCCATCCAAATTTTGCGTAAATATTTTGAAAGATGCATTAATAGTTTTAAAAGATGCGCGGACAAAAAGTATCTATTCAATTCAAGTTCTTATTCTTACCTTATCTAAAGTAAGAATAAAAACCTGCATGTATATATGTATATATATTTATTTACCTTTTTTAATATATCTTTTTTTGATAAACTTACAGGTTATTATCTGAAAAGTTTTTACCAAGTCAGAATATTCTTCCTACCTCACATGATGAAATGAAGAAGATAATCAACAATCTTGGTATAGATTATCAATGTATACATGCATGTCCTAACGATTGTATTTTATATAGAGGTGAATATGCAGACTCTTTGACATGTCCCAAATGTCAATCTCCTCGATATAAGGGTGAAGAAGGTAAAATCCCAAAAAAGGTATTGAGACATTTTCCATTGGCTCCACGGATTAGACATATGTTTCAAAGCCCCAAATTATCAAAGCTTTTGACTTGGGGACATGATCACAAAAGTACTGATGGAATAATCAAAATTCCTCATGATAGTGTTGCTTTTCAGCATATTGATTCTACATGGCCTGAATTTGCACAAAATCCACATAATCTAAAGTTAGGAGTTGCATTAGATGGGGTTAATCCATTCTCCATGAAATCCAGTAAATGGTCAACATGGCCAGTGGTAGTCATAAACTACAATCTTCCGCCATATCTTAACATTAAAAAGGAACATTTAATGCTTTCACTTTTGATCCCAGGCAAAAGACAAGTTAAAGATATGAATGTATATCTTGCTCCTCTCATTGACGATCTTCAAGAGTTATGGAGAGGTATTAATGTCATTGATGTATCGAAAAGCATCAATGAAAGACATATTACGATTCGTGGTATTGTGGCTTGGACTATTCACGATTTTCCTGGATATGGTGTTTGTTCAGGTATTGATGTAATTTTTTTATTCAATATGCATGTAAATAAATATGATTTAATCTAATTATATTTTTATCATTTTCCATGATGTAGGAATATCTACTAAGGGTTATAAAGCTTGTCCATATTGTGGTGATTGGTTGAGATCAATCTATAGTAAGAATCTCAGCAAAAATATTTATCTTCGACATCGACGATTCTTGCTTGATGATCATCCATTAAGATCTAAAAGAGAAGTGATACATTTTAATGGAAAGCTTGAAACAGGCCAGTATCCAAAACTTATGACGCCTATGGATTGGTATAAAAAATGGACAGATGGACCTCTGATAGATCCAGAAGCAAAAATCTTTAGTGATGATTCAAATAATGAGTATGTGAACAGAGGTAAAGAGAAATTGGCACTCGCAGAGAACATATCAATATGGTATTCTTTGGAGTATTGGAAAGAGTTAAAAGTATGTCATCTTCTTGATCCTATGCATATATTCAAAAATATTGGTTATTCACTATGGCAGCATCTTCTTGGACTAAAAGATACCACAGCATCAAGGAATGATTTGAAAGATAAAAAATCCAAACCAAAGTTATGGCCAGTTTTTGATAGACATCGACAAGAAACGACTTATGCATAAACTCCTTGGGTACTTACAACAAAAGAGATACAGACTATCAACAATAGAATTCAATTGATCAAGACTCCTACAGGATATGGAGCATCGTTTCAAAACATGTTTACTATGGATGATAAGAGCTTATCTGGGTTAAAGACCCATGACTGGCATAACTTTTTGAAACATATTTTACCTTTGGTTATCGATGGATGTACAACGAAAGGAGTACGAGATGTGATCTATCGTCTTGGATCACTTATAAGGTAATTATGATACTTTTATATTTAATATGTATGAATATTGGATATCTTTTATTTTTTAATTAACTTCTTTACAATTGTTTTTATGATTTGTATAGGTGGATTACATCCAAAGAGATCGATAAAAATTCGATCCCACAAAAAAAACGTGAATGCAAAGAGCTACTATGTTTGATGGAAAAAGAACTTCCTACTTCATTTTTTGATATTCAGGTTCATTTACTAGTCCATCTTGTAGATGAGATAGAGATTGCTGGTGTTGTCAACACTCGATGGATGTTTTGGGTCGAGCGATTTATGGGGATACTAAAAGGTTACGTGCGACAAATAGCAAAACCAGAAGGATCCATGGCAAAGGGTTGGATGCTTGAAGAGTGCATGTATTACATTAGTAAGTACCTTGAAAGAGTTCATGAAGAAGCTCCACGTGCATGGACCAATGAGTCTTCTTCAAAAATAACAGATGAGGTATTATCAGGTAAGGGGGTTCCATTCTTATTTACATTTCAAGAAAAAAATGATGTTTCTACTTTTGTAGCATATAATAGCGAATGCATGCAAGCATTCCTTAGCGAGTACGAGGAACTTCAAAGTCTCCGAAGTAAAAGGCGAAAAAACAAAAGATCTAGACGTAATCTCGATAATAATGAGATTACAGATATACCTTCTTTCACGGATTGGCTATATAGTCGTTTGCAACGCGCCAACGCAAATAATGAAGAAATCTCAGATGAGCAAAGAGAGTTAATGATAGGTTGTGAACAAAAGGTAATTTTATTAAAATATATATTTTATTTTTTTCATATATGTATGTTAGTTTCTATTTACTAATTGAATTTATTTTGCAGGCTCGAATGTTCACTAATATGTGGGCTTTTGGACA
Source organism: Ceratopteris richardii (assembly GCA_020310875.1). Lineage (NCBI taxonomy): Eukaryota > Viridiplantae > Streptophyta > Polypodiopsida > Polypodiales > Pteridaceae > Ceratopteris > Ceratopteris richardii. The sequence continues at coordinate 93,354,872 of CM035418.1, forward strand.
GCATATTAGAATCAAAGCCATTGATTCTTTACGTAAAACAGAGGATTCTAGTATTGTTGCTTGTTTCAAGCAACTATCACGTGCTAGCTCAAAAGACACGAACCTTATAGATAGCAAACTTGGTTATGTAGGAACTATTGTTGGTATCTACGAAATTTCATTTCGTACATTCAAACAGGTAGAAAAAAGTTTATATATATATTTTTTTTGTTAGTTATTTTTTTAAGCATCTAATAATGGGACGTTTTTGTTGTTATATATTTTGATAGGTCATTTTGAAGGTTGACTGGTATCGAGCGGAGTATAAAGGTAGTAATTCTACAATAAGAAAGGAATTATCTGGGTTTTGGGCAATTGATTCTTCCAAGGTAATGCGATCTACTAAAGAACCATATATTCTTCCTAGGCATATTGAACAAGCATTTTTTTATAAAAACCCAGATGCTCATCCTTGGTGGCAAGTCATTCATGTGCAACCTAGAGGTAGGTCATTGTTTGAACAGTTTATTGTTAGAGAGATTGAAGAAAGTCCTCTTGATGATTCAGCATCAGATACTGATACATCAACATCTGGAATAGAAATTAGACTCATTATACGTGATAATGATACTAATCTTTTTTATGAAGAGGATAATTCTCTACATGCTGATTCTACTGATGAGGAAGAGGAATTACCAGAAATAGATATTAATCCACCAATAGATGATGTGATTCATGAGAACATAGATTTGACAATAGAAGAAATAAATGAAATCAATAAGGATAATGAAGATGAGACTATATTGATGTCTTACCAAAATGATGGCAATAATGAAAACATATGAGCAAATTAGATAGTAACTTGAAGCTTTTGAATGGATATCAGATAATATGTTTTTTCTATTAACTTGAATAACGATGTAGAATGGGCATTTACTAATGTATGCAGATACAACCCATCTTCTCATGAGCAATGCATGTCTGCAGTAGACTCAGATATTTGGTACTTTGATAGTGGGGCAACCAAGCATATTACCTTGCAGCATAACTTCTTCAGTTTACTTGAGCCTACCCCTATATGGAATACTATCACATGTGCTAACAAATCCTCTTATCCTATAATGGGATTTGGTAAGATCATTATGAATACTATTGATGGTAGTTCTTTCACATTGTTAAATGTTTTGTATGTACTAGGGATCAAGATAATTTGTTGTTAGTTTCATCACTAACCAAAACTGGCTTTTTTGTCAAATTTGTTGATGGCAAATGCATGATATCTCAAATGGCAAGGTTACTATTGCTTTTGGCATTTTATGTCGTGGACTGTATAAGCTCATAGACTATGCAAAATCTGTGAATCATGGTTTTGAGAACAATCCAACTCAGAGCACCTTATATGTTAAGCGTGCAGATGATGTACTTTGATCATTGTCGTGGACGTTGATGACATGCTTCTCATTGGTCCTAATGAGAAGCATGTTGCTTAATTTAAGACTAATTTTCATTACTCTTTTGAGAAGTCATATTTGTGGCATTGCATTATTATTTGGGCATTCAATTTATGCAATTTTATAGGGGAATAGGTTTGTGTCTCGCATATGCGACGCTCTGGAATGTAAAAAAAAAAATTTGATTTCTCCCGGCACATTTGTGTCGGGACTTGGACGCGAGCAAGAATAGAGAGATCGAGAGAGAGAGAGACAGAGAGAGAGAGAGAAAGAGTGCGCGCGAGAGGGAGAGAGAGAGAGCAAGACCATTGGCAGGTATGCGCACACACACACACTTACACACACATACATATGTACACACACATATACACGCATAGACACACACACACATACACATAGACACACAGACACATACACACAAATACACACACATATACACACATACACAATGCATAATGCATACACATACACACATGCACACATAATGCATACACATGCACACACATATACACATGCACACACATATACATGCACACACATAATGATGCATTCACACACATACACATGCAAACACACATAGACACACATATACACTTACACATCCAAACATACACACTCATAGACACACATTCATACACACACACATCCAAACATACACACTCATAGACACACACACATACACATAGACGCGCACACACATACACACACATAGACGCGCACACACATACACACACATATACACACACATATACACACACAGACACATACACACATAATGATGCATCCACACACATACACATGCATACACACATAGACACACATATACACACACATATGCATACACACACACACATAGAGAGACATACACACACATACACATACATGCATACACATACACACATACACACACATAGACACATACACACATAAACACATACACACTCATAGGTACACACACACATACACATAGACACACACACATATAGTATATACACACATGCACACATAGACACATACACACATACACATGCATACACACACATACACATGCATACACACATACAGACACATATACACACACATACACACACATATATGCATACACACACATAGAGAGACATACACACATAAACACATACATGCATACATTTGCATACATTTGCATACATAATGCATATGCATATGCATACAATGTACATACATACTTACATGCATACATAATGCACATGCATAGATACACACACACACACATATACATACACACATAGACACATACACACACATGAACACATACATACTCATAGATACACACACATACACATAGACACACACACATACACACACACACATACACACACATACACACATAATGATGCATACACACACATACACATGCATACACACATATAGACACATGTACACACACATTCACACACACATTCACACACATATATGCATACACACACATACACATACATGCATACATATTGCATATGCATATGCATACATACATACTTACATGCATATGCATACACACACATATATGCATACATACATACTTACATGCATATGCATACACACACACATATGCATACATAATGCATATGCATATGCATACATAATGCGTATGCATATGCATACATACATACTTATATGCATACATAATGCACATGCTTACATACACTGTCATAATGTATACACAGACACATACACACATAATGATGCATACACACACATACATATGCATACACACACATATGCATACATACATGCATACACATACACACACATAGATACATACATACACATAAATACATACACACTCATAGACACACACACATACACATAGACACACACACGTACACACACACATACACACGTAGACAAATACACATAATGATGCATACACACATACACATGCATACATAGACACACATAATGATGCATACACACACATACATATGCATACACACACATATGCATACATACATGCATACACATACACACATACACACATAGACACATACACACACATAGATACATACATACACATAAACACATACACACTCATAAACACACACACATACACATAGACACACACACATATACACACACATACACACATAGACACATGCACACGTAATGATGCATACACACATACACATGCATACATAGACACACATAATGATGCATACACACACATACATATGCATACACACACATATGCATACATACATGCATACACATACACACATAGATACATACACACACATAGATACATACATATACATAAACACATACACACTCATAGACACACACACATACACATAGACAACACACACATATACCTACACACATACACACATAGACACATACACACATACACATGCATACACACACATATGCATACATACATGCATACACATACACACATAGACACATACACACACATAGATACATACACACACATACACATGCATACACACATACAAACACATATACACACACACATACACACATAGACACATACACACGTAATGATGCATACACACATACACATGCATACATAGACACACATAATGATGCATACACACATACATATGCATACACACACATATGCATACATACATGCATACACATACACACATAGACACATACACACACATAGATACATACATACACATAAACACATACACACTCATAAACACACACACATACACATAGACACACACACATATACACACACATACACACATAGACACATGCACACGTAATGATGCATACACACATACACATGCATACATAGACACACATAATGATGCATACACACACATATGCATACATACATGCATACACATACACACATAGATACATACATATACATAAACACATACACACTCATAGACACACACACATACACATAGACAACACACACATATACCTACACACATACACACATAGACACATACACACATAATGATGCATACACACACATACACATGCATACACACACATATGCATACATACATGCATACACATACACACATACACACATACACACACATAGATACATACACACACATACACATGCATACACACATACAAACACATATACACACACACATACACACATAGACACATACACACGTAATGATGCATACACACATACACATGCATACATAGACACACATAATGATGCATACACACACATACATATGCATACACACACATATGCATACATACATGCATACACATACACACATAGACACGTACACACACATAGATACATAGATATACATAAACACATACACACTCATATACACACACACATACACATAGACAACACACACATATACATACACACATACACACATACACACATAGACACATACACACATAATGATGCATACACACACATACACATGCATACACACATATATGCATACATACATGCATACACATACACACATAGACATATACACACACATAGATACATACATACACATAAACACATACACACTCATAGACACACACACATACACATAGACACACACACACACATATACACACACACAAACACACATAGACACACACACAATGATGCATACACACACATACACATGCATACACACATACAAACACATATACACACACACATACACACATAGACACATAGACACATACACACGTAATGATGCATACACACATACACATGCATACATAGACACACATAATGATGCATACACACACATACATATGCATACACACACATATGCATACATACATGCATACACATAGACACATAGACACATACACACACATAGATACATACATATACATAAACACATACACACTCATAGACACACACACATACACATAGACAACACACACATATACATACACATATACACACATAGACACATACACACATAATGATGCATACACACACATACACATGCATACACACATATATGCATACATACATGCATACACATACACACATAGACACATACACACACATAGATACATACATACACATAAACACATACACACTCATAGACACACACATACACATAGACACACACACATATACACACACACAAACACACATAGACACTTACACACATAATGATGCATACACACACATACACATGCATACACACATACACGTATATATATTGATTTCTAACCATTTTGTTTTATATGTTAGGTATTATGGATCCCAGTAGAGAGAGAAAGGCGAAACTCACTCTCATAAAAAGTCTTATGAGAGCAAGAGTTCCGTCAGATACTCTAGGGGCCATAATGCGGGACTACGCAGAGATGTCTGATGAGGAGCTAGATTATACGATCCAGATGCTTACGCGATCAGACGAGGGCTCTTCTACGGCTCCACACGCAGGAAGAGAGCTATCTGCTCATAGGTATGTTTTTTTTCATAAACTTTTTTAATGATATTATAACACATATTTTTATTTATTTCTATCTATCTATTTTCAGGACACTTATACCACCTCCAGCACGTGATAGCAGAGCAGAGACGTTGCCTATGAGGACATGCATAGGCACGTTAGGACTAGAGTGTGACATAGAGCCAGAGGGGCATATTGTATACATAGGAAATGGATTGGAGTTCAAGAGGAGAATGCGCGCACTATGCGACTCTTACCTGCGCTTTATCCACTTACCGTGGAAGTAAGTAAAAGTTTTACATATAAATTGAAATATATATCTTATGTTTTATTTATATTATGTTTTTTATTTTTGTAGTGAGCATGATGAGAGGGATAAAAAGTACGTGCTCAGTTCACTTGAGATGGAGTTTGGGACAGGGTGGTCTCTTAAATGGTGTTTAAAAGAGATGCGGACACTTATGGCTCATCGTCGCGACAATGCACGGTATGTATGTATATGAGAGAGAGAGAGAACACTACTCTCGATATTAGGGTTTTGAAATCCCTAATTTAAAAACTCTAATTCAACCTTTTAGCCATATGTTTGAAGTATATGTACACCTCCGACGTCCTACTAGAGAGATGTCTCTCCTCCCAACCTTATGCCTCTATATATAGCTACTCAAATCAACGAGGATCATAATATATGTAAAGATATATACACATCATGTAGATAAGATACATAAATATAAAATGGAGTAGATATATTATGCATCACACATACATGCCTAAATGCACACATAAATATATATATACATACTAACATATTTACATGTACATATTTACACATACATGTACATGCCTACATGCACACATAAACATATATATACATGCATACATATTTACATGTACATATTTACACATAGACACATATACATATATACATGTACACAATTATAAACACTTGCATATATTACGTACATGAATACATGAATATTTTACATAAATGCATATGCATATATACACATATGCATATTTAACACATGTATACATATATCATACACATGCAAACACATACATATACATGAAATACATATATATGCATACTAACATATGTATACATATAATACACATGAATACACACACATATGCATACATACATGATAAAAATTTACTCCTCGAAGATAAAGCTATATATAAAATAATTAGGCATACCCCCGAGCTTCATGTTCTAACTTAGAAGAACATGATTTCATCTCTCTAGTACTTTTGCAAACAGTTTCGGACAACTCTTTATGGCATGATCATTTCCTTTATAATATTAAATAAAAAGTCTATTCTTTTCTATTTTCTTCTCATCTTTGTCTTCCTTCTTTTATTGTGTGGCATTAGCAAATTTCTACTTACTAATAGATGAGCTCCATTTATCTTTGCCCCTCTCACTAGCTTAGAAAGCTTGATCTGCAACATGCATAATGGACTTGTTCTACTTGGACCGATCTTCTTGCAATAAAACAAAGACTAACTCCTCAAATGTTAAGGCATTTGGATTGCCTTTCATCATCAATCCAAAAGTAGAAGCAAAGCTCTGACATGAATATGGAAGACCATTAATAACTGTCTGCACAAGTGAACTATATAGCAAGACTTCATAAGCAAAAATCAACTACTCCTTTAACTCTTTGATCTTTGTTTATCCATGGAATCTCCTTCATTCATATGCTCACTCTCCAACTCTTTTTGGAGGTAAGCAACAAGAACCTCATTTCTTGCCTAGTATAAGTTGTAAGTGTATCCGAGGCATCCTTTTTTGTCTTGCAAGAGCAAATGTGATGGATAATGGCATGTTTAATAGACAAGGCTATCAATGCATGTGCCCCAGCATCTCTGCCATCCCAATAAAGTTGCTCTGTAGTAGGTGTAGCAAGAACCATAGAAAGAATAGGAATATGAATATCATCTTCTTCAATGCCATCTGCATCATCTTCAATAATTGTACTCACAGGTGTAATAGGGCATTTTTCAATAACCTACGTAATATTCCACAACCTTTGCTACCAATACATTACACATCATATATGCACATAATGGGTAATTTGTATCGTCTAATTTGTCCTCAACAGCCAACATATGGAATACATCATTGCTTTTAGCCATGGCCATTGACTAAATACTTTGATGTAGAAAAATGAGTCTGTCTCAAAAGATTGAAAAGAACCATCGAGCTCCACTAAAATTGTAATAGACTTTGAGGCACTTGTACTGGTGAACTGAAATGTTTGGCACAAAAGGACAAAATTGGCTTCACAAGTCACCATGATAGTGCATTTGGAGGTGGAAACAAGCTCATATCAAAATTTTGGTGCCACACAACAAAGCTATTTTGAATTCATAATCACCTTGAATATGCTCACCAATTTTCATATGATTTTGAGATTGTAACCGGAGGGGTGTTGACGATGACCTAGATGAAGTGATGACCGTCTTTGACCAATTTTTGGAGTTTGAGGTCCACAAAAGCACACAGACAACACAAGGAAGATGAAGAATCTTGGAGCACAAAACAACATTGAATGAATTACCAAGTGAATGTACAAAGATAAGTGACCCATTAGGATATAGGCATATATACAAGATGGGGGGCAAAAAACCTCCTAAAGTAGAAGAAAAGTGCATCGACGGTCCTAAGTGTGCTGATGCACATCACTACAGAAATATTTCGATAGGTATAAGTTAAATACCCCAAGTAAATCCCATGGGTAAATATCAATGAAATGGAACCAAAGAATTCAACATGGAATTTGGGAGCATAGAAGATGATTAAAGAGCACTGGGAGGATGACGGACTTAGAAAGAAAAAAAAGTATTTGTATGGATTAGAGAAAGAACTCACCAATATGGGACAATGTCAAACCATTCCCTTTAGGAATTTTCTTTCATGGCCAAAGAGGAAAGAGACTAAAGATTTGATAGAAAACATCAAGATAAGCCTTAAAGTAAAGAAAATGCCACTAAAAGAAATTTATTAGGTTCATAGAGAGGTGAAGAGATGCACCTGTTGAACCAATTAATTACACTTCATTGTATTTAAAAAATGGTAAATGGAATAAGGTGACATTTACCTCAAAGAATGCTATCCTATATCCTCTTAAGAAGATGTATCCTTCTGAATAGAATGTTAATTCAACTCTAGAATGGAATTGGTAGAGGGAAGAAAGTAGTTGGGACACATACTCATAAGACTTTGCTCTTCCTCTTTTTGTTCCATGGCCTTTTCATGCTTATCCTTCAAACATATAGAGTCTACTAAATTTTTTAAAGTTCTTGCCTTGAAATATTCTATCAGGGTCAAAAATCTCAATCCTCATGTTCTATGCCTTCAAGAAATCAAGCTAGAAGGTCAAAGGTATACACATATTGCCCTAATGGCTTCTTATCTTTGTACATTCTAGTGGTAATACATTCAGTATTGTGTGTTGTGCTCCAAGCTTCTTCTTCTAACTTGTGCTATTCGCGTGCTTCTGCAGATGTCTAACTCCAACAATTGGTATCAAAGCAAGTCGTCGCTTCATCTAGGGCATCGTCGACACTCCTCCATTTGCACTCTCAGAATCGCACGAATTTTGGTGAGCATACTCAACATGTTTCGGAGATCAAAACAGCTTCATTCATTCGTGTCGAAATCATGATCTGAGCTCATTTTGGCCTCCAAACGCAGCATTGCAATGCTTGTGCAGGCTATTTTGTCTTTTTGTGCCAAAGGTATATACCAATTTCGGTTCGCTAGTATAAGTGTCTTGAAGTCTGCTACAGGTCTTGCAAAATTCATCTGGGCAGTTCTGTTCCACTTTTTGAGATACAATCAATTTTCTGCATCAAGGTATTTTAGTCACTGGCCATGGTTGAAAGCAGTGATGTATTCCATATGTTGGCCATTGAGGATAAGTTGGATGGTACCAACTACCCGTTATGAGCTTATATGATGCGACATGTATTGGTTGCAAAAGGACTGTGGAACATTGTGCAGGGTGTTGAAAAACGTCCTATCACACCTGCAACTGTTACAATTGCAGGTACTGAAGCTGATGCACAAGGTGTTCAAGATGATGATATTCTGCATATTCCGTATGTGCTACGGTTTTTGCTGCATCTACTGTAGAGAAAATTTGTTGGGATGGCAGAGATGCCCAGGCACATGCATTGATAGCTTTGTCTGTCAAACGTGCCATTATTCCTCACATATGCTCTTGCAAAACAGCTAAGGATGCTTGAGATACACTTACCACATTGTACCAAGCTAGGAATGAGGCTCATGTTGCTTACCTCCGAAACCAGTTGGAGAGTGAGCACATGAATGAAGGTGATTCTATGGACAATTTTCTAACAAAGATCAAAGACTTGAAGGAACAGTTGATTTTTGATGATGAGGTTATACCAGATAGCTCACTTGTGCAGACCGTTCTGAATGGTCTTCCTGATTCATATCAGAGTTTTGCTTCTACTCTTCGTTTGATGATGAAAGGAAATCCAAATGCCTTGTCATTTGAGGAGTTAGTCTCTATTCTATTGCAGGAAGATCAGTCTAGGTAGAACAGGTCCATTATGTGTGTTGCAGATCAAGCTTTCGTGGCTAGTCAAAAGGGCAAAGGAAAATGGAGCTCTTCAATTAGTGAGCAAAAATCTGCTAATTCTGCACAATCAAAGAGGGAAGATAAAGATGAAAAGAAATCAGAAAAGCAAAAAATTGTTTTGCAAGTACTGTAAAGGAAATGATCATATCATAAAGAACTGTCCAAAACTGGCTGCTAAAGAGGCAAAGAAGAAAGAGGTTAGAATGGTTGTTGCAGAGGCCTCTACACCAAAAACAGAGCCTGCTAATCTTATGCAGGAAGAAGAATGGTCGTTTACTATTGTTTACAGTTTTGACCCATCTTTTCATGAGCAGTGCATGTTTGCAGTAGCCTCATATGTTTGGTACTTTGATAGTGGGGCGACCAAACATATCACCTCGCAGTGCAGTTTCTTCACTTCACTTGAGCCTGCCCCTACAGGGAATACTGTCATATGTGCCAACAACTCCTCTTATCCTGTCATGGGAGTTGGTAAGATTATTTTGACTACTAGTGATGGTAGTTCTTTCACTTTGTCAGATGCTTTATTTGTGTCAGGGATCAAGAAGAATCTGTTATCAATTTCAGCTTTAGCCAATATTGTCTTGGTTGTGAAATTTATTGATGACAGATGTACAGTTCATGATCTGTCAAATGGCAATGTGATTATTGCTTCTGGGATTTTATGTCGTGGGTTGTATAAGCTCATAGACTATGAAAGATCTGTGAATGATTCGGCATGTGCAGTACATGATTTTGAGGCTATGTCAGATGCAAAGCTTTGGCATGCACGTTTTGGTCATCTGAATTTTGCTAGTTTGCTATGCCTGCAGAAATCTGAAATAGTGTCCTCTTTGCCCAAACTTGAGGCACCTAGAAAACATGTTTGTGAAGGCTGTATCTTGGGCAAAATGCAACGTTCCTCATTTCCAAAAGATGGTTCGGTTCGGGCTACTCAGAAATTGCAGCTTATACATAGTGATGTCTGTGGTCCTATGCAGACACCTTCTTTTGGAAATTATCTTTACTTCGTGACTTTCATTGACGCCTTTTCGAGGCATGCATGGGTATATCCATTGAAAGGCAAGTCCGAAGTGTTCATGTGCTTCAAACAGTTTTTGGTTTTGGCTAAAAATCTATCAGCATGTAAAATGGGCACCCTCCGTTTTGATCGAGGGGGAGAATATATGTCTTCTGATTTTTATGCATTTCTGGCTGAACGTGGGATAAAACACCAGTGTACAATGTCGTAGGCTTGGCATGATCGCAAGCCATCTACTCCTCATTTGCATGTTTTTGGTTGTCTAGCATATGCATTCGTGCTTGAAAAACATCATAGAAAATTGGATGATAAAGCAGTAAAATGTATTTTTGTTGGGTATAGTTCTGAAAGTAAAGGCTATGGTCTGTATCATCCACAAAGTAAATGCATTCTCGTTAGCCATGATGTTATTTTTGTGGAAGATGCTATTCAGCCATTGCTTTCATGTAAAGGAGACATCTGTTAGCTCCAAAGACATGTATGATATGTTGCTGCATCTTTTTACAGGTGGACAGTCTAGTGCTGGTCCTAATGAGGCAACTTCTCAGCCTTTGCAGGTTTCATGTGATGATGCAGATCATTCCATTTCTGATGCAGATTTACATGATGCACTTATTGATGTGAGAGCTGATATTGAGGAGGCAAAAATTATGCTAAAATGGCTAGTGCAGACCTTGCGTGATAGTAAATTAGATGCACGTCTATCATATCATACTCGATCAGGCTCTCATAGTGCCTCTTTTGCATTAGATTGCTATGCTATGGCTGCCTCTAGTCTCTATGATGAGACTTAACCTATTTCGTTTGATGAAGCACAACATTCTGAACATTGGATGGCTGCAATGCAATCTGAATATGATGCTATCATGAAAAATGGTACCTGGTCTTTATGTGACTTGCCTCTTGGCAAGAAGGCCATTGGCACTAAGTGGGTATACACGCTGAAGCGTAAACGTGATGGAACAGTTGATAGGTATAAGGCTAGGCTTGTTGCAAAGGAAAGAGGCATTGATTTTGATGAAACCTTTGGTCCTACTTGCTGAATGACTATTGTTCGTAGCATCTGTACACTTGCAGCTCATCATGGTTGGAATATACATCCGTTGGATATCAAAACAACATTTCTAAATGGTGGCTTGCATGAAGAAGTGTATGTTGTTCAGCCCCGTGGTGTAGAAAGGGCATGAAAACCAGGTGTGTAGGTTAAAGAAGGCATTATATGGTTTCAAGCAAGCACCATGTGCTTGATATGAAAAGATACATGCCTATCTGATTGCACATGGTTTTGAGAACAGTCCAACTGAAAGCATCTTATATGTTAAGCATGCTACTGATGTACTTCTGATCATTGTGGTTTATGTTGATAACATGCTGCTCACTGGTCCTCATGACATGCATATTGCTGATTTTAAGGCTGATTTGCATGCCTCATTTGAGATGTTTGATTTGGGGCATTTACATCACTATTTAGGCATTCAGTTTATGCAAGTTGATGGTGGAACGACTTTGTGTCAAATGAAATATATCGACACATTATTACAGTGTTTTGGCCTTGAAGACTGTAAGCCTATTGCCACTCCTATGGAGACAGGTTTACGATTGAGTCTTCATGATGCTGCAGATGCATTTGATGTTGTTCTCTATCAGTAGGTTGTTGGATGCTTGATTTACTTATGCATTACTCGGCCAGATATTCAGTTTGTTGTCTCACATATGACAAGTTTATGCATTGCCTAGGAGTCAAGCATTGGCAGGCAGTTAAGCACATCCTTCGCTACTTGAGTGGTACTCGATTACTTGGGTTGTTTTATCCCAAGGGGGGATCACTACCGCCAAATTTGCATGCTTTCTCTGACTCTGATTGGGCTGGTTGCTATGACACTCGTGTGTCCACTAGTGGTTTTTGCTTCATGCTTGGTAGCTCATGCATATCTTGGCTGAGCAAGAAGCAGCCTACTATGGCCACTTCCAATTATGAGGCTGATCAGCTTGGCATATGTGCCCACACAGAAGAACATTGTAGACCTTTTCACGAAGGCTCTACCTAGGGAGTTTGAAGCTTTCCACAAAGCTTTGGGCTTACTTCCTTTTGTGGAGTGATTTCCACATAGCTTGGCACTTCATTATACATGAGTGCCAGCTCCTTGTTCACCGCATCACTCCCAGGGGCTGATTTGTTGATATATTTAGGTAGTGATGTGTGTGAACACACTAGGACCGCTGCGGCACTTTTTTCCCTCTTTGGAGGTTTTTTCCCCCAGCTTGTATATACACCTATTGCCCTAACGGGCTTCTTATCTTTGTACATTCTATTGGTAATACATTCAGTATTGTGTGTTGTGCTCCAAGCTCCTTCTTCTTCCTTGTGCTTTTCGTGTGCTTTCGCAGATGTCTAACTCCAACAAAAGGTTGTGTTGGAATCTAGATATTGTAGCTTCTAGCCATAAGTGGTTCATGAACAATATCACCAAGAATCAACTTGATAAGCGCATTGGCTTGATAGAGATCAAACAATCTACAAGAGGCCTTAAAAAGTACAAGACCTCTAGGTTAGATGGAATCATTGTTGATTTCCTTTAGGTCTTCATCCACTCAATTGCCCCATTGTCCTTGAGATCTGGAATAATGTTGTGAGATGCAAGAATCTCCTTGCATCCATCAACCAAGGACTTATTAAGTTGATCCCTAAGAGAAAACCCAATGATACTCTAGATAATTGGAGGCCTATAACATGCCTCAATACCATCTAAAAAATCATAACGGATCCAATAACTATCTATAAAAGCATGCAAGCATGGCTACATATCTCGCCCATAAAAGAGACCTATTGCAAAGGACTGACGACAAGAGAGAAGCAGAAGAAGAGAGAAGAAGAGAGGAACAACATACCCACAATTTTTTTGAGACCTAGCTACTTCTTCTTTTCTTAATTTCCATCATGGAACAATGAGAAGCCTTGCAAATACACTAAAGAGTCCTCGAGATGCATATTCCTTGAAGATTATAGCAATATCCTTGTACAATAGTAGGAACTTAGAGATTTCTAGAGAAAGTGATGGTCTCTTGTGTGAAAGGACCAAACTTAGGGCACATGTATATAAATCACTTTATGACTCATTTACAAAGGATTTTTTGCCATAATTGAGAACTAACTTTTGAAATTCGAATTTTCTTCTTCTTGCTTCTGGATCTTCTTCTTCATGAGCTTCAATGTATGCTTGAGGAATGGAATCTGTGTCTACAGGTTTTATCTACCCCTTCCCCATCTCTTTTCATTGGTATTGCATATGTGTGAAGTGTAGGGATCATTTAGGTGTAAGTAGGAGAATCCTACCACTCAGTGTTTTGGGCATAACTTGGAGCAGAGAAGTCCAATCAAGTTGAAAATACCACATTGAATGTGTCTCTTTGAGAGCTTGAAAAGAAACCATTATTGACTATATTTGGGTATGGAAGATAGGAGATATTGCTTGATTTGTGTCTGTTGTTGCACCAAGTATTGCGATACACATCTGTGTGTAGGAGGTGTCATGTGAGGAGGATACTCACTGTTGCATGCATTGCTTGACCATTTCCCACATCTACCATCACTAAAGCACATGTTTCGATGCACTTGACTAGGTCAAACTCTCAGTTTGATAATTTAATATGTGCATCAAACCACCACTATGTGAACTTGTTGGACATGATAGTGAACATGAAGAAGACAATTCAATAGCTTGGCAAGTCACCAATCACTTGCACTTGTTGCCTCATAAATGTAGTGTGTGTGTGTGTGTGTAAAAAGTTTTTCAGGGGTTAGGATAGGAGAGAAGAAGATAGAATTAAGAGCTAGGTAGAAGAAATTTGGAGTAGAATAGGACAACCAATATTTCGAATTTGCATTTTCCACAAGTCATTGGTCTTGATCAGTGATAAATGCCAAATTACCACATCGAAATTTATTTGCTAGATAATAGGTATCGTGGAGAGCTCTCTTACCAATTAGTATCATCCGAGCAAGTATTGCCAAGAATTAAACCTGTAGCAAAGAGTGTGGGGCCAGAAATTAAGGGAGAAACTCCTTGATGTGAGATCTCTATACTAGAAATGTCATTTTCATGTATAATCACACACACACACATCACATACCAGGAGAAACGATACCATCCGAGTATCGTGAGGTGCATTTTTTAGAAAAACAAAGGTATTTTTAAGATACAGGCACATAAAGTAGAAGAGGAGAGTAGAAGGAACCAACTAATCACTTTAAAATTCAATTTTGAATGCGAAAAAGGCCAAATATCATGACCGATCAAGTTTGGTATTGTGATACCAAATTCCCTTGTGTCATCAATACTTGATAGGTATCGTGTATCGTCGATACCTTGCTCCTAGTTGTGGATTGCAATACCTATCATGTATCACCACTAGTTAAGTATCGTCACGTGATCCCAAGTATCATGTATCGACAATACCTCCAGATATCGTGTGTCATCAATCTTGGACTTGTATCTTGTATCACATATCGTGTGGTCATGTATCATATCACCAAGGTAAGTTTCGAGTATCGTGAGGTTTCCAAGTATATTGTGTCATCTATTGCACCTCAAGTATTGTGTATCATGTATCCTACTCTAAAGTTTCATGTGTCATGTATCATCAATCCGTGTATCATGTATCATTTGAGCTTAGGTATCATGTATCATGAAAATTCATGAGAAAACCTTAATTGATCTAGAGCTAAAATTTTGGAAATTCTTTGCTCACACAAATTAAAGCCATTTTTGTAGATCCAACAAAACATTCAAAAGGGAAGACATAGATCCTAGGGTTAGAAAATGTGAGAGGATCCATAAACTTTTAATGGAATCTACAATCTAGATGTGTCTTAGGGAGTCGAAGAAGTGTGATATCATTAGCAAGGAGTGTGACTCAGAGAAGTATTCACTCCACCTACTCAGACACCTCTAGTGATTCTAAAAGCAAACTAATGACAACACTTGAAGACATGCACAATTGTGTCTACTCTTCACAAATCATGTCCTTGATAGAAGGTGAATATAGCACTTCCTTATAGTATGTTTCTACAAATTGGCAGGGAGTACCTTTATACCTAGATGGACTTAATAGATCGATGGTGAGACTTAGAATCTCTACTACCTTTGAAGTTTTCCAGAGACCAACAATAAAGTTTGAAGGTGGATTCTACATGGGCAAACCAAGCCATTGTATTTAACTCAAGATCCTGACAAAATCAATGAAAAGGGAGATATAGAGGAACTTAGTAACCCAACTAGTATGGATAATAGAGAAGCAGTGACTACACCAAGGGGAAGATCTGTTGTAGTGAACATCTAGAGAGGAGGTAGGATTCCTCAAGATGATGATTTAGTAGATTTCTATCTGATTGTTGGAACCAGTAAGTTGTTGTAAGAAACTTCACCCATAGTGGGAAGCAATTGTCAATCCTACTACTATCTATGAGTTGCATGATCCAAAGGAATCTTCTAGAGTTACTTATTTGGATCAATACAAAAGAGATAATTGGGAAGTTACTGATGTAGAGAGATCTAGAATCTAGTACATGAGATTGCTAGTATTCCCCACAAGGGATCAGGAAACCATCTCTCAAAACCCTAAGAATCAACAACAAAGCCAAGGAAACCCCATCTTAGGGCAAAGTATTGGCGAAGTGTTCCACTCTTACCACATGTCCACTTTCCTATAACAAATCACAACACAATACCTAATACTCAATCAAGAGGTAAGATGATGAACTAACTACCCTTTCCTTTAAGACCACCACAAGGAAGAGGACCAAGTGTGTGCCCATGGTTCAAATTATTCAACCTCCTAATGTGAGTAGAAGGCTGAGACCATACTAGGTAGCCAAGTGCCTAAGAAATCACTATGTATCAAGAGATCCCTATGATCATGTGGCATAATTGAAACAAGTGTTACAGGCTGAACAAATAGATGATTGTTTTATTCAATATCAATATTTTGGAATCACATTACTATGAACATGATGGCTATGGAAATTCATATGGATCTGAATACAATGATCTAATGTATGGTGCACCTAGAGCTCAACCTTTAAGAAGATTGTCAATGAGACCACCTGCACCTAGATCACCATGTTATAGGTGTGGAGGAGACCATTTCATTAGGGATTTCACAATGCCCTATCACCCACCACATTAGAAGGTATGGGAAGGCTATTGCAGTCATTGCGAGAAAGAACATCTGTTTAGGGATTGTCCAAGAATCCCTCCAAGGCACCTTCCACTGCATAGATCAATGTGATTGAAGTAATCGAGTACTCTAGTAGTGAAACGGAATACACAGTACCATCAAAGGCCATCACAATAGCTAGAGCTAAATAAAACCCTAGTGATCAGAGACATGCTGAAATACATACACTTCTTCATGTAAATCACCATTCAAAAATGTAGTTTTAATGTCCAACTAATGTACATTCCAACCATGATGAGTTCCCCATGCATAAATGTTATGAACGGTAGTCATTCACCATGTGGGTGTGAAGGTCTCATTAAAATCGATTCTTGTTTCATGAGAATAACCTTTTGCAACAAGCGTAGCCTTATACTTGTCAACTATTCCATCATGCTTACATTTCAGCTTGTATCCCATTTAGTGCAATGGCCTTTTTTCTTGGAGGCAAATCACATAAATACCAAGTACCATTCTTCATAATAGCATCATATTCTAATTGCATGGTAGCCATGCATTGTTTTCAATTTTGTGCTTCATCAAAAGAAACAAGCTCATTCTTATCACAAAAACGAGAGGTAGCCATAACATAACAATCTAATGTAAAAGAAGCACTATGAGAGCCTGAACGAGTATGATATGATGCAGATGCATCTAATTTGCTATCTCACAAAGTCTGCAGCAGCCATTAGGCATAGTTTTTGCCTCCTCTATATCAACCCTCTCATCAATAAGTGCATCATGTAAATCTGCATAAAAATGGAATGATCTACATCATCATGTCAAACTTTTAAAGGTTGAGAAATTGACTCATTTGGACCAACACTTGATTCTCCACCTATAAAAAGAGGCAGCAAAGTGTCATACATGTCTTTGGAGCTAATTGATGTCTCCTTAGTACATGAAAGTAATGACTGGATTGCATCTTCCACAAAAACAACATCATGAAAAACCAAAATGCATTTATTCTATGGATGACATAGATGATAGCCTTTGCTTTCAGAACTGTACCCAGCAAAAATATATTTTATTGCTTTATCATCCAACTTTCCGTGTTGTTGTTCAAACACTAATGCATATGCCAGACAACCAAGGACATGCAGATGAGCAACAGATGGCTTGTGACCATGCCAAGCCTCATATGAAGTGGTAGACTACAATGCTTTGGTGGGACACTTATTAAGTACATATGCTGCACACATAACAACCTCAAGCCAGAAGATATGTGCTAAAACCTAAATTTTTACCATACACCTTGCCATCTCCATGAGTGACGTGTTCTTCTTTTCAAAAAATCCATTTTGTTGAGGTGTATATGACACTCGAAACTAATGTTTCATCCCACATTCAACCAGAAATGCATTAAAATAAGAAGACATGTATGCTCCCCTCAATCAAAATGGAGGGTGTCCATTTTACATGTTGATAGATTTTTAGCCAAAACCAAAAACTATTTGAAACACATAAAAACTTCAAACTTTGCATTCAGTGGATACACCCATGGATGCCTTGCCAAATCATTAAAAATTTTCACAAAGTAAAGGTAGTTCCCAAAAGAGTGTGCCTGGGTAAGACCATAGACATCACTATGAACAAGCTACAATTTCTAAGTAGCTTGAATTAAACCATCTTTTTGGAAGGAGGAATGCTCAATTTTTCCCAAAATACAGCCTTCACAAACATGTTTACAAGGTGGCTCAAGTTTGGGTATAGAGGACATCATTTTAGATTTCTACATGCATAGCGAACCAGCATAATTCAGATGACCAAAGTGTGCATGCCAAAGATTTGCATCTGACATAGCTTGAGAATTTTGAATTGCACATGCTAAATCATTCAAAGATTTTGTATAATCTATGAGCTTATACAGACCTCAAGATAAAATGCTAGTAGCAATAATAACATTGCCATTTGACATATCATGAATTGTACATCTGCTATCAAGAAAATTCACAACCAAGACAATCTTGGATAATGCTCAAATTGATGACATATTTTTCTTGATCCCTGGCACAAACAAAGCATTTGACAATGTGAAACAACTACCATCAATAGTAGTCAGAATGATCTTACCAACTCCCATTATAGGATAAGAGGAGTTGTTAGCACATGTGATATTATTCCCTGTCGGGACAGGCTCAAGTGAACTAAAGAAACAGCGCTACGAGGTAATATGTTTGGTTGCCCCACTGTCAAAGTACCGAACATCCGAGTCTACTGCAAACATACATTGTTCATGAGAAGATAGGTCATAACTGCAAACAATAGTAAATGCCCACTCTTCATTCTACACAAGATTAGCATACTCTCTTTTAGGTGTAGAGGCCTCTACAACAACCAGTCTGACCTCTTTTTTCTTTGCCTCTTTTGCAACCAATTTTGGAAACCTCTTTATGACACGATAATTTCCTTTAGAGTATTTGAAAAATAATTTTTTCTTTTTGTTTTTCTTCTCGTCTTTGTCTCCTTTTCAACTACGTAGAATTATCAAATTTTTGTTTACTAATAAATGAGCTCCATTTACCTTTGCCCTTTTGAATAGTTAAGAAAGTTTGATCTTCTACATGCATGATGGACTTGTTTTGCCTAGATTGATCTTCTTACAACAAAACAAAGACTAACTCCTCAAATGTTAAGGCCTTTGGATTACCTATCTTCATCAATAGAAGAGTAGAAGAAAAACTTTGATATGAATCTAGAAGACCATTCAGAATAATCTGCACAAGTGAGCTGTCCAACAAGACTTCATCAGCAGAAATCAACTACTCCAAATCTTTGATCTTTGTCAAAAAACTATCCATAGAATCTCCTTCATTCATATTTTCACTCTCCAACTCTTTTTGGAGGTAAGCAACACGAGCCTCATTTCTTTCTTGGTACAAAGTGGTAAGAGTATCCCAAGCATCCTTTGCTATTTTGCAAGAGTGAATATAAGGGATAATCGCATGTTTGATAGACAAAGCTATCAATGAATGTGTCTCAGCATCACTGCCATCCCAACAAAGTTGCTCTGTAGTAGGTGTAGTAGGAACCGCAACACGAACAGGAACATAAAGATCATCATCTTTAACAACATTTGCATCATCTTCAATAACTGTATTTGCAGGTGTAGTAAGTCGCTTTTCAACACCCTACACAATATTTCACAATCCTTTTGCGACCAATACATAACACATCATATATGCCCCTAATGGGTAATTAGTACCATCCAACTTATCCTCAACATCCAACATAGAATACATCATTGCTTTCAGATATGGCCACTGACTAAAACACCCTAATGTAGAAAAATGATTGTTTCTCAAAAAGTTGAACAAAACTACCCTATCGAGGTCTGCTAAACTTGTAGCAATCTTTGAGGTGCTTGTATTGGCAAATCAAAACCTGTATATATGTTTGGCACAAAAGGACAAAATAGCCTGCATAAGCATTATGATAGTGCATTTGGAGGCTGAAACGAGATCAGATCAAAATTTTGGCACCAGAAAGCGAAGATTTTTTAATTTCTTATCACCTTGAGTATGCTCACAAATTTCTGTGCGATTATGAGACTATGAACGGAGAGGTGTCAAGGACACCCTAGATGAAATGGTGATCTGCTTTCATACCAATTGTTGGAGTTTGAGGTCCATGGAAGCACAGGAACAACACAAGAAACAACAAGAAGAAGAAGCTTGAAGCACAATGCACAAATATTGAATGTATTACCAAGTGAATGTACAAAGATAAACAACCCTTTAAGGCTATAGTTGTATATAAAAGCTGAGGAAGAAAAACCTCCTAAAGATGGTAAAAAGTGCATGATGTTCCTAAGTGTGTTCACACACATCACTACCAAAATGTATCAGCAGTTCCATGAGTGAAAAGAAGGTAGAATCCTGACCCCAAGTAGTAGAAGTCTCGCAAGAATAGACAGAAGTCTTAAGGAAGAAGAAAACTCAAAAATGGAAAATTAGACGGGAAAAAATCAAAAGAAAGTGGATTAAGAAGTTGGTTGAAGAAAAGGAAAAGTTTGCATATGATAGAGAGTTTCCTCAATTTTTCCCAGCCAAACAAAATATTGATGTGTTAAAGGAAGATCAAAAGAGGTACCATGCAGGATCAATTCTAGCAGATCCTATGCTCGAAGATTTACAAATGCAATTGAAAGCTTATCAATCTAGAATATAGACATGACCTATTCTAGAGCAGCATGATCGATGTTACCCAAGAGGAGATCTAGAGAAGGGAAGGTTTGGATTATTTAAGAAGCTAATTGAAATCGCTCAGACTACACTAGAACAAACAATACCGACCATCCCTAAGATGTGAATTCCAAAAAAGGCATTCTAGGGATGTTTAGAAAACCTCAACATAAAGTAGAAAGAGCCAAAACCAACTAAGATAGTTGAAGAGGAATTAAGGTTAGAAAACATGGAGATAGATTCCTTGATTCCTGAGGTAGAAGCTAACTGGCCACAAGACCTATGGGCCAACTTTCAGGAAGATAGATGGAAAAAGACAAAAGAGGAGATTCCTCCTTTCATAGAACTACATGCTTGTACAAACCAACCAATGAAGGAACAAGAAGAAGAATTGGAGAATCCATCTAGTGAAGACCTATGATTAGATGAAGCAATTAGCCTGACCACACTTTCAAACAATGTGGATGAGTATGAACAAAAATCAAATTTCTTCCAAGCTCCCAAGTGAAGATGTAAAGAGAAGATAACACCGGAGTTTAGTGTCAAGCACTCTATAAGGGTTGAAGAAGGCTAGAGTTTATTGCTCATTAACTTTAGAAGAACTTTTGCAAGTAAAGCCCCAACTGTGGAATAAATTAGCCACTCAGTTAAACTTGAAGGAATGTAGTACATCAGACAAGGAGAAAAAGGTTGAAGAAACCGCAGTCATCAAAATATCTATGGATAAGGTGGGGGATTTCAGTGAAGGTGATGAAGGAAACACTTGTCTTCCAATCAATTTTTTAGGGTACATGACCAAAGCAATATTAGACACTGGTGTTGACATAGGAATAACTATCAAGGGAATTTGAAATAAATGGGGAAAACTAGGATTAAGACCTACACGAATGAAGTTGAAACTAGTAGACGGTCATGTAGAGCGTTCCTTAGGACTCTTGGAAAATGTGATCTTAACTATGTGAAGAGTAGATTTCGAACACACCTTAGCCATATGTAGATTTGGCAAGGCAAGAAATTATGAGATGATTCTAGGATGACCTTTCATGCAACAACTAAAGGTAGTTCAAGATTGGGGATGCGATGCATTGTATCTTCAACACCAAGGTACGACTACCAAAATGAATCTCCAAAACTTCTCTTTATAGAGTTGTTCCACCTCTCCAATAAAATCCAATCCACAATGAGGAAGATGATGTGTCAATCCATAGTGCTAGATCTAGTGATCAATCTTGGATAAACGAAGTTACCCAATTATGGATTTGCAAGGTCCATGAGATCTTCTATAAGATGGAACGTGGTTTAAACTTTGCATAGAAATAAGTGTGGCAGGTGATGAAAGACCAATGCACTTAAGGAATGGAATTGCCCTCTGACAATACGTGGGGGTTAATTCCCTTGTTTTTCATAGAGATATGCAGGTAAAAGGGGGATTTGGCTCTGATGGTCATGAAAAAAGGGGAGGACATGCCCCTAATTGCACGCACACTTAGGACAGGAAATGGGAGAGCATTTCATTTTTTAGGTAGCGGGTCTCATTGTTTTGGTGGCTCTTCTTCGTTTTTTGTGCAGGTATCCCGACGGGGAAGCGGGCTGTGGAGGGGCGGGGTCTCCTACATATTCTCTCAGGGGACTCCTTCTTTGTCTCTCTTTTTTGGGGGCTTCTTCTGCTATCTGTGCAGGTTCGTGAGCAAGGGAGGGGGCGCAGATATCGAGGGAGAGAGGAGAGCCATCGAGTTTGTGTACATGAAAGGGAGAGGTAGAGGGAGGCGTCACCATGAATTAGAAGAACGCTCTCAGAGTCATCATCTGGAGGGGAGCAGAAGGCGGTTTGCCTCTGTTTTTGGTCTTGTACATGCCCGCACTGTTGGAGGGTGGAGCTTCTTCATTTCTCAGAGGGTCTTTTGCTGCTGTGCAACGTAGCTTGGAAGTAAAGAAGGGAGATTTTGAGCTGCCACGGGAGGCAACCTCTCTTTTCTTAGGGGTTCGTCTTCTACGGGTCATAGGGCAGCCAAAAAGGGGATTGAAACAGGCTGGGTAGGGAGTTACTCTTCATTGGCAGGGGAAAGAGCCAGCTGTTCAGAGGCCAAAATAGAGGAGGTTTCGAATGTCATTGGTACGCAGAGATTATTTGAGGTCACCCGATCTGAAGGAATTTTCTCGTGATTTAGAAGAAGGAACAGTGCGTGGCTCAAGGCTGACTCCTCGTCCCCGTTGGAGGAATGCAAATAAGAGTCAAGGCAACCACGATAAGGGTCTGGATAATGGGTTTTTTTGGAATCATGT
Organism: Ceratopteris richardii; assembly: GCA_020310875.1. Lineage (NCBI taxonomy): Eukaryota > Viridiplantae > Streptophyta > Polypodiopsida > Polypodiales > Pteridaceae > Ceratopteris > Ceratopteris richardii. The sequence continues at coordinate 93,379,031 of CM035418.1, forward strand.
AGAGATGCAATCTCTGTCAGATAAAGAATGCTCTCACACCATCAACTCTGAGGTGCCATGAACTTCACTGCTAACAACAACATTTGAAACAAGGTAAATCTTTTCCACTTACTTTATGGGGTCCATCTAATTCGCGATCGCTTGAAGGTTTACTCTTATTTCGGAAAACCACTGCCACCTGATGTGCTTCCAGGTTGATTATGATGTCTGCTGATTTTCCCTTTGCTTGTTCTTGAATATTTTCCTTGATTCTCACTATGATTAACATGAGCCAACCTCGATAGTTGCCAGTTTGCGCATGATGAGCAGTACTACAGCGGGTTTTTTTTTATTAGACCTAGACTATGTGAAATTGTATCTACACTTTACGAATAATGTTTTTGGAGTCAACATTCGAACACTGATGTGTTACGCACTTGATTTCATCTGCAGTGAACATTTTAGACAATGGTGATACAGTTTTGATAGTTCTGCGAATGATGTGACACAAACGTTTGACACTAGGATGTATAACTTATGTATTGAAAGTGGATATCGAAGTATACATGCTGAATGCTTCAGTGCATTGGCTTCATAAAATGAAGAGGTTTTTGGAACTATTGAGGGACACATGGGGGTACCTTCACATTGCACTTAGAAGCGCTATATATCTAAAGTGTGAGATAAGATGCTTCGAGTTCTGAGTAGCAGAGTACCGAACGTGATTTGATTCCCTTCATTTGCCAATAACAGTTAGGAGGAAGCATCACACATGAAGTGATATCCGATTTTACCCATAGCACATAAGGAATTATGCTTTGATCTTTGCAGTTGATTTCTCATTGAAAGGGTTTATTTTGTTCTGGCTGACCTGCAACATCAAAAATTGGTTTCTGATCCATGTTCGAAATGGGAATCGTTATGCTTGGAAGATAGGAAGTGTGGTTCTTGTCGGATATGTTCTAGCAATGGCACCTAGAAATCAATATGAAGGGACACATGCATAATAAAAACTTTCGTGTGGTACAAGCAAAACTGATGTGAAATGGTTAAGGGGATTTGTAGGTCATAAGTTACTTTGATTTTGGATTGGTGTAAGAGGGTGTGTACGATACCATATGTGAGAGTTGGTGTGTGAAGAGATTGGGGGCAATGATAGCAAAAGGGGATGTGCGTGACTGAGATGAAAGAGTGTGGGCAGGTGTGCATGCGTGCGGGAGTAATTAGTGCATGAGTAAGCTGTGGCCGAGGGTGCGAGAGTAAGTATCTAAGTGAAGTTCTAGTTGAGGGTATGTGAGAGGGTGTATGGGTGTTGAAGTGTGCATGTGTGTAAGAAGAGAAAGGGTTGAGAGAGGGTGTGGGGGTATGTAAAGCAAAGAAAAGGGGAATAAGGGTGTGTGTGCTTGAATATAGCTATGCGACTGGATATGTGTATGTGCATGCATGGGTGTATGAGTGCCTTAGGGCATTGGTGTGAGTTAAGGAGGTAAAGCAACCAAGGGAAAGAGAGGAAAGCACAAAGGCAAAAGCTAGTGATAGGGGAGTACATGTGCTTGACTGTGTGTGAACCTCAAACCAAGTGTGGAAGAGTGGGTGAAAGTGTGTGAGTGTGCGTAAGGTTGCGAGTGCGGGTGTATGTGGCCACAAGTGTATGCGGGTGAGTGAAATGAAGGAACTAAGAGTAGGAAAGAGAATAGGCGACATGAATTAGTTAGGACGAGGGTGCATGTGCGAGAAGAAGCTTGAAAAACGTTCAAATACGATTGAGGGACTTAAAGCAACAAGAGTGGACCGATTTTGAGGGACTTAGATCCAGTATAAGCGGCTCTTAGCATCTTTTCCCTTGGACTAAGAGTGTCATCATTTTGGTGCGTTTGCCGGGAAAAGCTTGGCACGTCTCTATAAGAGAGTGCCATAGGTTCGGCTAGCGCCACATGTTGGCCGAGCTTGCGGACCCCGGATCTAGTACATGAGTGAGGGGAGCTCATTCTTAGGAGAAACACAAACAGAAAGAGAAGAGCGCGCTCAGAGAAGAGCCCTTGAAAGAGAAAGGCAAAGGTGGGAGTCGCAAGGTGAGTCGACCTTGACTAGCGGGAAGGAACCTGCCAAAAAAGTGTACTCCCGTAGGAAAGTCGCGAATCAAGTGCAAAAGTTTGAAGGAGGGATCCTAAGGCCGCGTGCGCTAAATTTCTGGGATCGTGAGGATATTAACATTACGCCACTGTTTGAAATGGCACGAGTCCAAGTGCATTTAGGAGACTTTCCTAAATTCTCGGGATTGTGGGATGAGGATCTGGATAGCTTTATCCAATTGTTCGAGGTCACTTGTGAAGCAAATGAAGTGGTCGACCAAGCGCAAAGACTTTGAATCTTGCCAGCCATATTCAGAGATGAGGCCGCCAATTGGTACGAGAACTTGGAAGAGCCGCAAAGGCGAACTTATCAAATGCTAAAGGATGCCTTTTTGGCTAAGTTTCGTAGGCAAGGTTTCCAAGATCATCTAGCTCAACAAATGGATTATCTCCGGCAGGGGGTAAATGAGAGTATAGACCATTATATCCAGTGGATGGAAACTTTGGTAAGGAAGATGGGTGCAAATGCCCCAAATGAAGATACCTTGAAACAAAGATTTATTGCGGGACTTAGAGATCCAAATGCTCAGCAACATATCAGTTTGAGCCGATCGGCGACATTGGTGGCCGCCAAAGATGTTGCTCGCGTGTGGGAAGAGGTCCAACTTGGCCAACAACGAAGGCAAGAACTTTTGTTTGAACCAATGCAAGGTACGGCCATTGGGTCTACAAGTGGCGCTACTCAGGTAAATCTTGTTGCAACTCCGCTAGCATTTGTGGCTACTACAAACATGCCCCAAGAGATGAAGTCATCATTGATTGAGGAAAAGATTATCGAAATCATGGCTCAGGTGGTAAAAGCCGCCACTCTAACTCATGAAGCATATGCGGTAAGGCAAGAAGTGGCACTCGAGCCAAGTCAAGGAGTGTTTAGATCGAACATCTTTTGTGAGAAATGCCGAGGATATGGGCACATGGCCACAGAATGTCCTACAGTCTCGAGGTTATACGTAGAACCGAGAGTCTTTTGCAACTTTTGCAAGAGGAACAATCACACTGAAGATGAGTGCCGTGAAAAGGGAAAGTGGCTAAACAATAGGAACTATGCTTATCAAGGATTACCGGGCCAAAGTGAACCTCTCGTGCCTAGATGGGGGCCTAGACCCATGTATGCTTATGGGGGCCAAGGCCAAGTAGGCGGATATCAAAGGCCTGAACCACAAAATCAAAGGAGAACAGGACCGCCACAGTGTTTGCGATGTGGGTGCCTGGGTTTCATATACAAGCACATTGCCCGAATGCCAGGAAGCAAGAAGACTTTACACCTATGTTCTGATATTGTAGTAGGGAGGGTCACTATGATGTTGATTGCCCACAACGAAGAAACGATTATGGCCAAGGACAAAGAGGGGCTGAGACTTCCACCTACGCACAGCTGCAACAACAACCGACGATGCAACCTCCAGGAAGAGTGCCCAATACTGGAGTAGTAATTAGGGGATTGGATCCAGGAGCTAGCACCTCTACCCACCTTGTAGAGGCAAATCAAGGAAAAGGGAAAGGTAAAGAACCGATGGTGGTTGTGGTCACTCGCGCACAAGAGTACACTCGAGGGAACCCAGTTCAAGTGAATGACGAGGATGAGATTCATAGGCAAAGGGATTTAGATGAAGAAGACGAGGTGGAGGTCCTTCCACCAATTACACGAAAATTTGTACCGGGTGTTCCACCATTTCCAGAAAGGCTAAAAGTCCAAGAAAAGTTGCCAAAAAAGAAGCAAGTAGAAGTGGGAATGGACATTGTACAAAGGCTTGCGGAGACCGAAGTCACTTTGGATTTGGCCACATTACTAAGGTGTTCGCCAACCTACAGAAAGCAATTCTACAATGAGTTTATCAAGAAACCAAGGAAAGCGAAGAGAAAAGAAAAAGTGGACGAGGTGATCTTAGGGACGATCCAAAGTATTACGACTCAAGTGGACTCGAATGCCCCTGCAATCATAGTGGAGATCAATGCGGTTCCAGGCGCGCAATTGGATAGCGGAGCAGCAGTGAACCTAATGACAGAATACATGATGAAAGCATTGGGATTGACACAACTGGAAGATACCCCAATGTCTCTCCGAATGGCTGCCCAGATGCAGGTAAAGCCTGTAGGATTAATACGAAATGTGCAACCTATTGTTGGTGGGATCGAATTCTCCGTAGACTACTTGGTTGTGAGACCAAGATCCACTGAAAGTACATTTTCTATATTATTGGGGCGACCATGGCTGATGCAGGCTGATTGTGTACATGATTGGAGAACGGGGTTGATCACTATTGGGCCCAAGACCGATCGAATACAAATGCAAGTGACCCCTAAGGAAGATGCTAAGAAAACGGTCCCGATCAAAGAGCGAGAGAAGAAAGTGGTTGAAAAGGATGTGCGTGAAAAAGTACGTGAAAAGTTCTCTCTGAAAGCAGAAAATTACAAAAGCCTGTTGCAAGATGGATTTAACTTACAAACAACAGAGCAAGGTCAAATCAAGATGGGTGAATATGTGCTTCCGACCTTGTACAATGATGACTCAGATAGGGAGTTATTAGGGTTTTTGGGAGGAGTCGATGAGTTTGAGTGTTACACGACAAGCATGGACTCGGAAGGAAGAGGTGAAGAGTCAATTGGACAAGCAATGAAAGGTGAAGGAACTTGGAACAAAGGTGGTTATTTTCGAACTAAAGTCCCAAGGAAATGCCGAGAATCGGTGAAATTCAGAGGCAATGAAACGTACGTGTCAGAGGTGGTCGAAGAGATGAAACCAAAGAATGGAAGACTGAAGGACAGAAGGGGAATAAGTGAACTATTAGTTTGGGATGTATGCACACTGGAAAGGGGATGCATGGACCAAAAGACTTCGGCAATGGACTATGATGAGAAAGGGGAGTTGGAAGAAGAGAAGTTGATTCGGTTAAGTGCAAAGGAAGAAAAGTGGTGTGAAGAGGAACAATCAGTTAGGAGCTGCGATGAATCTCTAGCAGTACTTGCAAGGGAAACACAAGTTCGAGCGGGTGAAGAAAGCCACGAGAAAAGCCGAGGCAAGGAGTTAGGGAAGAACGAGCCTAGAAGAAGGAGTAGTATGAATGGAAGAGAGAAGCACGAGCGAGGTCAAGGCGATCATGATGGCGAAGATACAACGGACAAGAGCATTCAGAGTATACATGAAGAGAAAACTTCGAGGAGTCAGATAGACAAAGGACATGCTAGGACTAGTGACAGTACGGTGAAGGATGAAGCTCGTACCAAGGACGCTGCCAGAGATTGCACAAGGTCCCAAGAGACAGTGGTTTTCGTTTTGAGGTTTCTTCAAAAGAGATGTCAACGAAAGAGAAGCGAGAGAGCTAGGTTGAGTTCTAAGAACAGGACATCTGAGTGAACATTGAGAATACGGAGTCCCTTTTTGACAAAGACCATTGTACAAGATCAAGCGGATACCCGAGAGCGCAAGAGCCTATATATACATATGATCCTTTTTGTGAAGCATCTACCTAGAATAGAGTTGCGAAGAGCTAAAGTTGAGTGTCATTTTGCAGATAGGTAGCAAATAAGCACACGATGGCTGACCAGGCACAACAAGCACAGTTCGAGCTAGTACTTTATTTTGCAGATCAGGCCTTTTCGAGTATGGAGATATATGCAAAGAACTTGTTCACCGAATACGACGTCGGGGAAGCGCATTAGTTGGTCGAGTTCCTCAATCAAGGTTTGGGTGTCGAATTTCCATTTGTGCAGTTTGAACAGTATTTGATGTATTGGACAGGAATCGTCGAGGATCGATACTTTTATTATGATTCCACTAGAGATACGCCGGTAGACAAAGAGGGTTTATGTTGGGCTTGGGCGGACCAATTGGTCATAGGCAGCGATGATGAGGCTCCTGAGGTGGAGCCGGATTCGCCTTCCTAGAGAGTACTAATTTCCGAAAGGTGGATGTGGCTAGGTAAGAGAGTCTCGAGTCTGTCTTACAGCATAGTCGTTGGAAGAGAGGCCTCACGAGGGGATGAGCAGCTAAGTGCCAGTTAGTTAGGTTGTAGGCAGTCAGGTATGCCATTTGAGTGTCGGGTCTGAGGAAGCGAAGACAACAGGAAGATCGATCTATCAGGAGTCTATTTTGGTTGTGTTTTTGTATGCTTGCCGTGTGGGACAGGTGGGGGAGCGCTCCTTTCTGCTTCTCCCTAACTCTCAGGGTTCTTTTAAGGGAAACAGAAAAAAGAAAAGAAAAGAAAAAAGAAAAGAAAAAAGGCAAAAGAGAAAAATACAAAACAAAAAGAAAAGGAAAAGCATTGTGTCTATACGTGTGCCAGCGCGCTATGCCGGGCTAGTAGGCGAGCAGAGTTCGCCTGGCCGGGTGGTCAGGACTGCAAACCGATGCTAGTTTTGCCATAGGTGCTGGAGTTTGTGTGTATTTTGGTGCTTCGCGCCATAGTGGGTCGATAGGTGAGTGGACCATCTCGGCCGGGCGGACGAGACCACAAGCCGCACTCGGCTTTGCTATGGGCAAGCCCTTTCGTGTGTGTTTATACATCGTGTATCTATATCGTTGTGCGCTATGCTGTACCAGTAGATGGGTGGAAAGAACCTAGCTGGGCGGTTAGGGCCACGAGTCGCATCCGATTGTCGCATAGGCCAACCCATCTGTAAATAAATATAAATAAGAAAAAGAAAAAGAAAGATTTTGTGTTTCCGTCCCTGAGGGGGAGAGACAGAAAGGAGGACGATGATCGTCCCGATGGGTGTGCCATGCATGTATATGTTTTTGTGATATTTTTGTGATTGCTGATAGATTGATCTGCTTAACGTCAACGCCAACGAGGACCGGTACTCACATGTGTATTTGACTTGCTTGCCACCTGCTCACTGTATTTAGCTTTTCTATTCTTGTCAACAGGTCCTTTCTGAAGATGGCAATGAGGTATACCACTTTGATTCTTTTACTTGGGTCACATTCTATTTTTGGAGATGGTCTCTTTTTTATTGTCCAAGTTCGGTTTTGTGTCAGACTTTGTCTTGTTTGCGTATGATTAGCTAGGGAAGATGCCTATATGCATGCGGATTATGCATGATGACTTTGGTTTTGACACATCTTTTTGGTGCTTACATTTTTGTTGAGATGTGTGAGTTAACAGGTGCAAGGGAAAAGAGGGATTCTGTCTGGCATGTTATTACATGGTAAGTCTTTTTTTGTGATGGTTCAATTCTGTTTTGATGGATAATGAAGGAACACAGGCGAAGGGCCAAAGGAAAAAGAGTGCCACGGATGGTAAGTAAGATATGAAGTGATCGAGTCAATGAAGTGGTAACAAGGATGTAAGCATGGTTCTTGTGATTCTATGTTTGAAAATAGGTTGGTGAAGGGAGTGTAAGTATATGGATATGGTTGAGAACACGGTATGTGGCATGGTTCATATGTGTGTTCGCATAAACTTGCATGTGGCATGATGAAGAGGAGATGTGAGATAGAGAAGAAGTAAAAGGTGATTGCATGAGGACATGGAAATGAATGTGGTTGACATATGTGTGCATCATGGTATGTGCTTGGACATGGAAAAGCATAGATGAGGTGAGTGAGTGAACAGGGGAATGGAAGGGAGCTGCATATAAATGTGAAAGTGTATCATTTATGATAAGCGGGTTATATGTTTTTGAAGAAAGCTAATCCTTGGCTTGAGTGCAGGTACACATTGGCTCGTCGAGGATGACTTCGCAAGCAGAAGGGGGGAATATGTTAACCGTACAAATGGTTGTAGAGTAAATGTTTGATTGTAGGTATCTTGCATGGAAAGATGGTTGATTTCAAGTATCTTGAAGGAGCATACCACAGTAGGCATTACATTGGTGGATACTTATGAGGAGCAAGGGGTGCTTAGGAAAAGCATGGGAAGTATTTGACAAGTCCTTGTGAGAGAAAAAGTCCTTGGGATGCATTACTGTTAGGTTACTTCCAAAATAGGTATGGTGTTCTCGTCTTCATGGCTTTGAGCAAATGTAATCAGGGGGCATGGCTCCGGTATCTCACTGGTGTACAAGTGCAAGCCAAGGACCCAATCAAGGTATGAATATATGAACATATAGGCATCTAATAAAATGATATGATTTGTTTTGGGAATAGATTTTTTGCAGGATGTACCAACAGCAAATGGGAGGTTGTAATTGAATTTGATCACCATCTGACCTCAAGAAGTATTTTGTTGCAGCTCTTGTTGTGTTTTCCTTGCTCTCGCATGCAAGAGTCAAATAACCAAGGAAGAAAACAGGATATAAGAGGACGAATGTGGCCATCACTGCAAGGTCCATGAGATATTCTATAAGATGGAACGTGGTTTAAACTTTGCATAGAAATAAGTGTGGCAGGTGATGAAAGACCAATGCACTTAAGTAATGGAAATGCCCTCTGACAATACGTGGGGGTTAATTCCCTTGTTTTTCGTAGAGATATGCAAGTACAAGGGGGATTTGGCTCTGATGGTCATGAAAAAAGGGGAGGACATGCCCCTAATTGCAAGCACACTTGGGGCAAGAAATGGGAGAGCATTTCATTTTTTAGGCAGCGGGTCTCATTGTTTTGGTGGCTCTTCTTCGTTTTTTGTGCAGATATCCCGACGAGGAAGAGGGCTGTGGAGGGGGGGGTCTCCTACATATTCTCTCAGGGGACTCCTGCTCTGTCTCTCTTTTTTGGGGGCTTCTTCTGGTATCTGTGCAGGTTCGTGAGCAAGGGAGGGGGGGCAGATATCAAGGGAGAGAGGAGAGCCATCGGGTTTGTGTCCATGAAAGGGAGAGGTAGAGGGAGGCGTCACCATGAATTAGAAGAACGCTCTCAGAGTCGTCATCTGGAGGGGAGCAGAAGGCGGTTTGCCTCTATTTTTGTTCTTGTACATGCCCGCATTGTTGGATGGCGGAGCTTCTTCATTTCTCAGAGGGTCTTTTGCTGTTGTGCAACGTAGCTGGGAAGTAAAGAAGGGAGATTTTGAGCTTCCATGGGAGGCAACCTCTCTTTTCTTAGGGGTTCATCTTCTGCGGGTCATAGGGCAGCCAAAAAGGGGATTGAAACAGGCTGGGTAGGGAGTTACTCTTCATTGGCAGGGGAAAGAGCCAGCTATTCAGAGGCCAAAATAGAGGAGGTTTTGAATGTCATTGGTACGCAGAGATTATTTGAGGTCACCTGATCTAAAGGAATTTGCTCGTGATTTAGAAGAAGGAACAGTGCGTGGCTCAAGTCTGACTCCTCGTCCCCGTTGGAGGTACGCAAATAAGAGTCAAGGCAACCACGATAAGGGTCTGGATAATGGGTTTTTTTGGAATCATGTAGAGATGCGATCTCTGTCAGATAAAGAATGCTCTCACACCATCAACTCTGAGGTGCCATGAACTGCACCGCTAACAACTGCATTTGAAACAAGGTAATTCTTTTCCACTTACTTTATGGGGTCCATCTAATTCGCGATCGCTTGAAGGTTTACTCTTATTTCGGACAACCACTCCCACCTGATGTGCTTCCAGGTTCATTATGATGTCTGCTGATTTTCCCTTTGCTCGTTCTTGAATATTTTCCTTGATTCTCACTATGATTAACATGAGCCAACCTCGATAGCTGCCAGTTTGCGCATGATGAGCAGTACTACAGAGGGTTTTTTTTTTTATTAGACCTAGACTATGTGAAATTGTATCTGCACTTTACGAATAATGTTTTTGGAGTCAACATTCGAACACTGATGTGTTACGCACTTGATTTCATCTGCAGTGAACATTTTAGACAATGGTGATACAGTTTTGATGGTTCTGCGAATGATGTGACACAACCGTTTGACACTAGGGTGTATAACTTATGTATTGAAAGTGGATATCGAAGTATACACGTTGAATGCTTCAGTGCATTGGCTTCATAAAATGAAGAGTTTTTTGGAACTATTGAGGGACACATGGGGGTACATTCACATTGCACTTAGAAGCGCTATATATCTAAAGTGTGAGATAAGATGCTTCGAGTTCTGAGTAGCAGAGTACCGAACGTGATTTGTTTCCCTTCATTTGCCAATAACAGTTAGGAGGAAGCATCACACATGAAGTGATATCCGATTTTACCCATAGCACATAAGGAATTATGCTTTGATCTTTGCAGTTGGTTTCTCATTGAAAGGGTTTATTTTGTTCAAGATGACCTGCAACATCCAAAATTTGTTTATGACCCGTGTTCGAAATGGGAATCGTTATGCTTGGAAGATAGGAAGTGTGGTTCTTGTCGGATATGTTCTAGCAATGGCACCTAGAAATCGATATGAAGGGACACATGCATAATAAAAACTTTCGTGTGGTACAAGCAAAATTGATGTGAAATGGTTAAGGGGATTTGTAGGTCGTAAGTTACTTTGATTTTGGATTGGTGTAAGAGGGTGTGTACGATACCATATGTGAGAGTTGGCGTGTGAAGAGATTGGGGGCAAGGATAGCAAAAGGGGGTATGTGTGAGTGAGACGAAAGAGTGTGGGCAGGTGTGCATGCGTGCGGGAGTAGTTAGTGCATGAGTAAGCTGTGGCCGAGGGTGCAAGAGTAAGTATCTAAGTGAAGTTCTAGTTGAGGGTATGTGAGAGGGTGTATGGGTGTTGCAGTGTGCATGTGTGTAAGAAGAGAAAGGTTGAGAGAGGGTGTGGGGGTAGGTAAAGCAAAGAAAAGGGGAATAAGGGTGCGTGTGCTTGAATATAGCTATGTGAATGGATATGTGCATGTGCATGCATGGGTGTATGAGTACCTTAGGGCATTGGTGTGAGTTAAGGAGGTAAAGCAACCAAGCGAAAGAGAGGAAAGCACAAAGGCAAAAGCTAGTGATAGGGGAGTACACGTGCTTGACTGTGTGTGAACCTCAAACCGAGTGTGGAAGAGTGGGTGAAAATGTGTGTGCGTAAGGTTGCGGGTGCGGGTGTATGTGGCCACAAGTGTATGCGGGTGAGTGAAACGAAGGAACTAAGAGTAGGAAAGAGAATAGGCCACGTGAATTAGTTAGGACGAGGGTGCATGTGCAAGAAGAAGCTTGAAAAACGTTCAAATACGACTGAGGGACTTAAAACAACAAGAGTGGACCGATTTTGAGGGACTTAGATCCAATATAAGCACCTCTCAGCATCTTTGCCCTTGGACTAAGAGTGTCATCAATGAACAAAGAAGTATTAATCATGAATGTGTGTAGATGAAGATGGATATGACTTAAGTCTATTCATGGTAGTACTCCAAGAAGCAGATGAATATGAGATGATAGAGCAAGAATTAATGGAGGAGTATGAATGGACCTTGAATTTAATTCATAAGAACAATATTTGAAAGAAGTAGAGACGAATGACACAATGAAAAATTGTAATGCCATGAAAACCCAAAAAGGAGAATGATGGAATAGATAAAGAAGATCAACGACAAGAATACTTTGAAGTTCGCAAAATTTTCAAGAGGTATGAAGTAGAGGAGAGAGAGATAACTATTCAAATGCCTAAGATAGAGGCACAGGAAGGAGTAGCATATAATAGCAAGGAACAAACTAAGAAAATCATAGTGACCCAAGAAAATGATGAGGAGAGATGCGCTTACATAGGCAAGGATGTATCTATAGAGGAGGAAAAAGAGCTGATAGATTTACTATGAGAGTATAGGGACATGTTTGCTTGGACTTACAAGGATTTGAAGGGAGTGGATCTGACGATTTTCTCTCATCAAGTTCCTATGAATCTTGATGCTAAGACTTCAAAGCAAAAACCTTATACATACAATAATGTCTACTTAGCCAAAATTAAAGAAGAGATAAACAAGTTGTTAGCAGTTGGATTCATATATGAGATTGAACACACTGAATGGGTTTCTCCATTAGTAGTGGTACCCGAGAAGAATTGAAAAGTTAGGGTTTGTATTAACTTGAAAAAGTTTAATGCTTCTATTTGTTATCTTTCTACAATAATAGTTATCTTTCAAAGGTTGATTCTCTCTCTAGAGAGTTTCAAAGAAAGCTCAAGGACTTCTAAGCTTGCACAAAATGGAGGATATTCTATAGTACATATGTTACAAGGGTGATGAAAATCATTGTTTGAGGTTTTTGACAAAGTATTTTAAAACATATTTCTTGGAAAATTAATGTGTTTGGTCCCCCCAAACTTGCTGCATTCCCCTTTCACATACTCCGTCTGCGTTGATGCCTATGGCCACTACTGATTTCATTGCCAACACCCCCCTCCCTCTCACATCTGTTGTCCAAGACAGTTCCTTGTTGCAAGGCTTGTAAAATTCCCTCCACACAAATACAAACTGCTTTTCCCTCTGATTTCTTGTTCAAGGGCAATCCCATTCTACTTTCTACTCATCTTCAAGGTTAAAATTTTTAATCTTGAAACATCCCCTATACGTTTCTTCAGTATATGAGCTGCTCACATGAGACCAAACAAACTCAAAAGAGCTTACACCTTCAATTTCAGCACAAGAATTTCCATAAAACCTTAAATGACAATAATAGTTATCTGCTTTAATCAAGAAATGGTCACACAATGAAGATCTTTAAGCTAAAACATGAGAAAGATTCTTGATCGGGCATCAATAACTCGATTTACTAACAAGATCTTTAAGATAAAACATGAGAAAGATTCTTTTTTCCGATAACTCGATTTACTAACAAGACATCGAAAATAAAGAGAGAGATGGTGATTGACTGCTTTCATAGGCAGGACTACCTAATAACTCCATACATTGTACATACATGTATACATACATACATACATATATGTATGTATGTGTGTACACGTGTACGTGTGTGTGTGTGTGTGTACACACACATGTACACACATACATATATGCATGTACACACACACAGATACATGTAGAACAAAAAAATAAACTGTGTGAATATATGTAGAACAGAAAAATAAACTATGTGAATATATGTAGAACAGAAAAATAAACTGTGAGAATATTTTATGTTCTACATGTGAATATTTTCTATTCTATATATACATTCTCTGTGAATAAATGAACAGAGAGAGAGAGAGAGATGCGGGGGAAGAATTTTAAATATGTCACTTCAGCTTTATAAAGATTTGGAGCTAATAGTCAATCCAGTTCCTTTGGTGACCGCATTGACATTGCAACCATCTCCGGTAATGATCTAAAAGAAAATACTCAGATGGCAAATGTAAGGCTGTCCTGAAGTATGCCTACAGCTTGATAAAGAGCTATGTTAAGAGTGATTGATTCAAGCAACAACTGGCAACCTGCCGCAGAAAGTAATACATGACATTGAGATGCTTTAAGATTGATTATGACCATAAATCTCCACCATATCAATATTATGGAGTTTGGACGGGCTACCAATTAAAGAAATCTTATTGTTCAGAAAGGCCAACAAAATAGAATGAGGACTGTCACAGACTTGTTCATTCAACTCACCCAGTTCATAAGCAGATTTAGAAAAGTAGAATCAGAAGTGGAGAAGTGCTTCGCTTTGAGTGCCGAAATTACGATCTGAGCTCGATTTGACCTCCGAATGCGCTATCGCAGTGCTTATGCAAGCAATTTTGTTTTTTTGTGCTAAACATATATACATGTTTTGATTCGTCTGTATAAGCATCTCGAAGTCTACTACAGGTTTAATAGAGTGCAACAGGGTAGTTCTATTCAACTTTTTGAGATACAGTCATTTTCTTGCATCAAGGTATTTTAGTCAATGGCCATGGCTGAAAGCAATGATGTGTTATGTATTTTGGCTATTGAGGATAAGCTGGACGTTACTAATTACCCACTATGGGCTTATATGATGCATCATGTATTGGTTGCAAAAAGATTGTGGAATATTGTGCAGGGTGTTCAAAAACCTCCTATTACATCTGCAAACATAGTTGCTGAAGGTGATGCAGATGGCGTTGAAGATGGTGATATTCTTCATGTTCCTGTTCGTGTTGTAGTTCATGTTGCACCTACTATAGAATAAATTCATTGGGATGGCAGAGATGCTCAAGCACATGCATTGATAGCCTTGTCTATCAAACATGCCATTATTCCTCACATTCACTCTTACAAAACAGCTAAGGACGCTTGGGATATACTTATCACTTTATACCAGGCAAGGAATGAGGCTCATGTTTCTTACCTCCAAAAACAATTGGAGAGTGAGCACATGAATGAAGGAGATTCCATGAATAATTTTCTAACAAAGATCAAAGATTTAAAAGAACACTTGATTTCTACTCATGAAAACTTGCTTGATAGTTCACTTGTGCAGATTGTTCTGAATGGTCTTCCCGATTCATATCAAAGTTTTGCTTCTACTCTTCATTTGATGATGAAAGGCAACCCAAATGCCTTAACATTTGAGTAGTTAGTCTTTGTTATGTTGCAAGAAGATAAGCCTAGGTAAAACATGTCCATTATGCATGTTGCAGATCAATCTTTCTAGCTAGTTAGAAGGGCAAAGGTAAATGGAGCTCTTTTACTAGTAAGCAAAAAACTATTAATTCTACACTATCAAAGAAGGATGACAGAGACCAGAAGAAAACAAAAAAGCAAAAATTATTTTGCAAATATTTTAAAGTAAATCTATCATAAAGAGTTGTCCAAAATTAGTTGCAAAAGAGGCAAAGAAGAAAGAGGCTCGAATGGTTGTTGCAAAGGCCTCTACACCCAAAACAGAGTCTGTTAATCTTGTGCAGAATGAAGAATGGGCATTTACCACTATTTGCAATTATGACCTATCTTCTTATGAACAATATATGTCTATGGTAAACTCAGATGTTTGATACTTTGATGGTGGGGCAACCAAACATATTACCTCGCAACGCAATCTCTTCACTTTAGTCTATCCCTATTGGGAATTACTGTCACATACGCCAACAACTCTTCTTATCTATGGGAGTTGGTAAGATCATTTTTACTACTGTTGATGGTAGTTCTTTTACATTGTCAGATGCTTTATTTGCACCAGGGATCAAGAAGAACCTGGTATCAGTTTCAGCTTTAGCCAAGATTAGCTTGATTGTGAAATTTATTGATAATAGATGTACAATTCATGATTTGTCAAATGGCGATGTCATTATTGCTTATGGCATTTTATATTGTGAGCTATATAAACTCAGAGTATGAAAAATCTGTTAATGATTCATTATGTGTAATACATGATTCTCACGCTTTATCAAATGCAAAGCTTTAGCATGCACACTTTGATCATCTGAATTGTGCTAGTTTATTACACCTGTAGAAATATGAAATGGTGTCCTCTGTGCCCAAACTTAAGGCACTTGTTAAACATATTTGTGAAGGCTGTATTTTGGGTAAAATGCAAGCTGAAGTGTTAAGCGTGATAGAACAGATGACGGGTGTAAGGGGAGGCTTGTTGCAAAGGGTTGTGCTCAAGAAAGAGGCATTGATTTTGATGAGACCTACTGTTCGTAGCATCTGTCCACTTGCAATTCATCATGGTTATTAAAACTACATTTTTCTGAATGGTGACTTGCATGAAGAAGTGTATGTTTTTCAACCCCGTGGATTTCTGTAGAAAGGGCATGAAATCAAAGTATGAAGGTTGAAGAAGGCATTATATGGTTTAAAGCAAGCACCACGTGCTTGGTATGAAAAGCTACATGCCTATCTGATTGCACATGGTTTTGAGAACAGTCCAACTGAAAGCACATTATATATTAAACGCGCAAGTGATGTGCTTCTCATCAGTGTTGTCTATGTTGATGACATGCTGCTCACTAGTCCTCATGAGGCATATTGATGATTTTAAGGTTGATTTGCATGCCTCATTTGACATGTCAGATTTATGGCATTTGCATCATTATTTGGGCATTCAATTTATGAGTTGATGGAAGAATAGCTTTGTGTCAAACAAAATATATTGACACATTATTACAGCTTTTTGGCTTGAAGACTACAAACCTATTGCCACTCCTATAGAGGCAGGTTTATGACAAAGTCTTCATGATGTTGGAGATACATTTGATGTTTCTCTATCAACAAGTTGTTGGATGCTTGATTTACTTATGCATTACTCGATTAAATATTCAGTTTGTCGTCTCGAAGATGAGCAGGTTTATGCATTGCACAGGTGTCAAGCACTGGCAGGTGATCAATGGCATCTTTTGCTTCTTGAGTGATACCCGACTACTTGGATTGTTTTATCCAAAGAGGGGATCACTATCGCCAAATTTACATGCTTTTTCTGACTCCTACAACCTACTGTGGCCACTTTCAATTAGAAGGTTGAGCATAGGAAAGCTTTCACAACGATTATTGAGTATGTGTGGCTCAAACACCTTATGGCTGATGTGGGTGTTGGTCAATCTTCTGCAACCACCATCTTCACTGACAGTCAGAGTGCACTGGCAATTGCGAGGAACCATGTGTTCCATGCTCGCACTAAGCACATTGAGGTGCACTATCATTATGTCAAGGAGAGGTTCTCTATCGGAGAGATCAGTTTGGCATATGTGCCCACAGAGGAGAACATTGCAGAGCTTTTCACAAAGGCGCTGCCTAGGGAGAAGTTTGAAGCTTTTTGCAAAGCTTTGGGCTTACTTCCTTTTGTGGATTGATTTCACATAGCTTGGCACTTCCTTATACATGACTTCCAGCTCTCTGTTCTTCGCATCACTCCCAAGGGGGATTTGTTGATATATTTAGGTAGTGATGTGTGTGAACATAGCAGGACTGCCAAGGTACTTTTTTCCCTCTTTAGGAGGTTTATCCCCCCCCGGCGGATGTATATATGCCTATAACCCTAACAGGTCACTTATCTTTGTACATTCTAGTGGTAATACATTCAGTATGTGTGTTGAGCTCCAAGCTGCTTCTTCCTTGTGCTGTTTGCGTGCTTTCGTAGACCTCAAACTCTTACCAATTCTATCGTTCAAAATATGTATGATGTCAAGATAAACAGATTGGAAACTTAAAAAAAGGTTAGAAGCTGAATGAAATCATGCCTTAGAGTTGCTCCTGAATATATGAGAGATTTAACAAAAATAAAATGTTTGTGAATATTTTCTTGGGCTTTATATCTTGGAATAGTGCAGCATTTTCACTATGTCAATAAACATGAATTTAGTTCCTTATCATGAAAACAGCTTAAGCTTGACCAAGGAAATCCAATTAAAACTAAATTAGGGATATGCCTCTGTTTGAATGCATCCCACTTGTAAAATTCCCAAATATATGAGAGAGATTTAACAAAAATAAAATGTTTGTGAATATTTTCTTGGACTTTATATCTTGGAATAGTGCAGCATTTTCACTATGTCAATAAACATGAATTTAGTTCCTTATCATGAAAACAGCTTAAGCTTGACCAAGGAAATCCAATTAAAACTAAATTAGGGATATGCCTCTGTTTGAATGCATCCCATTCAAAGACTTAAAAAATTCCCTCCACACAAATACAAACTGCTTTTCCCTCTGATTTCTTGTTCAAGGGCAATCCCATTCTACTTTCTACTCATCTTCAAGGTTAAAATTTTTAATCTTGAAACATCCCCTGTACGTTTCTTCAGTATATGAGCTGCTCACATGAGACCAAACAAACTCAAAAGAGCTTACACCTTCAATTTCAGCACAAGAATTTCCATAAAACCTTAAATGACAATAACAGTTATCTGCTTTAATCAAGAAATGGTCACACAATGAAGATCTTTAAGCTAAAACATGAGAAAGATTCTTGATCGGGCATCAATAACTCAATTTACTAACAAGATCTTTAAGATAAAACATGAGAAAGATTCTTTTTTCCAATAACTCGATTTACTAACAAAGACATCGAAAATAAAGAGAGAGATGGTGATTGACTGCTTTCATAGGCAGGACTACCTAATAACTCCATACATTGTACATACATGTATACATACATACATACATATATGTATGTATGTGTGTACACGTGTGTACGTGTGTGTGTGTGTGTGTGTGTGTGTGTGTGTGTGTGTGTGTGTGTGTGTGTGTGTGTGTACACACACACACACATGTACACACATATACATACACACACATGTACACACATACATACATGTACACACATACATATATGCATGTACACACACACACACAGATACATGTAGAACAGAAAAATAAACTGTGTGAATATATGTAGAACAGAAAAATAAACTGTGTGAATATATGTAGAACAGAAAAATAAACTGTGAGAATATTTTCTGTTCTACATGTGAATATTTTCTATTCTATATATACATTCTCTGTGAATAAATGAGCAGAGAGAGAGAGAGAGATGCGGGGGAAGAATTTTAAATATGTCACTTCAGCTTTATAAAGATTTGGAGCTAATGTCAATCCAGTTCCTTTGGTGACCGCATTGACATTGCAACCATCGGTATGATCTAAAAGAAAATACTCAGATGGCAAATGTAAGGCTGTCCTGAAGTATGCCTATAGCTTGATAAAGAGCTATGTTAAGAGTGATTGATTCAAGCAACAACTGGCAACCTGCCGCAGAAAGTAATACATGACATTGAGATGCTTTAAGACTGATTATGACCATAAATCTCCACCATATCAATATTATGGAGTTTGGACGGGCTACCAATTAAAGAAATCTTATTGTTCAGAAAGGCCAACAAAATAGAATGAGGACTGTCACAGACTTGTTCATTCAACTCACCCAGTTCATAAGCAGATTTAGAAAAGTAGAATCAGAAGTGGAGAAGAAAATAATTTAGATGAATGACCATATAATTTTACAGATACAAAAGTCATCCAGACAGAATGCATGACTGCTGGCTATGAAAGAATACAAGGGGACTGGGTGTCTTTGCAACGAGCAACAGATCCCAGACCAAAACTACTCCAGATTGTGAGATCTAAAGATGATAATCACTGCTGCAGATTACGTACACCACAACAATGCACATACGAGAATTCTCGTTCCTTGTATGGGAAGCGTTCTCATACTCACCAGCAACACCCTTAGCCTTTTCCCGTCTGCAAAATATGGAATATAAAAAATCCTTGATTTCCATGAATGGAAGTAACAAGATCCATGCATGCCCTGCGTGTAACTACATATATGCATCACTGTACATTGTGTATTCATGTCGATGAAACTAATGCAGATTCATGTGCCATAGATGTTCGTGCATGCATATGATGTACACATTTGTATATATTCATGATGGAAAAAAATCGCATATACATTCATCACACACAAGTACGTGCGGACACACAGGTACATGCACATGCACAAGCAGCATGCTGCCCCAACAGCAAGGTCAAAGAGCTAATAAACATGGGTCTCATGTATGCACACATAAATTCAGTATTTTTATATGAGACTTATTTGATCCAAAGCCCAAGGCTAATCAAATGTGGTCATGTCAAAAATGAATATACAAAAAACCAAAAAAAAACAACTACTTAGAAATTAATTTCGAAACCAGTTCATTTGCTCATCCAAAATAAGGTATTTGACCAAATCAATCTACATGGATGATGAAGTGCTTGATTTTTGTTATAGCGTTCAAGGACAGAACACTTCTATGTATCTACAAACTTTGGGCATTTATGGGTCAAAGAGTAGGGCAAAATTCGGGTCAAAAAGGCAGGACAACAACTCAAAAACAAAAAATCCTAGAAAAGAATAAGAACGTGATTCCTCACGGCACCAAAGATGAAGAAACCACCAGTTCCAACACACCTGGATGCAAACCGATACCCAAAGGACAATCTGAACAACCTTGTCAAACTCCTCCAAGGGAGGTATGAGAAAAAGACAAGGGCGATGTCTTCTTGGCATCTAATTGAAATGGCTTTTGTGTAAACAAAACAAGACCTACAACAACTACATGCTGAGAATACAAGGTATCAATCTCTTATTGTAGCCAAAATCGTGTAAGGAACTTCTCTACAACTATCACTCTACGATCTCTTGCCCATGATCCCCAACTTCAGGAGTGATGTAATCATGATTATTCACAACATGAGCCCTACTTTCACCATCAATGCAAGCAATCACCTCTTCACAACATCTTCCTATGCCTTCAGCCTACATTACAAAACCAGCATCTTCTCTGCATAGTTGCATCACAACATGTTGGGACGTGTTCGCATGATTGTAACGCATTGTGATAATTGCAAAACTAAAAAGGCCTCACCCCCGAGGGGCTCTTATCGTTATTTGCATTTCATTCTATTGAGCAAAGAGCTTCGAACAGAAGCATGCAACAGCCCAAAGACTCTTATTGCTCCCTCCTTGCTCCACCATTGCTCCTTTGACAAACCTTCAAAAGCAAAGGGAGCTGATGCAAAGTAAAGTAAACCTAAGTTCTATCATATTTATATATGCATTGTGTATGGCATATCATATATGTGACGTGTGTTTTTGGTACGACGTGTGTGTATGTGGAATGTGCATTCTACAATGTGTATATATTATATACTATGTGTGTATGTGACATCATAGCATATTTCATGCGGCAAACCAGATTTTTTTCCCATTCATGGCATTTGGTGCGTTCGGTGGCATTCGGTTTTCAATGTTCACTCTTAACCTAGTCTCAATGTTCACAAAGCATGTTAAACTTCGATTTTCAATGTTCACTCTTAACCTAGTCTCAAGCATTCACGAACTTCTCCGATCGGATTCAGCTGCCTTGCCTTCCATAGCTCACTACTCAGCCCCATTGCACCATCTTTGAGCCTTCCATAGTTCAAGAGTCAAGCCTCAACACCACCTCAGCCTTGGCCCACCACCCTTCAGCCGTTCACCTGCATATCTTGGTTGAGCAAGAAAAAGCCTACGGTTTCCACTTCTAGTTGTGAGGCTGAGTATAGGGAAGCCTTCATAACGGCTGTTGAGTGTGTCGCTCAGACTCCTTTTTGTTGAGTTGGGTGTTGGTCAATCTTGAGCCACCACCATCTTTACTGATGGTCAGAGTGCATTGGGAGTTGCCAGGATCACTATGTTCCATGCTCTCACAAAGCACATTGAGATGCATTATTATGTCAAGGAGAGGTTTTTCTTGGAGAGATCAGTTTGGCATATGTACCCACACAAGATAACATTGCAGATCTTTTCACAAAGGCTCTGCCTCAGGAGAAGTTTGAAGCTTGCCGCATAGCTTGGCACTTCTTTGTTGATATACTTCAGTAGTGATGTGTGTGAACACACATAGGACCGCCGGGACACTTTTTTCCCTCTGTAGGAGATCCCCCCCCCCCCCTGCTTGTATATACGCCTAAAACAACAGGTTACATATCTTTGTACATTCACTTGGTTTCAGTGATGTGTGTTGTGCTCCAAGCTTCTTCTTCTTCTTCCTTGTGTTGTTCTCATGCTTCCGCAGACCTTGAACTCCAACGCTAAGGCTGTACTTTTTTGGTTTTAATCATGATATGCACTCGCTTTTATATATATATAGTGATAATCAAGACGATACAATGATTGACCATTGATCACCCTACATCGATGTAATCCCTTTTAATGAAATCATGGTAATATAGATATGCTTTGGCACTTGAACATTGTCTATGATGTATGATCATGTGGTTGTCCAAAGCTGTCTTCCATATAAGTGTGTTTGGTTAGTGATAACTTATAAGCCATTGTTTATTGCAAAATAATGTGCACATGTTTTCCAAGTAGACTTGTAAATCCTTCTTCTAAGATTTTTGTCTCTCTTACTTCTTTGAGCCCTCTCAAGCACTCCCACACCTCATTTGCAAAACGTGATGTGTAAAGGACACGGCAACTCTCCTCCTCACACCACTCATGGATCGACTCTCCTCTAAACAACATTCAAGGGCCATTCTTTGGCCCACCATAACTGATACAAGATGTCCCACAATCCGGGCTTGATAGGTATGGAAAACTCGACTAGAGGATGATACAAGAGATCCCACAACCCGGGATCGTAGGTATGGAATAAGATATCTCGATTACAAGAATTCCCTTCAAGGATATGAACTAGATACAAGAAATAACTAAAAAGGATCTCGTACTACGAGATTACAAGAGGACAAGGCTAGATGCCCAGGATACAAGACTAGACACGACTAGAGCAAGAGACAAGACTAGAACTTGAACTAGAACTTGAAAGTACTTACTTGACGGTCATGACTCCTTGAGCTCCCAAGATTGGTATCCACAAGACTGATTATGAATGTGGCCAACCCCTCATTTTATAGGTTTTCAAGGGCGGTTACGATTTGATGATGTCATCGATGACATCATCAACTGGAAACAAGACCTCCGGGTGTCAGAATTCAACAAATAGGCAGTCGATCTTGGGATTTTGTTCCAGACGCAATGGTAGCATTAGTTTCTCCAAAATCTTAACCAAACATGAGATATACGAAATTGACATGGAATCTAAGGTTTAAGATGGTTTTCTTTGTGTCCATGACATCACCTCCCCCTCAAGTGACGAGTTCCACAAGGAGCGGCCATGTTCTCTAGCTTGGGTTTCATTGGATTCTTCTTATGGAATTCACGAACCTTGATTTTTGCTCTCTGAAGATTTTCTAAAAGTTCCCAAGTACGATCACTGATGTCATACGCTTTCCAATGAATAAGGCATTCCAATCTTCCTCGAGAGATCCTTGAATCTAATACATGCACGACCCTGAATTCTTCATAATCCTGAATCCTGATAGATGGTGAAGGACCGGGTGTCTCTTGAGCTTCCTTGGGTTCTTTATGCAATAGATCCTTTGCACTTATAGTGGAATGTTGTGTTGTTTCCAAGATCTTTGATGGAGAGCGTTGAGTAAGCACACTTCCTTGATTGAACATGAACTCCTCCTTACCCTTTACCTTCTTGATATCTTCATAACATGCATACTCCATATCATTTGTAGTGACTTTTTGGGCTTCAAAGGTTGTTGACTCAGATTCTTGAGGAATAGTGTCTTCATTATTAAAGACTTCTGACTCTTTGACTTGGCTTTCTTTTAACAATTGATTCTCACACTGAATTGCTTGATTGATAACGTCCTCCAATGTATTTGCTTGAGGCATGGATAGCAAGAGATATTTGACTTCAGGATTGAGGCCACTTTGAAACTGATTAACCATGTAGTCTTCTTGATATGTAGTTCCACGAAACAACATCTTGATATTCAAGGCATAGCTTGAAACAGATCGATCATCTTGTCGTAGCAATCTTTTCATCTCTTGGACATGTTTGATCAAGTCCTTTATGGTAGATTGAATCTCCTTGCATAGGGAATCCATGGTGCCTGGCCTTGATGAAGATAGTCTTGCCAAAATGTTAGGAGAGCACTAGATTATGCTCTCTCACCACAGTTGACAAGATTTCGGAAATATGCTTCCGATTACAAGATCACCCACGTAGGGAAAAAAATACAAGGGTATGTAACTGATACAAGATATCCCATAACTCGAGATCGATAGGGTATGGAAAACTCGACTAGAGATGATACAAGAGATCCCACAACCCGGGATCGTAGGTATGGAACAAGATATCTCGATTACAAGAATTCCTTTCAAGGATATGAACTAGATACAAGAAATAACTAGAAAGGATCTCGTATTACGAGATTACAAGAGGACAAGGCTAGATGTCCAGGGTACAAGACTAGACACGACTAGAGCAAGAGACAAGACTAGAACTTGAACTAGAACTTGAAAGTACGTACTTGACGGTCATGACTCTTGAGCTCCTAAGACTGGTATCCACAAGACTGATTATGAATGTGGCCAACCCCTCCTTTTATAGGTTTTCAAGGGCGGTTGTGCTTTGATGATGTCATCGATGACATCATCAACGAGAAACACGACCTTCGGGTGTCAGAATTCAGCAAATAGGCCGTCGATCTTGGGGTTTTGGCACATTCCAGACGCAATGGTAGCATTTCTTAACCAAACATAAGATATAGGAAATTGACATGGAATCTAAGGTTTAAGATGGTTTTCTTTGTGTCCATGACAACGCATGCCAAGAATATGTTTTGCATCCCCCAAATCCTTCATATCAAATGTCCGACTCAACTTCTTTTTGAGAATTGACAAGTCGTAAGAGACTTCCCAGCAACCAACATATCATCGACATAAAGTATCAAACATATCAAGCTTCCATATGAGCATCTCTTTGTGTAGAGACAATGATCCTCATTGCTTCGAGAATA
This sequence comes from Ceratopteris richardii, assembly GCA_020310875.1. NCBI lineage: Eukaryota > Viridiplantae > Streptophyta > Polypodiopsida > Polypodiales > Pteridaceae > Ceratopteris > Ceratopteris richardii. The sequence goes on from CM035418.1 coordinate 93,403,225, forward strand.
GCCTTGAGACTTCATAAAAGCATCAAACTTTTGATACCATTGTCTAGGGGACTGTTTAAGTCTATACAAGCTCTTCTTGAGCTTACAAACTAGACTTTCCTTGCAAAGAACTACATAACCCTCTGATTGTTCCATATAGATCTCATCTGTAAGATCTCCCTGCAAGAAAGCGGTTTTCACATCCATTTGGACTAGCTCTAAGTCCTCCATTGCAACTAATCCAAGAAACATGTGCAGGGTAGTCATCTTGACCACTGAAGAGAAGATTTCCTCAAAATCAATACCATGTTGTTGCTTAAAACCCTTTGCAACAACTCGTGCTTTATACTTTGGAGAAGCAGCACTATCTGATGTGAATTTCAGCTTATATACCCATTTACATGGCAAAGCTTTCCTTCCATTTGGCAAAGGTACTAAATCCCAAGTACCATTCTTGTGAATAGAATCCAACTCACTCTTCATGGCACGCTCCCACTTGACATGATCCTCTGTCTGCATAGCCTCTTTGTAACAAGAAGGCTCACCGACATCTATTAGCATAACAATATCTAAACCTGGAACATATCTATTGTGAGACACGTGTAGAGCGTCTCAATGGTTGCTCAACAGGAACATGTGCAGACTGATCTGATCAAACATTCTCTTGAACATCCCTATGTGCAGCATTTTTATGCATGTTAATTGGAGGACTAGTATCCTCAAACACCACTCTTCTTACTTCAACCTCCTTGATGGGCTGTTTATGCATCTTAGACTCATTGAAAATGACATCACAACTTCTGATCACTAACCGTGTTTTAGGATCCCATAAGCGATATCCAAATTGTCCTTCTCGACCATATTCAAGAAAAATGCATTTCTTTGATTTATGGTCCAACTTTTGTCTAAGACTCTTGGGTATATAAACATATGCTTCACACCCAAAAACTCGAAGATGATCATAATAAGGTGGCTTCCCTGTCCATAACCCTTGTGCCACTTTCAAACCTTTGGCAATACTAGGTGAAAGGTTAATCACATGAACTGCAGTCAATACTGCTTTTGCCCAAAAGCCTTGTGAGAGGTTTACATGATGCAACATAGAAACTACTTTATCTTGAATAGTTGCATATGACCACACACATCTATATGGACGAGATCTAAAGGCTTAATTGAAGAGTCAATGTGCCTTCTATGCACATTTCGGGTTTGCTTTCCATATTGACAATGCTCACAAAATGAAAAATCAGAGAAAGATAACACAGGTAAGTAGCCAGAACGAGAACGATTTTCCATTCCACTATGAGATATATGGCCCAAACGACCATGCCAAATACAAGCCATAGGCTATTCAGTAACAGCTAACAAGTGTTCTTCCTGTGATACAAATAAAGGATAAAGTGAGCCAACTTTGCTTCCTTTTGCAATAACCATATTGCCCTTTGATATACGAAAGGACTGAGCATAGAAGACCACCTTGTAACCAAGGCCATCAAGTTGACCAACTGACATCAAACTACGTGATAAGTGAGGCACATGGCGTACATTATGCATAGTAAATTTTGAACCATCGATGAACTGCACAACCACATCTCCAATCCCCACAACATCACACTGGTAAGAGTCACCAAGTCTCACCATATCGAGAGACTTTGCTGCATAATTAGAGAACCATTCTCTATGTAGTATCACATGGAAAGAAGCACCAGAATCTAGCAGCCACGTGTGGGAAAGAGAATCAGCCATAAGAGCCTCCATTGGCACAGTACTATCAAGTGTCAACACATCAGATCATTAGAAATAGCATTAATTTCTTCAATCTTCAGAGTCGAAGTAGACGGTGCATGTAACTGTTTAACATGCCCATCAACATTCTGCCCTTTACCTTTAGCATTCTTTAATGCATAACAATCCTTCTTCATATGTCCTTTCTTATGAGCATAATGGCATTCCATGTCCCTCTTCCTTGATTTACTTCTACTCTTATTCCGTTGACCATTCTTTTCCTTGTTTTTGCTCTTGCCACGTTGTTGATTCTTTCCTAGTAAGCAACACAAACCTCATTCCTTCTCTAATATAGTGTAGCAAGAGTATCCAAGCATCCTTTGTTGTTCTACATGAGCAACTGTGAGAAATGATGGCATGCTTGGAAGATAAAGCAATCAAGGGATGCGCCTGTGCATCTCTACCATCCCATCCAAGGAGAGAAAAAAGTGCCCCGAAAGTCCTATGTATATATGTGATGTAGGTGATATTGAGGATCTTGGAGATTCAAGTTCTGATGCGATTCCCATTTGAAGTCCTTCAACTACAATTTTGACGATGTTTGGTACACCACCAACATCCCCAACCATTGCAGAGCAACTTCCATGGGATGGTAGAGATGCACAGGCACATGCCTTGATTGCTTTATCTATCAAGCATTCCATTATTCCTCACATTCTCTCATGCAAAGGATGTTTGTGATGCTCTTGCCACACTAAATCAAGCAAGAAACGAGCCTTGTGTTGCTTATCTCCAAAAACAATGAGAGTGGGCACGTGAATGAAGGTGATTCTATGGATAATTTCCTCACAAAGATAAAAATTTTGAAAGTTGATCCTTACAAATGTATTAATGATGATGTGAAATTCAAATGCCTTGACTTTTTAAGAGGTCAACTATGGACGATCCATTCTCCAAAACTTGACTAAATTTTGACAATCGCTCAACACAAAAAAGAAATTCGATAACTAGGCTTAGCTGACTTTTTTACCTTCTAATTTCATAGAAAGCAGATTCTCATAAACCAACTGACAAAGAAATTTCCATCCTACATGATTTTTTTTTTACCAATGTTCTAGATCTTCAGGTCCAATGTATTCTTATCTCTTGTATTTTGTGATCTTGGATGAGCAACGTCCAACAAGCTCAATAGTGGACATCCGAAGAATCAAAGGAAAAAAAGAGATTTTGTTTATTCATCCAATTCCACATCCAATATACCAAGAACCCCTCTCAAACCTATGCTAAGTTGTGCTTAAGAGATAATGATTCCTAGCATTGAATCTTCTGGAACTTGAAATTTATTAGAAAATCTATTTCTAATCTCAACTATAGCATAAAATCTTCTCTTAAAAGGAAAGTGGAATTTGTTGGAGAAAAAACAATGTTCAACCAAGTCAAAAAAAGGCCAACAAGTTGGGACTTTTCACCATGGCTATGGAGGCCAAGATCAGTAAAACCGCAGAATTTAATCCTCATTGATCACTTGTATTCCGCAGAACTTAGCCAGAAGTTGGTCAACATGCCAGTCAATCATGGCAAAGATCATTTATATTAGACTGCCATATTTTACCATCAATGATCAGCTGCATGTGGCAAAGTTTCTATAAAAGCCTAGAAATCAGCCTCACAAAATTCTAAGTGCTTTCATAAGCAAAATCTAACCTAAATTATTAGCATTTTTATTACCTACCAAAATTAGCCATCACCTTTGCCTGCTAATTGGTTGAATCACGCTCTCCACACGTATAGGATGCAAGTTGGCATATGTAGGATGCAATTCAAATAGTCAAACTTCAATGAAGAATTTGCAACTAATGACAGGATCATCAGGTCTCAGGTGACAGTTGTCAATCTGTTATTCTCTTTTGGGATCAACAATTATACAAAACGAGCAGTCAAAAGGGAAGTAAATTTGTGAAATTGCATTGTTATGATCACATGGATTTCCAAAGTTGGAATCCATGCTTGATGAATTTTCTTTAACTAAAAAAGGACTGTAATTTTGAAAGTGTTCGCTTGCGCAAACATCATTTCAACAATGTACACCCATGTAGGTGCATGCACAGTATATTATCTACATAAACGTTACATGCTAAATGGATCAATTTTAAGGCTAAATTTCACATGAGGATCTTTGAGCAATTGATGCATTTGTATACTGCATAGCTATTCGAGGTCCTATGGGCCACACAAAATGTTGAGTGGAATATAGCACATTTAACAAGAGATGACTATGAGAATGGATGACCATATACAGCATAAGAAAACATTAAGCTGTCATCAATGATCATGCAGAACAACATATCAAATGTCAAAAAGAACTGCATTCAAGTAAAATAGGTACTATTCATGAACGTTATCACCATCTCATGCTACAATTATGCAGTGCCACATCCAGCATACAGATCTCATGCCCTTCACCCATAGAAAGGAGAACCAAATGCAACTCAATATATGCATGCCAATGTAGCTATCATGAACAGTATAAACTCAAAGAATAATACCATCAGAAATACCTGTTCATGAGGGATATGCTCCCTTGCTTCCAGATGATGAACATCATGCTGACGATGGTCCTG
>CM035418.1:93420049-93605049 GCA_020310875.1 Ceratopteris richardii
CCATCTAAATTGTGTGGATAGCTATCAATATGATTATGAACATGGAACTACAAGTGCATAATACTCACTTTAATATTCAAATATTTGATAAATCCATCTATAGATTCATGCATGGATGTCAGCACCCATCCATAACACCAAATATCCATCCATCTTACACATGCATCCATATGCTCCATGCATATAAGCAAAATTTGCATCCAAATTCCACACAAATATAGAAATACATACATATAGGAATAAATGCATTAGTCCATTCATAGATAAACAGACTATAGAGATAAATACCTCGGTACAGACTTCAAAAAGAATTTAAGCCAGTGTTATAACTAAGGTAGTATACTTACCCCCATGTGGCTGACATCAACCCTACATGAGAAAGCCAAATTTACTTAATAGTCCCTTTTCTCAAAAATGTGGGGGACCTCAAATGCAGGTGGCTCATGTTTGCCACTTCCAAAAGTACCCCAGAGAGCTCCAATCATGTGGTCACAAATTTATTTCAAGCACAATTGTTAGGTCACCACTGACCCGTGCCCCAGATGCAATGTATGCATGCATGCATACATACATAACACAGAAAGATGCTTTTATTGGGGGGAATGCACCTCATATTCCCATGCAGCTGACATCAGCCTTTGAGCAACCAACTACACTTCCTCAATCTAAAAGCCGATTGCCTCAATTAATGAGAGAGCCTACACTTCTTCCAATTGGGGAACTACAACCAAGTTGTGCAACTCTTGGCTAGGAGTTTCCGACTCTCTCTACAAACATTCACATGAAAAAGCAAACATAATCCTTCTAAACAGGGAACTATCACCCAGCTGTGGAGCTCCAGGCAAGAGGATCCACTCCTATACGAACATTCATCTACCCAATCAACCACACAAGTGGACAGTCAAGTTTGCAACTAATGGAAGCTTCTTTCATGGGACTCAAATTCACAGCCTTGGAGCTATGAATTTGAGGTGTAACCACTAGCACACTACTCTCAAAACATATGCATAAATTGATCTGTACATACATAGATGCATACATGTGCATATGTACATACAGACATGCATTTTCGTGTACATAAATAAATGTGTGTATGCATACATTGAAGAATATGTAAATATGTACACGTTAAATATGTCAATATGTGCATACATGAGATTAGAGAGACATATAGAAAGGTAATAATAGCAAACGATAAACAGATACAAATACAAAGATAGACAGACAGAGTGGTAGATGGATACACATGGAGGAATATGGATGAATGAATCAACAGATGAATGCATGGGGGGCACCCGGAGGGGGACGGGGGGGGGGGGGGGGAGAGAGAGAATAACAGTCAAGATCAAGCACATTTATGAATTATAAACACACTGAACCCACTATGGCATGATCTCTCAGTATTGCACAGAATTCTGAGGAATAATACCTGAGAAAAATTGTGAGGCATTGACATGAACTGAGATGAAAGGGACCCTGTGTTAGCCGAATCCAGAGGGCAATCCTGTGAACCAGCAGCGCTATTAACCTGGCAAGGCACACTGAATCTGTTCAAAGATGCATGCGCTTGCTGGAGAGGCCTCCCTGGAAGTCCCTGGGATAGATCCAACATTCCCATACCCATGCTGGTGGGTAGGCCTACCCCCATCCCTAAGCCTGCATGTCCAACAGGTACACCAAGACCAACAGGGTGAAGTGGAGCCATTTGCAGATGTGGCATGCCAAGAGGAATCATCATGGGTGAGACATTCAGCCCACTCCGCATCGAAACCATCTATACAACCATGCAGGAAAGACATACAAATAGATATCATGATTTGTAGAGATCATAACACTCTAACAGTACAGAGTATACAGAAACGAACCTGTAGCTGCATCTGCAAAGTTTTCATGTACTCAATTGCCTCATCAAGTACAGATGCTTTGTCAGTCTACAAGATTGCTTCGAGGTTAGGACTTCACCAGGTTTCCTATGTGCATAGACTACTCTAATATGGATAAAAGCATACCTTGCTTGAATTGGGGATAAGATCTTGTAAAGCCCTAAGCTTCTCATTAATTCTGTTCCTCCGGTTCTAAAGAGTAATCACAAAAATTCTCAGCATTCAACATTTGAACTGGATGTTCTAACATGACAAATACACCCACCCTCTCTGAAAGGTTATGAACCTCTGCAGCACGATTCCTTTTAGAAGAAGAAGGTTTTCGAGGTTGCTTTACATCAACACTAGATTCACCCTCAACATCCTGTAACAATAGTTTCTTTTCACATGCAAACCACCTAGTGAAATAAACAAACAAAGAACTCGAACGAGATGGAGCAGCATACTTCACTCTGTGACTCCGAATCATCCACTTTCCTCTTGCCACTGTTTGATGATGTCTCCTTGGTGCTCAACGTGGTACCTGATAAAGATCTGCTAGATGGGGCTGCAACTGTCATTTCTGTCATGCCAAAGACCCCAGGCCTCTCACTCGGAGCTTCTAAAGCTGGAGAATTAAACCTTGTTGACATAACACCAGAAACTTGGCCTACACCCGGTTGTCCTCTACTACTCGCACTGCTTGATTTATCAAGAACCCTTCTCACAGCTTCCTCATCAGTGACACGGCTGCATCCACTTTCCTGGGCACAGAGAACTTGTAAGGGGCCCTCGACAGAATTTCTTGGCCTGTAACAGGAGAAGGAAATAGATTTTGACAGGGAACTTGGACCTGTAGACGCAAGACTACTGGATAACGATGCACCATAGCTGTTCACAACATTCAGAGGTTCGGAAGGGCACTTTGGACCAGAAACAGGGTTCTGTGACATATTTCCAGCCACTGGTTCAACCTCGGTTACACTTCTGACTTGAAATGGTTGAGCTCCCTTACCATCTAGTTGTGATCCAGCCAGAGGAGTTAACTGGGATCCTGTAAGGGGTTGCATGGACGTCCTTACCTTGCTGAATTCATCCCTACCCGACTGAGATACAAGACCAGCAGCCCTCTCAGCTCCTAAAGCCAAGGCACCATCTGCACAGGCAACCCTTGCTCCAAAGGAGCTGTTTCCCACTCTTTCTTTGCCATCACATAGCCCCGAGTCAACAGTAACTACAGCACAATCCGGCTTTGATGGAGGTCCAGTATCTGAATACGCACATGGATCGATACCTATCGAAGTTGCAGAAGACGGTTTAGAGACACCATATGCAGCAGGTATCTTCGTGACTACGGTGCTGCTGGAGGGCCATTGTCCAAAAATGTCAGAGCAGTAGCCTTTCTCCAAAGAATCGCCCAAAGGATACTGCAACCAATCAACGAGCTCATTTTCGTAGTAGTCATCCGGGCTGCCGCAAGGCTTGCCAGATTTCGTGGAGTTATTGGCAGAGGACATGGGGGCTATAGAAGAGACGATCCTCTTGTGCGGATTATATTCATCTCATTAGATTAATTGCACAGGCTATCCGGCATAACGGGGTAGCTTCTTTGTAATATATAAATCCTCTGCTGGAGAAATCAAATGAACAAACATATTTTTCCACGGATTTTATTGAGCATGACCGCTTAGTGTCTATTCGATCAGTAAGGTTCATCAAGTCATACGAACGGTTCAGAATAATTAGAAACTCCTTTATCCCCTCTGCTCGCGAAAGAGAGCTGAATCCGAGAGGGCAAGGAACCCTAGCTTGGAAAGTATCTCTCAAGCAGCAGAATTCACTTCCATGGATCCTGTTAAGGTGGTCATTTGAAGTAAAGAAAGCGCCCGTGAGAGAGCAGAAACCAGCTCCTATCTAGCGGCAGAAATAGACAAGTTCGTGAGGGGAGCGCTCACCCGCTGCATCAAAGTTTGCGAAAGGCAGGGCCTCTGATGAGAAGGGTCGAAAAAGGAGATGAAACGCAGAGTAGCCCGACGTAAAAGTACGAGGAGACAACCAAGGAACTGCCATAAATCTCCATGAGTGATAGGGTTTGCAGGGAGGACGAAGAGGAGGTACGCATAGCTTTACTGCAACGAGGCAACAATCTGCTACAGGAGAAAATGGTGCAGGAATTGCGTGTTCAGCTAGATCCTTCTCGACCGCTTTCTCTTCGCTGACATCCTGTAGGATGGAGCCAAGTCTACGGGGGCCACCGCTAGATTTAGCGGCTGACCAGTAGGACAACGAGAAGATCTGGTGACACGTTGGCGCCACGTGATATTGGTTACGTGTAAATCCGCTCAGATTGAAGGATCCGGCGAACCGAGAGGTCAATAAATTTTGTTATCTGAAATTCCACGTGGCGTTAAAGTTGTGGCTGTTGTTGATTCGGGGACTGCTGTTCCATCAGGTCAGGTGCAATCCGGGGGCCAAAAGAGAAGGCACACGTCCTATGGACGTGCTTTCACTATGAGGGTGAGTGGCGTCACCGGTGGGCCGTGCCCACTGCCCACACATGAAGCAGGTCTGATGATCGAAAGAAATACTGTCAATGGTATGTCATATACAAGGCGCTCATACTGCCTTGGACGGCCACGATCTCATCACCTGTTTCATGTGTTTCACCTCCTTTGATGAGCAATGGAAATTATTTCCAAGCAGTTTATTCATTCAGGCACACCAAACTTTACGTATCAGACTTAAGAGGTGGTCAACCATTCACAAATAGGTACAAAAAACATACATACATAAAACAATATACCTATGCATATATATATATATATATATATATATATATATATATATATATATATATATATATATATATATATATCGACATTGAGTATGTGGAAGAAATATATATATATATATATATATATATATATATATATATATATATATATATATATATATATATATATATATCGACATTGAGTATGTGGAAGAAAAGGAAGGAATGGAACCTTCATCATCAACTTAAAGAGTTCAAAGCTTTGACACTACGCTCTTGCCACTCTATGTTCGAGTAAAATTATAACCCTTTGCATTTCACGCATGAGCATACAAGGTAAAAACCTCAAAAATTTGAAGACCAACTCATTTGAAATATTAACTAGGTCTCACTCAAACACATGATAACCTTGTAGCCATATCGATACGTATGTGGACACATCAAAGCCTCATAATCCACTATGTTTGTAAATTCATTGCCCCTTGATGAACTATCAAAGGTCTATGAGTTTTATCGCCCAAAGGCCAACCAATTCTTAGACACAACTCAAACCGAAGACCCACCATCTTTGAGTCAATCCATTCCTCCTATCCCTTATCCTAAGGGTTATCCTAAGGGTATATGGAGAGAACTTGATTAATGTGTGTGCTACTCTCGTCCCATCCTATGGTCCATTATGATGGTTTTTTAATTGGGAGACATTTAAATGACGAGGTCTCTTCCCTAATGCAATTAGAAGACTTACCTAGCCTCATCGTAGGAGATACACATTAGTCGTCATATGTTCTCTATAAGCCCAGTTGACTTCTTTCAGTTCAGTAGTTCTATGTAGTGGAGTCAATGATTCATTATGCATATTTATGTCAGTACTTACAATTTTGTGAGTTTTCTACATTGCTTGTATGCTCATTTTGTAGGGGAGATGTGATAAAATTTTTCTAGATTTTAGATTTTCAACTATATAGTGGTTGACTTTACTTGACACACTTATTGGTGCAAGCACATACATTCTCATATAATCTCTTTGGTTGGTCATTGCTTGTTGTAGGATCTTATGTACATGCGTACACAGAGAGTACGAAATCTAAAAACACACAGGAAATAGAGTTGCACAGTAGATGAGATAGTACACAATATGGGGTGCAATCTCCCCCCACACACTCTGTTCGATGAGTCTCCTTAGTATGTGTATTTATAGGTTTTGTTATTACGTCAAAAATATCAAAAACATCAAAAACATATTAATACATTAATAAAATAATACTTTAACAATGCATTGTTCAATAATATACAACATGCCTCTCAGTTGACAAGCAACTGACCTCAGTTGATAAAATAATTTAACACTCTAACAATTACAATACATTGTTCAACATATTCCATGTTACTGTTACAATCCAACAATGCATTGGCTAACATATTCTATATTACAATCCAACAATGCATTGGCTATTCCATATTTCAATCCAACAATGCATTGGCCAACATCCTCCATAATACTTTAATAATTTAACACACTCCAACAATTACTTGTTCAACATACTCCATAATTCATAACATGCCCCTCAGTTGAAAAGACAACTGACCAAAGTTGATAAAATAATAAACATGGATAGCCAGTCACATGTTTCATCACTGAACGAAAAAAAAACATAGGCATGTGCCATGTAAAAACACATGCATGGAAATATTCATGGAGGTGTTAAGTTATTAAAAGTATCTATGAGATGCGGACATAGTCTTTCTAATGAATTTGGGCAAGCAAAACTTGAATATGCTCCTATAAACTAAATTCAATATGTAAATGCATCACAATTATCAAACATGTAGGATAAACTTTAAAGGTAGAAATTGTTGGTGCATTTTGCCCAAGCCTACATGCTTGATATGCTTGATATTATCCTCATTTGTAAGTCACATGAGTAGTCATGTGAACACCTCTTGTAAAAGAGTACATTTTATCTCTTGTAAATGGAAAAAGAAAAAAGTAAAAGGATGGCTTACCTCATCCATGATGTAAAAGCAAATTCGTGGCTCCAACTACCAAAATCACGAATTTTTGAGCTGAGGGAATCTCTCCTAACTTTGGGGATCACTTTTAGGTGGAGCCATTCGAATTCGAATTCAAAACTCCCTCCAAGAATTGCTATAAAAGGAGCAAGAAGGAAGAGGCGATTAGCAAGCCTTGTACGTGACCACTTCATGTCATTTTGTAGAGATTGAAGAGCTTACTCCATAGCTCTATCATTCTACTCCCATTGTGCAAAGATTCATTGCCAATGTGGTTGTAATCATATGTGAATCTATACATTTATTATCATCTACCTCTCTGTTTTGTTCTCTGCTATACTCACTCAGAGCAGTAACTTCAGAAGGTCATATCTCGAGTTTTACTGAACCTTTTTCAGTGTTTTAAAGTGCGTTGGATAGCTCTCACTGTCTAGTTTCTACCTATCAATTTTCAAGGTCATTGGATTTATACTTTTGGAGATATCTGCATTTTACTGCTTACTGCTCTATCTCTGCAGAGCCCCGAGAATTGTGGGAATGTTCCAGAACTTGATGAAACTTGTTCTCAGTGCTCAGTCCATCATTTGAAGTGTTTTAACTTGGAATAGGAAGCTTGCTAAGTCTATTTGCTATGCCCAAAAGGAATTTTTCTAATTCCTTCCAGGTTGAGAGCACTGTTCATTTTTTCCAGCAGGTGTATGTCCAAAAATAGCAAGTTTTGGGAGCTAGTCATTTCGCAACTTGTCGGTCTTGACTTAAACTTTTGGGATACATGTTCCAAAGTACTTGGCTGATATTTTGGTGGATTTAGGAAGCTCAAAGGGTCTACTAATCAACTCTGAAGTCTCAGTTGGCTGGTGTGAAGCTGGTTGTAGCCGCACCTACTCATCTTTGGATTGCATCCACCATCTCTCTTCACAGTGGTATCAGAGCATAGTCAAGCAACATGGGAGATGGATTTCCATCAACAATTGACAAATTGGATCGAAACAACTATCCGGCATGGTCTCTAAGGATGGAGGCTTACCTTCAAGGGAGGAATCTATATGGATTCATATCCGGAGATGAAGCAATGCCAACCATGAGGAACAAAGGGCAACCATCACATGAAGAAGTGGAAGGACTTTCGAATTGGTGTTCGAAGGATGCACTTGCAAGGTCCTATATTCTAAACTCAATCTCTGATTTTCTTTTACCTCATGTCAAGGGATGCAAGACATCAAGAGAAACCTGGAATGCACTTGCTTCTTTCTTCTCTTCCAACACTCGAGCAAGGAAGAACCAATTGTGGATGGAGTTCACAACAATGAAGAAAAGCCCGAAGCAAAATGTGACTGATTATGTCACAAAGATGAAGGAGATTTCCGACCAACTTGGAAGCATTGGAGAGGTAATTGAAGAGGAGCAAATCATAAGACAAATCATGAATGGAATCAAAGCAAACGACAAGTGGGAGTCATTCACAACAGCCATGGATTTATACATGGATATGCATGTACCCGACCTCAACACACTCATGGGCCAACTCTTCACTCATGAAGCAAAGATTAGCAAAGGTGGTGAGTCCTCAAGAGGTAATCAAACTTCTGCCTTATATTCTGATAAAGCTAAGGTCAAGGACAAGTCAAAGAATAGAAAGAATGAAGATGAAGGAAGCTCTTTCCAAGCAAACTTTGCAGGTAGAGGACGAGCTAGAGGAAGAGGCAGAAGTGGAAAGCAAGGCAGGGGGAGATTCCAATCATCTCAACCTTGCAACATATGTGGCTTATCTAACCATACTACTGAAGAATGTTTCAGGAATCCAAGGAACTAAAGAGGTAGAGGATTCAATAGAGGTGGCTATGGATCAAATAGAGGTAGGTACAATGGAGGCTACAACAACAACAACTACTACAACAACAATTACAACAACAACAACAACTATCAAAGTGGCCATAGAGGAAGAAGAGATTACAATAACTATGCAGAGGACCAAAGTCAAGAAGATTCATTATTGATTATGAATCTATCAACAAAGAAGGGTAAGGATGATGATCACATATTTTACATTGATTCGGGATGCTCGAACCATGTAGCAGGAAATGTGGCTTTACTTTCTGATTTGGAAGATCCTCATAACAAGCATGAAGTGCAGACAGGAGATGACACAAAGCACTCAGTGGAGAAGATAGGTAATGTGAAGACATCAGATGGGAATATGAACCTCTTAAGCAAAGTCTTGTATGTCCCTACAATTACCAAAAATTTAATAAGTGTTGGACAGATTGTTGAAAAAGGATTGCAGGTTAGATTCAATCGATTTGGAGCATATGTTGAAGACCCAAGGCAAGGCTTTCGAAGGATTGCCAAAGGAGAAAAGACAGGAAGGCTTTTCACTTTTGAAGTGGAAGATACAAAGAACATAGCTTTGTTTAGCTATGGATCTCAAACTCTAACAGAGTTGGAGATATGGCACAAAAGGCTTGCTCACATTGGTGAGAGGACACTCAAACAGATTTGCAGGGACCAAAGTGTACTTGGTTTGCCTAATATCACAAGGCAACACATGATTTATAAGTGTGAAGCTTGTCAACTCGGCAAGGCTCATAGACAACCTTTCAATAAGAAAGGATATATGTATCAAAATCCTTTGGATCTAGTGCACACGGATGTGTGGGGTCCAAGTAAGGAGCCATCTATATCAGGCTCAAGATATTATGTGTCTTTCATAGATGATTGTAGCAGGTGGACCATTCTGTTTTTCATGAAGCACAAGGATGAAGTGTTTAATTGCTTTAAGAAGTATATTGCTCTTGTTGAAAACCAAACAGGTAGGACTTTGAAACGACTCAGATCAGATGGTGGAGGAGAATACTTCTCTTTTGAATTTGATGCCTTCTTGCATGAAAGAGGCATTAAAAGGGAAGTCACTACAAGGTATACACCCGAACTCAATGGTGTAGCAGAGAGGAGGAACAGAGCTATTGTCGAAGCTGCAAGGTCCATGCTCAATGAAAAGGGATTGCCGAACTACCTATGGGTAGAGGCTGTGTCGACAGCCACATATCTCATAAATAGACTTCCATCTAAGTCACTAGATGGAACCACTCCATATGAAGTGTGGAATGGAAGAAGACCTAGTCTAGAGCATTGTAAAATCTTTGGATGCTTAGCCTATGCTCACATTCCTTCTCAAGTAAGAGGGAAATTGGATCCCAAGGCAGAGAAGTGTGTATTCATTGGTTATGATCAAAACCAAAAAGGATATAGATTGTACAATCCAACCAATAAAGGATTTTCTGTGAGTAGAGATGTAATTTTTGATGAAAACAAATCATGGTTTGATGATGACAGGAAAGTGAAGCTGCCATATGACTTGGATGAAGATTTTCCATCACTTCAACCAAAGGAGCCAAAGCAGATTGAAGAAAGTGATTCGGAGATTGACCTAGAAGACTTGGAAAGACTAAAGCTATGGAAGAACAAAGGTAAAGCAAAAATGCAGGATGCTACATATGGACCCGAGAGCTCACATCAACCACTTAGAAGGTCTTCGAGGGAGAAGAAGAAACCAGAGAGGTTTGGTTATGATACTTCTTTGGTCACCAAGCACTCAATCTACATTGCAAAGGATTCAACCAATGAAGAACCTACCACATTTGAAGAAGCACAAAGCAAGAAAGCTTGGAGAGATGCAATGGATGAAGAAATGGAAGCCTTGAAGGAGAATGACACTTGGGAGCTTGTACCTAACAAGCCATCTATGAAGATAATCGGATCTCGATGGATATACAAAATCAAGAAGAATCCAGATGGAAGTATAAATAGACACAAAGCAAGGTTAGTTGCTAAAGGGTTTGCTCAAACCCATGGTATTGATTATGAGGAGACTTTCTCTCCTGTTGCAAAAATGCCTACAATTAGGGTTCTCATTAGTCTTGCTGCATCTAGAAATTGGAATCTTTATCAACTTGATGTAAAGAATGCTTTCTTGAATGGATGGATTTCTGAGGAAGTGTATATGGCACAACCTCCTGGATATGAGGATGCACATCATCCTAACTATGTATGCAAACTAAAGAAAGCTTTGTATGGATTGAAGCAAGCTCCAAGAGCTTGGAATTTCAGATTGGTTACTTATTTGCAGGACCAAGGATTCAAAGCTAGCAAGGCGGATACCTCTTTGTTCATAAAGAGGAATGGATCTGAAGTGATCTATTTATGTGTGTATGTTGATGATATTATTATCACAGGCAATGATCTTGAAGGAATCAAACAGGTAAAGAGTCAAATGAAGGAGGAGTTCAAAATAAGTGACCTCGGACCACTCACTTATTTTCTTGGATTGGAGTTGATCTACACAGATTCAGGTATATACATCACACAAAGGAAGTATGTCCATGACATGCTCGTCAAGTTCAAGATGGAAAATACCAAGTGTGCAGGTACACCTATGGAGCAAAATCATAAGCTTAGTGCTTATGAAGGAGAGCCAATTGAAGACATCACAAGCTATCAAAGCTTGGTTGGAAGTTTGAACTATGCAACACTCACAAGGGTGGATATATGCTATAGTGTTAGCATATTGAGTCAGTTTATGCATAAGCCGAGAAGACCACATATGGAAGCGGCCAAGCGAGTCCTCAAGTACCTAAAGGGGACCATGAATGAAGGTTTGTTCTATTCATATACTTCAGATATTGAGCTAAAGGTCTACTCAGATGCAGATTGGGCCGGATCTAAAGATGATAGAAGAAGCACATCAGGGTATATATCATTTGCAGGTTCAAAAATCATTTCTTGGTCATCGAAGAAGCAACCAACCGTGGCATTATCTTCTACTGAAGCTGAATATAGAGGTTTGGCTAATGCAACTCAAGAAATCATGTGGTTAAAATCTTTGTACACAGATCTTGGACTTCATTCTTCAACACCTCACATTTTTGGTGACAACACAAGCTCACTACATCTAGCAGCTAATCCGGTATACCATGCTAGAACCAAGCATATTGAAGTCCACTACCATTATGTAAGGGAGAAGCTAATGAGCAAGGATATTCAACTATCCTACGTCTCTACAGATATGCAATGTGCAGACATGTTGACGAAAGCTCTTGATGGTACGAAATTAAGTAGATTCAAGTTGATGATTGGTTTGCAGGAAATCAAGGACAATTGAAGACTTATTTGGAGGCCAAGCATGTTAGGCTTGAGGGGGAGCTGTTGGTGCATTTTGCCCAAGCCTACATGCTTGATATGCTTGATATTATCCTCATTTGTAAGTCACATGAGTAGTCATGTGAACACCTCTTGTAAAAGAGTACATTTTATCTCTTGTAAATGGAAAAAGAAAAAAGTAAAAGGATGGCTTACCTCATCCATGATGTAAAAGCAAATTCGTGGCTCCAACTACCAAAATCACGAATTTTTGAGCTGAGGGAATCTCTCCTAACTTTGGGGATCACTTTTAGGTGGAGCCATTCGAATTCGAATTCAAAACTCCCTCCAAGAATTGCTATAAAAGGAGCAAGAAGGAAGAGGCGATTAGCAAGCCTTGTACGTGACCACTTCATGTCATTTTGTAGAGATTGAAGAGCTTACTCCATAGCTCTATCATTCTACTCCCATTGTGCAAAGATTCATTGCCAATGTGGTTGTAATCATATGTGAATCTATACATTTATTATCATCTACCTCTCTGTTTTGTTCTCTGCTATACTCACTCAGAGCAGTAACTTCAGAAGGTCATATCTCGAGTTTTACTGAACCTTTTTCAGTGTTTTAAAGTGCGTTGGATAGCTCTCACTGTCTAGTTTCTACCTATAAATTTTCAAGGTCATTGGATTTATACTTTTGGAGATATCTGCATTTTACTGCTTACTGCTCTATCTCTGCAGAGCCCCGAGAATTGTGGGAATGTTCCAGAACTTGATGAAACTTGTTCTCAGTGCTCAGTCCATCATTTGAAGTGTTTTAACTTGGAATAGGAAGCTTGCTAAGTCTATTTGCTATGCCCAAAAGGAATTTTTCTAATTCCTTCCAGGTTGAGAGCACTGTTCATTTTTTCCAGCAGGTGTATGTCCAAAAATAGCAAGTTTTGGGAGCTAGTCATTTCGCAACTTGTCGGTCTTGACTTAAACTTTTGGGATACATGTTCCAAAGTACTTGGCTGATATTTTGGTGGATTTAGGAAGCTCAAAGGGTCTACTAATCAACTCTGAAGTCTCAGTTGGCTGGTGTGAAGCTGGTTGTAGCGGCACCTACTCATCTTTGGATTGCATCCACCATCTCTCTTCACAGAAATGAATCCCGAAACTCTTCTTGAAAATCCTTCCATGTGCGTGGACAATCTGCAGTCTGAGAAAGATCATTCCACCATTGCTGCGCTCTTCCGACCAAATAATTAGTGGCAAACTCAATTTTCTTATTTTCTGAATATAACTCATCGGAAAAGAAATCGTTGAATAGGCATAACCATGATAAGACAAAGCGGCCATCTATTCGTCTATCAAATTGAAGCATAACATAACGTCCTTGTATGGTTTGTTGAAGTGTTTGAAGTTCTTGGTTCATAATCTCTAACTCTTGCTCGAATGAAACTCCAGGTAAAGGTGAATTACGGAAATCTTCCATGGTGCTCTTGGATCCTTGCTCTCAACCTTGCTTGGTATCTTGAACACTCAATCAAGTGCCACCCAAGGATTTTGAAGGGATTCACACTTCCAAGGTAGCTCATTGGAAAGTTCGTTCCGAGAGCTTTCCAACGGTATATTATACGCCTCAATCCGACCTACGGATTGAAAGTTACACTTGATTCTTTGTTGGGTCCATCCTTGAAATTGCCGCGAGCGCCTTGCACAAGTACCAAAGAAAGAGAACTTGAATAACAACTCCAAGAGATGGTGGAGTGGTCAAAGTACTTCCCTTGAAAGTAGGAGGTTGTGGGTTCAAATCCTCCTACCTTAGGGACTCTAAACCTCTCTATTACCACTCAAAAATTAAAATTGCCTCGCGCGTAGCCAACGGCTGCCAACGGTCGCCAAGGGAGCCTTGGGTGCCAATGTATTGCCTAAGTTCTTTGCCTTAGTCGACGCCTTGGAGTAAGCCGAAGGAGTAAACGTAGGTGTAAACGCAGGTTCTGGTTCTGGAACAGGAACATGAACAGAAGCAAAAGCAGAAACCGTAGACGGAGACGGAGACGAAAACAGAAACGGAAATCGGAAATCGGAATCGGAATCTGGTTCTGGAATAGGAACAGAAGCAGAAGCAGAAACCGAAACCGGAGACGGAGACGGAAACGAAAACGGAAATGGAAATCGGAATCGCGAACAGAGAACAGAGAACAGATCTGTATTGACGCGTGCAGAGCTCTGATACCACTATTGTCAGGATCTTGCTCATGCGCATACAGAGATTACGGACGCAGAAAAACACACAGAAAATAGAGACAACAAGAGACGAGACCGAACGCAAAATTGGGTGCAATCTCCCCCCATGCACTCTGTTTCGACAGTCCACAGAGTGCATGTATTTATAGGAATTTTGATTACGTCGAAAAGAGTGGTTACAAGAGGGCGGCTTCGAAAAGCAGGCGTGAAACTAAAAGTTGATAACTTTTACAGAAAGCCATTGCTTTCAATAACAGAAACTACGGTCTACAACGACCCTTATTCTGACCATTACTTTTCTAACAATAGAACCTTCTACGCGGGTTTATTTACAAGCTAAATAATAATTATTCCAATTATTGATGTTCGCCCTTTCACGCTTGCACGCTCCTCACGAACCTTCATCTGCTATATCAAAAACATCAAAAACATATTAATACATTAATAATATAATACTTTAACAATGCATTGTTCAATAATATACAACATCGTTTGTGCCAGATATCTATATCAACAATAACTCCTACACCTTTTGCAAACATGGTTGCATTCATTTCAGGAATCTTCACATTTAAGGTGAACATCCTACCCACTTTGTTTCCTTTGGCAACCAATCATCCATCCTGCTTGTACTCCTCTACATATAATCCATCAACATTGAACCTGACTTGTAATCCCTGGTCAACCATTTGTCCAACAAAAACCAGATTTTTTGTTATATTTGGAACATGCAGCACATCAGCAAGATGTTTTACCTTTCCATCCTCCATAGATAGTGCTATGTTTCCTGTATGCTCAATGGGATGTGGTGTGTCATCACCTGTTTCAACATATCTAGGAACTGACGATTTCTGCAAAGTACTAAACCATTCTGCATGACTAGTCATGTGATTTGAAGCACCTGAATCAACATACCAGACATTATCATTCGATTTTGAAACACCAGCAGACATCGTATTCATCATGTGATGTTGAACCATAAACAGCTTCTCAAAAGCATCTGCACTTGTGGATGCATAGTTCTTTTGTTGCCTTTTGTTATTTTGATTCTTCAACCTGCAATCACGTTCAAAGTGTTGGTCTACCACAATTCGAGCATCCTTTACTATCATTACTTGAATCATTTCTTTGGAAATTTCTGTGACCTCTTTGGCTCCCCCTGCCTCAAAACTGTCCTCTTCCTCCTGCATGATTCTGTTGTTAACCTTGGTCTTGGTTACTGTTTCCTCTTCCACTTCCGGAACCTCTACCTCTGCCTCTTCCTCTACCATAGTAGAACACCTGCTCAGAACTGGGATTTCCTTGGGAGTTTGAATCCTCTCCAAGACTCTTTTCTTCAATAATTAGAATAGATACCAGATCAGCAAAATTTGGAATATTTTCCCTGGTCTGTATAGAAGTTCAGAACTGCTTATATGCAGCTCCTAAACCACGAAGACACACTTCAACCTTATCATCATCATCTACATTCACGCCAATAGATGCAAGTGACTCACATATGCTTTTGATCTTCAAGGTGTAGTCACTTACCGACATGCTCTTCTTATCCAATGTATGCAGCTCGTTCTTGAGTTGCAATTTCCGTGCCTTTGTATTGGTCGTGTTCCATTTTCATTCTCTCCTTCGATGTACTTCTAGTAGCCTTTTCCCATCAGGAAATTCGTCATTCTGAATCTCCAAGCATGGAAGTTGTTCTTGTCCAACTTATTGCTCATAAGCTGACTCATTCCATCTGTGTTCGCCATTTTCTACAACAATTCACAACACTGCAAAACACTACAAGCAGCACTTCTGTTTGAACATTGTCGCACTATGACGTGACAATTCGATCTCAGAAAAACACAGTTTTCGTGTATCAACAGTACACGGAATCACTTGAAATTCTGGATCTGGAATATATGAGTGTTGGCAAAAACAACACAAGTTATAGTTTCTGAAACTGACCTGGTTTTTCTACGGGCCCCACCTTGCGGGCTCGAAACAGAGGTCGAGATGGCTCCGAAACTTCGATCTAACAAAAATGAGTGATCCTAAAGGGATAACTCATGAAAATAATTTGAGTTCTTCTACTTCATGCCAATTTTTGTAGCAAACAGAGGTCGTTTGTGAATCGCGTTTTCTCCATGCCTTGCTCCCTATAGCCACGCTGGCTCTGATACCATGCACGATGAAGGAGATAAGGAAGAGAGCTCACACACACTCTCACCCTCAAGGAGAAGCACACACACAGATTGAGGCAAGGAAGAATGATCTTCTTCTTCTTCTTCTATTACATAAAAAGGAATGTACAAGAATGACCTAAAAACAAGAATACAAAAAGTGCAATATATAAAGATCAGTACATAAGGAAAAACCTAATGTCTGCGAATGAGTGAGCTAGCAAGGAACAAATGTGCCATCACTCTCGGTAGATAAATCTAATAAAGCTCAATGAAGTATCCCTGACATATACCAGCGTGGCCACTATACATGTCACAGAAACGAAAAAACTGGTACGTGTCATCCTAGATCATCACATGTTGAGCTTGATATCTCAACAAGTTTCACATATTCTCGTTAGCTCGCCATAAGCAGAAGTCTTCTCACCCAGTATACATACAAGGATTTGCAGGGGACCAGAACTACCCCTTGCAGATATCTCCTTGGATGCTCTCGTACATACAATAGTTAGGCATCGCTCAAGTTGCAGACCTTCAAGCTCTTCCCTCCTACCATGGTAAGGGGGAACAATAGTTGTGGATGCCATGTTCATGCCAAGTTCTGGACATCTACCAGATAAGGTAGTAATAATATCGTCTGCTAGTCGAGACATACTTCTCTCAAAACTGATAAATGCCCAGTAATCAACGGTTCCACCTTCAACTAAGCATGACTCATTCATGTACCATGAGCCAAACCTAGGAAAAAGCTCTCTCTCTCTCTCTCTTTTCCTTTCTTTTTCTTTTTTTTCTTTTTTTTTGTTCTTTTTCTTCTTTTTTTTTTGGAACAATGGCACAAACAAGAAGAAAGATGTTAGAAACAATAAAAATAGTTGACATATGTCAATGTGCTCTTGTGCCTGGGACTCTCAAATGTGTCTATGCATGGCCGTGTAATGTGGCCCTATATTAATGCATACTTTGGAAATGCATGACCTGAATGGTGCAAAAGACAGGGTTGTGCAAGGAGCACATGGTTGTCGCTCCTCGAGGCCTTCAATGTTTGTTACAAATGTTGATGAGGCCTTTGTTGGACGTATCCATTGGATCTTGAAATGATGTAAGCAATTGATTGTTGAATGACAACTGATCCTTCCTCTTTATGGTGATCTATTTGAGAATGGTCTTCTTGTGTGTCCAACAAAGACTCTAGACATAGAACATGAAAATAAATACAAGGTTACTGAATCTCAGGGCTCTGGTAAAAAGAAAACTAGGACTTGAAAAGATAACCGAAAAAGGATGAAAAGATAGTGGACTAAAAAGCTATTAGAGCTGAAGGAAATCCTTAAAGGAATAAAAACAAAAATAGCAGAACTCTCATCTCAAACCCCCTTGTAGACACACCCACCATCCAATGTGCCACTTCACACCCCACCATCCATCCCACTTCAACCCCGAGTAGGATCAGTCTTAGAAGATCCTATTCCAAAAGTCTTGGACATGATGTTCAAAGCTTATCAAGCTTGACTTCAAGAAGGTCCAAATGTAACTGAGTTAGATAAATGATATCCTCAAGTAGGTTTAGAGATTGAAAGAACAAAGCTATCCACAAAGATGGTAGAATAAGCTCAAGCTATTTTCAAAGTGAGTCGACTTTTCAATCAAAAAACCCCGCTAAACCCAAACTACATTTCGAAGGACTATTAGAGAAATTAGAGCAATTGGTGGCTAAAGCCCAGGCTTTAGCAACACCATAGGCTCAAGATAGTGAAAGCGAGAAAAAAAACTTCCCTCCATAGGAAGCTTATGTTCCTAACTCTATGGAGAATGGAATACCTTCCTCTATAAACCAGTATTCCCAAGAGTTCTTGCAAGAAATACAAGAGGAGAAATGGGTCAAGGAGAGAGAGGATCCCCATTCCATTCAAGAAGTAGACGATCTTCATGATCGATTTCCTCAAGACACTCCCTCTATCTATGGAGAGTAGGAAGATGTGCAATAAAGAGAACGATTAGACTTCAAATATGATTCCTTAGAGAATTTGCCCCATTTCATAGGTCCTTGGGTATCAAAGTCTATTCATATGAGACCTCCCACAGTAATGGTTAGAAAGGTAGAATCTATTATACCTGGGAACACGGAAGTCATCAAGAACACTAAAGTGCAGCGTCATCTCACTTTAGAAGAACTACTCAAAGTCCAACCGGAGTTGTGGATGCATTCAAACCAAGTGCCAAAAATTGCTATTTGCCACTCTCAAGTAAAATCACAAAAGAAAGTACCAGAGATACCCATAGACAAGATAGGATATATGAGTGAATGAGAAGAAGGAAATACATATCTTCTTATCACCTATCAAGGATACACGATGAAGGCAATCCTAGACTCAAGAATAGGAGTCGCCATTGCTACCACTTACTTATGGAAACATTGGAGAAAATCAGCTTTAAGACCCATGCAAGTGAAGTTGAAAAAAGAAGATGGACACATACAGAAACCACTAGGATTACTAGAAACAATCACTCTCACTACTTGTCATGTAGAGTTTGATCATAACTTTTCCATATGAAAAATTGGAAATAATCATTTCTATAAGATGATATTGGGTATAACTTTCATGAGACAATTGCTAATAGTGCAGGATTGGGGAACCGATTCATTGTACTCACATTATTTAGGGTTAACCACCAAGGTCAATCTTAAAGAATATACACATCAATATGTACCGCCCTTGTAGTGGAGCACTATCCATAAAACACCATAAGATATTGAATCGGTGAACTCCATAGGAACATATTCTTCATGGATGCACAAGGATACTCACTCATGGATGTTTAAGCTTTTAGTGGGAGAGGAAAAGAGATTAGAAGCCAAAGACATAGGAGCCTCAAGAAACGATAGATCACTTCAAGACCCAACCTATGTTCTATGATCTTTCTAGACGAAGATTTTGAACCCCAATATTGGGCAGAAATCTTAGCGAAAATGGACATAGCAGTGAATGAAGACCAATGTAACCCCCATTGTGATGAGGATGGCTATGAAATTTCATGTGAACTCATAATTGAGGAATGTGAGCCTAGAATAGACATACTAGAAGAAGAGAATGATCAAGATTTAGAATTCCTCATCATGGATCCCTTTTGCGACCCAGAAGAAGAGTATCTATACTTGACAGAGGCTAAGAATTAGGAGCATAAGGAATGTAAAATGACATGATGTTAGCAACACAAGTAGACACAAAGAGTAAGAAAAAAAACATAAAAAGAATCCTCCCACATGGGAAGAAGAAGAAGATTCCTTGTTTGAAGTTCCTAACAATTTCAAGAAGTATGAGATAGAAGACTATAAAATAATGGTGAGAATGCCAAAGAGAGAAGCTCCCATGGGAGAATCTTATGATAATAAAGACCAACTTGAAGGATTTAAAGAACTCATTAGTGAGCCGGTCGGGTCTCGGGCTTTTACCAAAAGGGAGGGCATCAATGACCTCAATGATTTTTGCTTCTGAGATAGGGGCATCAAGCAGGGAATGAAGGTTGAGTGGTATCCTGTGGGGGGAAGCCCTAGATATGGCTACCATGTAGTCCCTTCTATGGTGGGAGAGGGGGTTCGAGGTCCCCAGGAGTCTTGTGAAGTGCCCTTCAATGATCCCAAAATTATCTTCTTCTGTATTGCATACATTTCCATTTGAGTCTAGCAATAAGGGGATCGATTCTCTGTTATGTTTCCTTTTAAGGATACGACACATCTCTTTGGTGGGTTTGTTGGCTTTGCCAGCCCACCACTCCTTGAAGAAAACTTGCAAATTTTTCCTTTGTATTTCTTCCTCGTATCTCAGCAGCGCTCTGATTTTTCAAAGACCTTTCTGGGATTGAGATTTTCCTTTGTTCACTTCCTCCTCGAGCCTCCAGAGTCTATGATATAAAGCTTTTCTACGAGCCCGCCACACAGTCTCAAGCATCTTCTTGGATCTAATCATGATCTGTTGAGACTTATCGACTGCACTTCTCCAGCACTTGGCTGGGGACAAGCCGGAGGCGAACACCTCCTTCCACACATCAACAATTTCGTGATGGACGGAGGGGAGAGAGAAGGAGGGCACACTGGCGTGGAACCAAGGAGCCTTATGGATCTTGGTGAAAGGTTGGAAAGTGATAACGATCCGGTAGTGATCAGAGATGGTGAGGTCTGTGTGTTGCGAGAGTGAAGGGTGGCCCCACTGATGAGTAAAACTCTCAGAAATGTAGCATCTATCAAGTCTAGATTTCCTCAAGTCCTCGCCCACTCGGAGATTTGACCACGAAAATCCATTCAAATCTTTGAATTCGACCAAATCCATGTGCAGTTTGGTTTTGTCCCACGTTTCTCTCTCCCGACTATCGATGACCCTGCCCTTGCCCATCCATCTGTCCGTAGGGTCCTCCACCATGTTGAAGTCACCACAAATAAGCACATTGTGGGGAAGCGAGTCCAAGGAGGCCCAAGTGTTCAGTCTCTCTAACTCCCCATTAGGGGCATACAAAGAAACTAAAGTAAAACAAAAAGGAGCACCAAAAGAAACAACAATCCATCGATGGCATTCATCTTCAATGGAGTTCTCAAGCTCTTCAAACCAGAATTGATTAATACCGATTACCGTTCCACTGGACCCCCGCTGGTGCGCCGTTGAAATCCAAGCATGGGTCGAGGAGACATGTCTAAGCCATTTCTGGAGGTCTTCTCCATCAATTTTAATATCTTGAATACATATAAAATCTGGGTTTAGGCTAATGTCGCGAAGCCATTGACCAATGATGGTCGCTCTTGAGGGGTCGGTTAGCCCTCTAGCGTTTAACGAGATGATGATCATTGTCGTAGTGAGCCCTCTTTGCGGGAGGGAGCTTTGTCCTTTCTTTTCTTGGATTCATCTTTCTTTTTCGCTGGGATCGGATCCCGATTAAGCAATAAGTTCTTGTGGGGGCTTTTCCAGGGTAGCTCCATAGGTTGTTTTCCTTTGCGGGATGCCTCCTGCTAGGAAGAACTGGGCACCATTTTCGACACTGTTTTCGGAATAGTCGATCCGATGATGGAACTTTCACTATCCATGTTATCTTCGTTGCTAGTAGTAAAGCCGTCTTCTTTGCTTGTAGTGTAACCCTCCTGGAAGGTTCCTTTATTATCATGGATCTCTAGGGCTTTGTCGTTGGAGTCCACCTCAAGTTGGTTCCTACCTGGGTAATCAAACTCATTGATCTCCGTTTCCAGATTGCAAAACAAGTTGTTGGAGGGGGTAACTAGCATGTTGTTTCGCTGAGAAGTCGCCCTAGGGCTTCTTTTCCTTCTTCTTCTGACTTCGATGAACCCGTTTGCATCAGCTTCTGGGTTAAGGGGGCCCTTGACTTCCTCTTCCTTCGTCGAGTGAATCAATGCCCCTTTGTTGTCTTGAGTGTTTCTGGGGGCTTCTTGATTTCGCTTGCTTTTTTGTCTCAAAGGGCAATCTTTAATCCTGTGAACTTGTTGGCCACAACGAAAGCACGCGTTGGGAAGGTTTTTGTAATTGATATCTTGCTCCCATACCTCCCCTTCGCCCAAGTCCACTTTGATCTTCAATGGAAGCGGCATGCTGAGCTCAGCCTCGACACAAATTTGAGGGTGCCACCGAGCGTTGAACAAGTGTCTTGAACCTTCATAAATGAGACCATCAATGTCCTTGCGTGAGGCCAACAACTTGCCGATAGGAGAAAAAAATGTTGCACACGAAGTTGTACAAGTATGGCAGGTTAGGGAGCTCAACCCAGAGAGGGTAGCGGAGCGATTTTGATTTGTCGGGAGTAAAATTAGGGGACCATCTGAATAGACACAGGGTCGCCCGGCCGAGTTGCCAAGTTCCGACACTTAGGGCTCGAAACGCCATATCTTCATTTTCAAAGACTAGCAACATGTGACTTGCTGGTAAGAATTGACACTTACAAACAATTAGCCCACGGGGGAACCACACGTTACGAAGCCACTGTCGCACGGTTTTGAGCGGGGGCCTAGGGACAAACATTTGGCCAACGCGCACGGTTTCGAGCGGGGGCCTAGGGACAAACATTTGGCCAACGAGAGAAACTTTCTTGAGCTCCTCCTGAGTTGACAGAATTGCGGATCTACTGAGGGAGACCATGGGGGGTTCAGCACCCTCGGAGGCCCCAAGGGCGGCACAAGATCCCCCCCCCCCAACAGAGAGGCCAGGTTACTTCTCACAAGTGAGGGGGTCGCCAAATCCATGACAAGGGCCCGACAAGAAAAGAACCACCCCCTTTTCGAACTTCTAGAAAAAGAACCCACGGAGACGAGAAAATTAGAGAAAGAGCAGCCTTGAGCATGCGACCTCTTCTACAGCCATGAGCCCGGTAGCAAACAACTTGAAAAGCCCACGAGAGTCCCACAACTCTCTTTTTTTCTATTTTATTTTTTTTTCTTCTTTTTTTTCCTTCTCTCTTTTTTCTTTCTTTTTTTTTCTTTCTCTTTTTTTAAAGATACTATGCCGGGCACTCACGAGGGAGGGAACACGACCACAACCTTCACTTTAGGACTATCTTAACTGTTCTAATTACTGAGAAGGAGTGGTCTTCACTTGTTTTGCAAGGTCACCAAGAAAGTCCCGAAAAGGCCCCTCCATGAAAGTCCCGAAAAACCTTGGTTACTCACTGTTTTAATAAAGATTTTGTTGTCTAAGAAAAGAATCTGAAGCAACAATGTTGCCAGGTAAAGGATGACAATGAAAAGACCAATGATAAGGTCGTGCTTCAACGGAAGAAGCTGGAACTGAAGATCAGGACGCTTTAAACTCCAAAAAACATGCTAAAGTCCACTTGTCACGTGGTGCTGGTCAGCTGATGGACCCACGAAACGAGGCCTCCAATAAATCGCCCCTCCTGGCGATGGACACACGTGCGACGCCTCCTATCAGTCGCGACTGATGCCCCTATTCACGATGGACACCCTACTCACGACTGATGCCCCACTCACTCGGTCGTGATTGACACCCTCGGTTGCGACGGACACAGCGAAGCCCCACAACGAAGATAGTAATGCACTTCAACACAGCAACTCAGTCTGACAGTCGTGCGTCAGTCGTCCAAAGAAGCTCCATCTAATCAGAGTTTTGTTCTTGTCAGTAGCTCCGTCCGACACAATAGCTCACTCCGACAGTCACCACAATATCTCCATCCGACCAGCGCGACTGCGATAGCTCCGACAACCTCACCTGCAATGGTTATTCTTTCATCTCGCACTGTTCAGATCTCAGTGACGGAGCTCGCACTGTTCAAATCTCAGTGACGGAGCTCGCATCCATCGCCATCACCCAAAGCTTGTTTGTCTTTGTGTCCTCCGTGGATTAAATTGCAATGTTAACAAAGACAGAAACTCAAGAAAAAGGAAATGGAGATTCGCATGATGGATACCTACAACTGCAGTTCAGAACATATGAATGAAGATTGCAAAGAACCAAATCATTAGACAACAAGTGTCTCAATGCAAAGATACGTTTTCTGAACTTTCTCTCTATATATCGTATTCAATTTTGTATAGATGTACTCTCAATAGTAGGGAGGGCATACTATCACATGAAATCCAATGAGAGATAGCAAGAAAAGATATGAAATCCAATGAGAGATAGCAAGAAAAGATTGAGAACGATTTGTATGTACTCTCAATAGTAGGGAGGGCATACTATCACATGAAATCCAATGAGATAAGCAAGAAAAGATTGAGAAGGATCATTATAAAGCAAAGATAATTGGTGTTTTGTATGTATTTCGGTTACATATATGTATGAACGCCTATATGTGCATGATTTTGTGTATGGAATCCCCTATCTAAGACCAAAGATGTGATTACGTGAAATAAATGTGTATTCCCTTTTCATATAAAAAGACATGTATGTGTCTTGAAGTAATATGCATACATGCATGTATATACAACTCTGTGCATGCATACGTTGCTTTGTGTGTGTTTACTTAAGAAGCTTCATTAAATTAGAATGTATTAAATTTGGTGATCGTTTTATACAATTATACAGCGGCAAAATAAAGTGTTACTTTACATTGTCATGGATCTCATATCACACTAAACAATTGATTATATTTGACTAAGTTGAATGAAACAGAAAACTTCAAGATAAGAATCCTTTCTTTACTTTTAAATTTATGGAAGCTTATCATTTGAAGGATTTTAATAGATATGGATTTATCAGAAAAAAAAATCATAAGAGATTATAACAACATGTTTTGTTCCCAACTCTGAGGACATAGTTCTTCAAAGAGGGGGAAAATGTAATAGGACTGAGTATAAATGTTTGTGAATGGGTGAATTCTATTAAGTCAGCATATTTAAGAGGAAAATAGCCCCAATTTTCCCAAGTACAACCTTGTTGCAGATCAATTTGTATTAATCACTTGTTCTTTTTAATTTTCTTAGGATGTTACTTCTTGTCCAATCAATCGTCGTGGATGCATAGTTTTGCACATTCACAAAGGCCCGTCTCATCATCTTCTCTTTGAGAACGTTATATCACATACTTTTTAGAGCTATTTAGATGAGAATCCTGTGAATCTGAATACGGAGGTGACAACATAGTGTCTCCATCCTACGTATTTTCCAGGGAGGTATGAAAAAGAAAACAATGGGTCTGACCAGTGTTGTATTTTGAAGGTCTATTATGCCCTTCAATTTTGAAGGTTATTTACACCTCATACCTGTATTTTCCATTTTTAATGTATTTTTTGAAGGTCGAATCAAATTTATGGCTTTATTTTACGGTCTAAAATGCCCAAAACGAGCTATACGGCCATCAAAAATCAACACTGGGTCTAACTGTGAGCATCACACTTAAACTTGCAACAGACATGAATTAATATGTGATTCAAGATCGATAGTAATGGAGAAGCGGGAAGTCAATTATGAGATTGATCATGTGCAGATATCATCAGGTAATATAGAGAAACTTTTATCACACATATATGAATATACAAAGACATGATGAAGTAGTGTGTCAGGAATACATTCATGAGATGTCCATTGATTGGTTTCTTTGAGATATATATGTTGATGTTAAGGTTTTGCTTTTCAGCTATTAGTACAGAAGACTTAAGTGGCCTGCATTCAATCTAATAGAATGCTTACACATGAATGCTTACAATCGCCTTTATTTATATTTACCCTTCCATATATGTTTTTTTCGTATAATGATCTATGATTACATTTCATTAAGTCATATATACGACATACCATAATCTTGAACATGTTTGATTTTCAAATAGAACCAATATATATATTAATATGATGTTTGAGAAGAATATTTGAGTGATCGTCATGAATATGGTTTTAAAAGATTATTAATGTGCTACATGATTATGCTCATGATCTTGCCAAGATGAGGTATTTTGTAGGGCTCGGACCTTGAAAGGGATGAAGGATTCAACATCAAAGATGAAGATTAGATGACGAATATGAAGATGCTGAGATCCCGATTGAGAAGAAATGTCTTTACAAGATTCTTTTTTCCATCATTCAACAACATGATCAAGAAGACTTGCAACAAGATTGTGATTGTGAGATTAAGAGTGGGAGTCTGATTGAGAATGAGATGTGTATTGTGATTATATGATCATGATCATTTACGACTTCTGAGATTGAGATTGAGATTGAGATTGTGATTGTGATTGAGATTGGGATGGAGATCATCTTGGCGGTGGTTGGGAGGTCGAGGCTTCATCAAGAAGCTAATTTCTAAAGCTATTGTATCAAGAAGGATAAGGCTTCATCTTGAAGCTATTGATTATGTTGATTCATCAAGATAAGTTAATATCTTGTATTTTATTTTTCAATTGAGATTAATTTATTCTTGATCATTCCATTTATTGCCTTGTTTGATTTTTATGATGGAGGTTTCCTTATATTCATGTGATTATGAGATCGTGATTGGAGGAACGTTACAAGCATGGTGTGAAAAGGAAACTTACCACAACTCATACACCTCAACAAAATGGCATTGTTGAGCGCAGGAATAGGATAGAAGTTGAAATGGCTCATTGTATGTTAAAGGCTCAAGACATGCCTGATTCATTCTGGGCAGAGGCAGTCAATACAACAGTCTACATCCTCAATCAAAGCTACACAAAAGCACTGAAGGGGATGACTCCTCAAGAAGCATATTCTGGTAAAAAGCCTTCAGTTTTGCATTTTCAGAACTTTTGGTTGTTTCTGTTATGCACATATTCCTGATTCAACAAGATCAAAGTTGGATTCAAAAAGCAAAAAGTGTGTCTTCCTAGGATGTAGTGAAGAGTCTAAAGCATATAGGTTGTGGGATCCTGAGGCAAGGAAGATTTTTGTCAGCCGAGATGTGGTGTTTGATGAACGACCACACTTAGTAGAAGA
Organism: Ceratopteris richardii; assembly: GCA_020310875.1. NCBI lineage: Eukaryota > Viridiplantae > Streptophyta > Polypodiopsida > Polypodiales > Pteridaceae > Ceratopteris > Ceratopteris richardii. The sequence continues at coordinate 93,446,614 of CM035418.1, forward strand.
TAAAGGTAAATCTACTATCTCATCAAACGGAGAAATATCTCACCTTGTGCCTATCAAAAGACAGGTTAAAGTTGAGGAGGAGGAAACATCTGATGGAGAAATTTCCTCAATAAAAAGCCAACCAGTTGTAGCTGCACAGCGTAAGCCACTACCGAAGTGGGCACAACAGCTCTTTGATGATCACAATCCACATGTAGATGTACCAGAATCATCCTCGGATGGATTACGAAGATCAAAGAGAATAGAGGAGCAAAGAAGAGCCTCAGAACACATTGTTAACATGGCTCTAATGGCAGGTATCATGGGCTCGATAAAGGAACCTACCACCATTGAAGAAGCCCTTGATGATCCAAGTTGGAGAGCGGCAATGCAGTCTGAGTATGATAGTATACTCAAAAATGATACATGGGATCTAGTCGACTTGCCGCCAAAGAAGAAGGTAATAGGTACTAAATAGATTTGGAAAGCTAAGTATAAAGCAGATGGAACATTAGAAAAGTATAAGGCAAGATTAGTTGCACAGGGTTTTTCACAGATCAAAGGATTTGATGTTCAAGAAACTTTTGCACCAACAACACGCATGACAACTATTCGGACGACACTTGCAGTAGCTGCGCAAAAGTCCTAGCCTATTTTCCAGATGGATGTCAAATCTGCATTTTTGAATGGTCACCTCAAGGAGGAGGTATATGTATCTCAACCACCAGGTTTTGAGGTGCCTAATTCAAAAAATAAAGTTTGCAGGTTGAAGAAAGCTTTGTACGGACTTAAGCAAGCTCCACAGGCTTGGTACCAACGGATATATAATTTTTTCAAAAACATGGGTTTTGAAAGAAGTACTTCTGATGCTAACTTGTATGTAATGAAAAGGGATAGCAAGCTAGTTGTCATCATTGTATATGTAGATGATTTGATCATTACAGGAGATCATCAGGAACTCATCAATCAAACTCGGATCAGCTTGGGAACTGAGTTTGAAATGACAGACTTAGGTCTACTCCATTTTTGTTTTGGAATTGAAGTATGGCAAAGGAAGGATGGCATTTTCATCTCACAACAAAAATATGCCAAAGAAATTCTCAAGGCATTTGGAATGATGGACTGCAAACCAACTAGCACACCTATGGAGGTAAATCATAAGCTATCTATGGATTATAACATGCTTGATGTAGATGCTAAGAAGTATAGGAAGCTCGTTGGATGTCTTATTTTTCTGTGCAACACTAGACCAGACATTTACTATGTTGTTGGAGTGTTAAGCAGGTTTTCCAACAAACCTAAGGAGAGTCACTGGAATGCTAGAATGCGAATTCTAAGGTACATTGCAAGAACCTTGGATTTTGGTATTTTGTATACCACAGGTGATACACTTCAAGGATATTGTGATTCAGATTGAGCTGGAGATTGTGATTCTAGAAAATCAATTTCTGGATATTGTTTCTCACTTGGTTCAGGAATATTTTCTTGGGTAAGTAGGAAGCAACCAACTCTGGCACTCTCCTCCACTGAAGCAGAGTACAAAGCAGCTTGTTTTGCTTCTTGTGAGGTAGTCTGGTTAAGGAGAATTCTTGCAGATCTAGGCTTTCCATCAAATATGCCGACTATACTCAAGTGTGATAATCAAAGTTGTATGGCTATTGCAAAGAACCCAGTATTTCATGCTCGCACCAAGCACATAGAAGTACAGTACCATTACATTCGTGAGCTAATTGAAGATGAAATTGTGGAGCTAGAATATTTCCCAAAAGAGGCAAATTGTGCTGACATATTCACTAAAGCACTTGGAAGAGAACAGCTCAACATGCATCTTCAACTGATGGGCATAGGACTGAGACCTACTTGATTTATCATTGGTAAATATTGAGGGGGGGTGTTAGTACATGAGCAATGTCTACCTCTCATGACTGTATGCACATTTTGTAAGGCCCCCATTATGAGGAGAAGCCAAGCGTGCATTACCCAATTGATGGGAATCCCAACTTGCATGTTGGATGAAGGTCATATTGGACCATGTAAGGTATTGTAAGGAAAGGGAGTTACCATGGTCCCCAATTGTGGGGTCCGGGGGCAACGCCCCTGATGCAACGGTAAAGGGAATATTCCCTATCGGAGTCAGAAATCATTTATATTTCTTAGGTCAGTTCAACCGGTCTAAGTCGTGTATGGCAATTACGTGGGTGGTGGCCGCCCACGCTCTATCGCCCATGTATAGCCGTCCATGGAAGGCCACCCATGATCCTATATATACATGACTTCTGCACTACCTGAGACATCGAATTGAGCCAGCATACCTCTACCTTGTATCTCCCTATCTAGAGTTGTCGAGATCACCATTTAAGCTCTACCTTGAGAGCGCACGGGTGGACAGCGCCATCATCTTTGTACTTGCTGCTAGTAGAAAATTGTTGAGATTCTCCTATACCTGTTATCTTCTCTACTACTCCTCCTGTGTTATATTGCATAACTATTGTCTTAAATGGGTTAACTACCCATATCTCACACCTCCATAGGGACCATCAATGATCACGTACATGATGGCTACTATCCACCATGGGACACCAATTCTAAAAACGATGTCCGATGTCATTTCCTATATGTTATTAAAGATCTTTGATCTTATGCAAGTCATGTTTAAAACATTTAGGAATATCAGGGCACCTCACATGTCCACTCTCCAATTTGAGCATTGCAACTTGGATCTAGTTTATGACTTGACCACGATGCCATCCGTCAAAGTCATCTATGCCTAGCACTGCAGGGTGAAGTATCTCCCAGCCTGTTACAAGTAGACATTCGAAGACATGTTCATCATAGGCTTTTGGGAATACCACTATTGCAATTGCTCATTTGTGAGCAAGCCATTTATTCAATGCATTATAGGTTGCTCAACCGGACATCACAAACATCAATTGGTAGAGATTAGAAGCACATCTAACAAGGGGTCTTCACATCAAGGAACATGAACTCATAATTGACATACTTCAATACTACATAGAGCACCCCATACCACAAGGGTCTCTTAGGGATGACACACTCGAGAGGGGGAGTGTTGGCCAAAGAGACCAAAGGGCAAGTTTGACTAGACATGGTAGCCAGAGAAGAAAAGGAGGATTGTGAAGCCTCCAAAACTTTACACTAACAAATAATCGTCCTCATCACTACAAACCATTTTAAATAATTATTTTTGGTAATTCCAACTCCATTTCATGCAAGACAAGGAGTCCTCAAGCTTGATGAGTACACGTAGGATCCACATTTCAAATTTCATAATTTTTGGAGCTTGTTTGAGCCCTCAAAATAGCTTAGGAACCTAATTTTTAACTAGGTCAGACACTAGATCTAAAACTGGCCAAAACTTGTAAAAAAAACTAAAAAAAAAGAGCTAGAGGGATCATTTTTTAGGTTAGTTAGTTGGAGATTGAACTTTTATGAGATTATAAAAGCATTTCAAGGCAATACAAGATTCCATTGCTCTACTCTTTGTCTTACCTTATGTGTGTGTAAATGTGTGCATTCCATCATGCTTCTCATTTGCTCACTTGTACACTCCTATAGCTCTTGATTGTCATATCCCTCACATCTCTGTGAATTGACATTTACAAGGTGGATCTTCACCATGATGGTACTTCCATTGTGCTAACCCTAAAAATAGATTTTTATATGTCCTATTGTGACACCTAGAGAACTTCTTTTTCCATATTGACATCATCCATGACATCATGAACCATTAAACACCCTTGATAAACACAATAAAAAAGTATAAATGTGAAAATTGGCTACCTCATTCCTCAGTATATTCATGAGTTTCACTCCTTGGAGCTCAAGGAGTTATGGGCTCCAAGTACTTTCCAATCCTAGATATTGTTCTTGTCTACTCCTAGTTCTAGTCTTGTCTAATTAGCCTTATTGTCTTGTCATCCTAAAATCTTGTAATACCAGATCTCATCTAGATTTTTCTTTTATCTTGTTCATACCCATCAACACAATTCTTTCAATTTCAATATCATATTTTATACCCATGGTACTTGTGCAATTTCAATATCATATTTCATACCTATGGTCCTTGGTTGTGGGGCCCTTACTTCTTATCTAGTCTAAATATATATACCTATAACCTTAGGTTGTGGGATTCTCTATATCGTTTCCATCTCTATATTACACAACTGGTAATCCTAGGATGTGGAACTTCATATGTTAATGTGATATTCTTATAGTATATTACCTTGTGCGGGCTATTGTACAATGAGAATGTATTGTGATCTTGTATCTACTATAGTCTCCATGTCCATAGTCCAATGCTCTTGATAGTTTTCCAAGAATATCATAATATGTTCATTTCAAGTACCATGGATTTCATATGCAAGGAAATTCAATCTATGTTGAAGGATTTATTAACACAAATACAACAAAAAAGAATGTTACAACAAGGTGACTGGTCATATGCAACCTATGCATTGGATTTCAAGAAGTTATTTCATGGTTTTACAAATCACGAAGATTGCCTAGTGTATCAATTTTGAAGTGGCCTAAAACAAGAAATGAATTATCTAGTCTTTTTCATGCATAAAGTAGAGAGTTTCAAGCACTCCAATGTGACAACTAAGCCCAAAATGTAAAAGCATTGAATATCGAAGACGATTTTTTCAAGGTCTTGAACCACTAATCTAAAAGCTTTGACAAATTATATCAAGTGATATGGAGTATGCACAATAAGAGAGTAAAGGACATGAAAAAAAACAACCATAAATGGTCAATGGATAAATATTTTTCGTTGAATTCAAGAACTATTCCTATATCTAAGTTTCATCTCATATATAATACATAGATATAATTCGTCTTTCCATTAATATAATTGCGACAAAAATATCACATGCTCTTGCTTATATTCACAGTCTAGTCTACTTGTTAAACCCATCATGCAATCCACCTCATGAATATTATTCTGATGTACCATAGCCTATTGCTTAGAAAATAGTGAGGCCAACCCCACACATCATCTAGATCTAATGCCTATAGAACTTGATGCTCAAGGAGGCGTTAATGTCATGGACACATTGATTCCATCTCTAAAACACAAAGTGAAGTCAAATGGTGTTCCATATACAAATGAAGTGTGACAAAATGGAGATGTACTCATGTAAAAATAAACTAGACATCCAAAATTGTAATAGCATTCGTTCAACACAAAAAAGACACAAGACAAAAATAGATGATGTTTTGTAGTAGGGCACAGAAGCCTAAAAGCTCATCTGGATAAGAGTAGAGATATATATTAGACAAGAATTAGAGTTTGATCCCAAAAATACTGAATTAGAGGCCATGAATCATTGAGCTCCCAAAGCTAGCGTTGGAAGGACTAGTAATGAGGTGAACAACTTTCCTATTTATACATTTCTTAGGTCCTATATTAAGGGTATTTACGATTGATGATGATGTCATCAATATATTAGCATTTCAAAACAAGGCCTCTAGGTGCTAAAAGAAATATAAGGAGTCCTTTTCAGGGTTTTAGAATGCTCTTGATAAAATGTTGATGCTAAAGTTTTTAAATTCATCTAGTTGGGAGAAACTTAAGAGTACATAGTATCATTTTAGGGGAATTATCCTACATTGGATGTTTTTATAGGATCTTCAATCCAAATCTATAAAGTGAGCCCTTTACTCATACTCTACTTGGTTAGAAGCTTGAGATCGCATTCTATGCTCTTGGAAATCTCACTCTAATACATTTGCAACTTTTCCTATTTCATGTACATTTAGTCTTTGAGTCTAACAATCGTTCTTTGTGACTATACTTCCAATTTCATTTTTGCACATGTACTCTCTACATGGTATCAAAGATCTAGGTGGTGGTAGTGGCTCTTTTTGTGACAGTTCTCTTTTGGTGGTGGTGTTTCTTCATCAACAAGGAGGAGTTTTTTGCTCATCATCTTGGTGCTCACGAAGCAATTTTCAATGCTAGTTTTGTCATTTTCTTATCCTCCCACTCTCTTTCCACCTCTCTTTGGCCACACTCCATCTTTCAACTCGTCTTTTCCAACCCTCCCATCCACTTATGGGCCACCCTAGGTGGATCTTTGGGTTTTATAGTGGATATTGGTTGTTCATGGAAATTATTTTCTATTTGGCAACCATATTGATGACAATAACAGTGGAACTCATCATTTCAAGTGTTCATCAATAATTTTGGTGGATTTTGTGGCATCTTTTCAAGTCATCATACACATTCATTTTTGTGGATCCAGGTAATCCCTTTATGGTTAACCATTTTGAAGGGCTTTGGTGTGTAGAACAAGAGGAGCAAGGAGGAGACGGAGGGAGAGAGAGAGAAGAGGAGAGATGTGGACAGATGCGTGGGAGCCTCGAAACCCACATAATGATCTCTTTTGAGGCAATGCTCTATATATGATGTATATATGAATATGGGGTAAGGTCACATGATCCTTACATCCCTAACAATCTCCCACTTAAGGGTCAATGTGACCATAAGTGATAACACATACAAAGAATGATGTAGGAATATACAATAATGTACAGGAAGAGTCGAGATCTCAACCCATACAATTCAACCTACATCAACTGCCTCGAACAATGTGTATCCATGCACCTCAAACTGCTCTAGACTTGTATCGACAAGAGTCAAGCTCACATCTGATTGATGCAAGAACTGATGAAGTTCCTGCAAAGCTCCCACTCGCTCTATGCCTGTGTCAATCATCGAACGATTGACAACTCCAAGTGCAAATGCTCTAATAGCAACTGCAATATCTGGTCTCGATCATAACAACTCGTACATCAGACTCCCGAATGCTGACGAAACCTGTGCTATCCTGGCTAACCTAAGTATGTCAACCATGCCTATATCCAAGGCATCCAACACACTATCATCAAGAACAACATGTCCTGACATATCTGTGTCAACATCTGGCATGAACGAATCCAAGAATGACTGCATAACTGCTAACTCCTCATCATCTAAATCGGTCATCCTATCAACCAAAGATGTGTCTAGCTGTGCATCCTGAGAGCTAGTATGCTCTGGCATACACTGTGTATCATAAGAGCTATCCTACTCTATCACACCAAGTGTATCATCATGCTCCACATGAGCTAACTATACAACATCAACACCATGATCAAACTCTAACTGAGTATCATCATAAAGCTCTGCATGAGCATCCACATCATGCTCTAAAGCATCCAAATGATCATCCAAAGTGTGCTCCATATGAGCATCTATATGATCAACAAAATCATGCTCTATATAAGCATCATGAGTATCCAAAGCATGCTCTACATGTGCATCCATTGGAGCATCTGAATTCTGCCATACATGTGCATCATGAATGTCAATAGACCTATCTTAGGTAGACAAAATGAGACACGATGAGTCTCACACCGCACATAAGGCTAAACTCCCACTGAGACAAGACTGTCTCTCACATGAAGTACCTGTAGTGGATACATGTGCCTAATCCTGGCACCTCTGACAAGCATAAGCTGTTCCAACTGCAACTGAATATGATGCTCATGAAGGAATGCATAACATCTGCTCTCTTGTAACTGGCTAACTGAAATCAAACTCATAGGGAATGAAGGCACATAATGTACATGTCTGAGAATAAGTGATGCTCCACTAGGTAGCATAAGACATACATCTCCTACACCCTCAATGTCATATGTCATACCGTCAGGCAAGTGCACACATCCACGACTCTCACCTGATAATTGACAAAACCACTCACGATGTGGAGTAACATGAAAACTGACTAATGCATCGAGCAACCAAGCCATATGTGTGCTATCCAATGAACAAGAGGAATCTTGAGATCAACCATAAGAGAAAGTGATATAACCATCACTAGCATAATCAACTGCCATATACTCTCCTAAAACCACTACCTGATCTACATCACATGCATATCTCTGACATTGTTGTCGCATCCGCTTGAAGCAACATCGTCGAATATGGCCCTCATGACCGTAATGCCAACATCGAAGCTGTCGATGTGATCTATGTCTCACATGAGTCAATGGACTTGCATACATATCATGTAGTCTTTGCCATAATGCACTACTAATCTCCTCATACATAACAGACTCATATATAGAATCCACAAGCTGTAACCAAATAGTGGAGCAGGCCAATGCATCCATATCCATCCATACATGATTGGACATGTCACGAGGCCTCTGTGCATCTCTATACACATACATGTGTAACCCTGCACGAACCAATGTATGCCACATCTGAGCTTTCCATCTCGGAAAGTCAGTGCCATCAAACCGAGAAGACACCATGATAGCAATCCAAGAGACTATAAATATAACAAGAGACTAGAAATAATACTCTATCACCAATAGGATCATACCTGCATATCCATATGAATAACTCACATCACATATGTCTCACTAGAGAAGAAAACCATGTGAACCACCTGTCACATAACCATGCATCTAGCATGCACATAAAACCATGAGCATAAGCCTGCTCACCAAGTATCCAAAGTGACCAAGACAATGTGAAAGAATCCTAGAAAAATTTGGCAGAGTATCCCCTGTAAACTGATCAATCAAACAAGATAACCAATATCAAAAGAACAATGAGTAATCTGTCACCACCTGTCACTGATCTAATCAAGGATAATGGCAAATACACATGCCAAAAATTGATAGCAATATATGCCAATACAATGGCAATACACCTCCCACTCAAGAATAAATCTTGCAAGATGGTCCAATTGTCACAAATAACCCATGAACAAGTCCACATGAATGGAGATAAGCAATGATCCAAAGCTATCACACAAGCATGAAGGATCTACTAGATCTCTCTTCTAGCATAAAAGCTGTCGAAATTTCAGTAGCATCTCCTCTGTAAAATGGACTCTGAATCAAATAAACCATGTGGGGATCACCATCCATATATGCCAATAATCACACTGGCAAATACATATCAATCAATGACCAAATGCTAATAACGGTGACAAACGAATGTGTAACTGAGGCTCCAATATGAATCATGTACCTGCAAAGAAAACAAAGATACAAGTACCAACTAAGATCCACAATCAACTCTCACAGAATTATGTGAAACCGGTAACTAAATCCATAACCAAGTGGCATAAGCAAGATATAGACCACAATACCACTATACATCCATGATCGAACTCATGATGATATAAACCTCAAAAAAGAGTATACCACAATGTCATCTCACATGCCAAACACATGACAAGATTATGCTTTACTCTCATATGGAGGAGTTACCACAGTGATCATACATGGATAATGCCTTCAAGCTCTAAGAATAAGAGTTTGCAAACCAAAAATTCTCTCTCGAAGAAGTTCCAAAGCAAATTTAACCTCCAAGAGCAATTAGGGTTCTTATGGCAAAAATATGCTGCTCTATGTTTTGTTGTTTCAGAGGTGATAGCTTTTGAGTCTGGACTTTTTCTCTTCAAAAAACTTGCAAAAATTATTTTTGAATTTGTAACGATATAAAGAACGCCTCAATCGGAGGTGCGTAGCTCAAGATATGCACAAAACAAGCATCAATTGTCATTTTCACTTTTGCCTGCAACACTACTTCTCTGTATTTTGCAGTTTCAGCGACCTTGCACTCAGAATCTGGATCTGTGTTCTTCCACAAAGTTGTAAAGGCTATTCCAACCTATGCATACCAAGTTGAATCATCTCATTCCGATTTCTAAAACTCAACTTATAACCAAAACACTCACCTATTGTCTAAGTGATTATAGATTCGTCTTCTACATTAGTCTGTGTTTTTTGAATTTTTGGCATTCTAAAAGTCTGAAGCAAGTTCTACACCCTTCTGTGAAGTTGTAGCCCTCTCTGTCAGCTACGCACAAAACTTTAAAACGCATCAATTTGAGCTTTCTAGCTCAAATTATGGCCAAAATACTGAACTGATATTGAGAGATGCCGACCTGCAGTTTCACCTCTTGTGACCTAAGCTTCCATTGAAGCTTCTTGCACACAAGCCTTCAGCATGCTCGGATACCAATGAAGGGCTTTGGTGTGCACAACAAGAGGAGCAAGGAGGAGATGGAGGGAGAGAGAGAGAAGAGGAGAGACGCGCACAGATGCGTGGGAGCCTCGAAACCCACATAATGATCTCTCTTGAGGCAATGCTCTATATATGATGTATATATGAATATGGGGTAAGGTCACATGATCCTTACATCCCCAACACATTTCATAAGAATCCAATCACCCAATTAAGAGGATATACCTCTCCTTTATGCTTTGATGTATATATAAAAAATGTGTGCTTAGTGTTGCATATTGTTTCATTATTGATCTCTTGTCAAACTATACAAGATGAGAGTGGCGGGTCAAGAAATCAAATAAATTGACAAAAGAAATGTGTAGATTCTTAACGAATAAGAAATTCATGGAAACTATCCCTTTCATGATTGACAACAATAGTGAGGAATTACCTATGAATGAAGAAAATTGCTTGTTGATTGTAAGTCACTTCACCCAACTTCTTGGGGTGACTACTCTGCTTTCCTCACAGAGGTGAGATTTCATGGCCACCATCTCTAGGATCATAACACAAAAAATATTGCAATACATGAAGTGGTTTCTTGATTCTCCTATTAATGGTAGGGAAACTTTAGAAGCAATTGACTCTCTTTTGAAAAGGTAAAAGCCCTGGGATTGATGGCCTCACTAATGAGTTCTTTAAAACATTCAAGCATGTTTTGGTTATCCCTTTACAATTGGTATGGCAAGAGGCCATGAGGTTTGGTGCTTTACTTGGTTGCTTTAACAAAGGTGTGATTAAGCCAATTCACAAAAAATATAGTAAAAATAGGATCGAGAATTGGAGATCTGTTAAGATGGTACAAATGAGCTATAAGATATTTGCCAAGATGTTCACCAATTGCGTTTCCATTCTCCTTCATTCTTGGATTGATGAGGTCCAAAAAGGGTTCGTTAAGGGTAGACCCATCCTTGAATCTATTCTTGATGTTTGGGAAGGCATTGAATGTGTGATGGAGTCCTCTCAAAATGCTCTCTTACTCAAGATCAACTTTGATAAATATTGTGATGGATTGTAATAGGATTTTATTCTCCAATATCTTAAGGAATAGCCCCAAATTTATCACGATGATCTCAATGCTCATGGGCAATGCCACAACTTGGATTAATATTTATGGCAAACTATTTAAATCTATTGGATTAAGCACTATATTAGACAAGGTCACTCACTCATTCCTTTGCTTTTTGTTATTGCAGAGGATGGTCTCAATTGCTTGGTTTAGCAATAGATCCATAATGTCCATATATGTGGTATCTTGCTCCCTAATCCAAGAATAGATGATTATGATACTCTTTCCAGACGACACAAATGTTTTCTTACACAAGGATCATAGAAATGTCTCTACCTTCTGGCAATGTTTGAATACTTTCCATGTTGCCAACTAGAGTAAACCACTATAAAATTTCTTTCAAGTCAATCAAGGGGCTTCTACCACAATTTTTGATGGAAAAAGGGTCAAAAAGCTCCCTAGCGGGCAGATCTTCTATCTATTGGGAATCTTGATGGATTTTAATGTCACATTGGGCTAGCGGTGGAATTAGATGCTTGAAAAACTCGACAACAAGCTTGAATACTAGAAAGGCATGCAACTTGATGGGGCGGCTTGTGCTATGGTGGTCAATACTTTCCTCATCTTCTCTATTAAGTTTTTGTTGGCTTGCTAGATACCTTTGGATAAAGATTTAGTGAAGATGGAAAGAATTTACAAAAATTTCCTCTAGATAGGCGACTTAATAGAATGGGAGTGCCCAAAAACAAATGGGTGATCTGCTCAAGCCAGAAGGACCATGGTGGTTTGGGAATTCTAGATATTGGAGGAACGGCCAATAACTTACCAGGCAAATAGATGATCAAAGCGTGGAGTAATACCAATGCTTCTTAGGCTAGGTTGATTTTTAAAAATAAGAATTCCATTACACTTTCTAGTTTTCTTGGCTAGAAGGGCATAGAAGAGAGGTAGAGCTTAGAACATATGTTTTCAAGTTGAGGAAGAACACGCATGATTCCTTATCTATGTTTAATATGAGACTGCTCCACTCTTAATTTCTTTCATTTTCTTTTATAAAAATCTACTAAAGTACCTCTCATGGCTATGATTTAACCTTTAAATCTAAAATTAATTTTATTTCTTATTACACTTATGTGTCCTTGGAGTAGCTTTGATGTTTCTTCCCCCATGTAACCACATATACATGATATACTCATATGTGGTGGTACTTTGTACTTGGGGATTCACTTATAGCTCTCACTTCATTCATTCTCATACCATCGATGTTGACAAGTGACCCGACAATTCTTCTACTATGCAGTCATAGATTCCTGATCTTCTTCAAGTACAGCGAATATGTCTTCTCCACCTATGCAAGAGCAACTTAGATGGGATGGAAAAGATGATCAAGCTCATGCACTGATTTCCCTTTCTATAAAGCGACATATTGCTCCACACATCCGATCATGCACTCCCTCAAGACAAGCTTGGCATACACTTGCTTCTTTGTATGTGGTGCATAATGAAGCACATATTGCTTACTTGAGAAAAAAACTTGAAGCTCTATGGCTGAAAATGAGTCAGTGGATGAATATGTCACATGCATCGAGGATTTGAAAGAGCAATTGGCAAACATTGATGAGATCATTCCGAATGCATCACTCATCTCTACACTACTGAAAGGATTGTTGAAATCCTTTCAAAGCTTTGCTACGACACCTCTTTTGGTTCCGAAAGGAAATCCAAATATGTATACTTTTGATGAGTTCATGTCTCCTCTTTTTCAAGAATAGTAATCAAGAGTGAATAAAAGTGGTTTGCTTGAGGGAATGCAAGCACTTCCTATTACACAAAAATGAAAATGCAAGTATGGTTCAACTTTGGGTTCATCAAAGCCAAAGCCTCACTCTTCCTCTATCACTTTCTCCTCTCTTGATGGTCATATGAAAAAGAAGAAGAGATGCAAGTATTGTCAAAAGGATGTTCATACCATTGATAAATGTAGAAAGCTTGCCAAGTGTAATTAAAAGATGAAAGAACCCGACATGTCTATCGTTGAGAATACATCTAATGAAGAGAATGATGAAGTTAATGTTGCTCAAAAAGTTTGGGCATGTGTTGTTACATTTCATTATGATTCAACATCACATTCTATATGTATGATTGTGAATGAGGCTGATTTAGATTGGTTTTTTGATAGTGGTGCTTCAAAACATATCATTTCATGCAAAATATTTTTGGCAAATTTGAAAGATGTACCCAAGGGAGGACATGTTTTATGAGCAAACAATGATTCTTATCCTATTATTGGAATTGGGGAAATTCATCTTACAGCTGCAAATGGAGGTATTTTTACTCTTAAGAGTGTGTTGTATGTACCTAATATCAAGAAGAATTTACAAGAAGTTGCAAGAACAACTAAGAGAACTACAAAGCAAATATGAAGCTGGTGAAGCATAAAAAATATGAATCAATGCTAGAAGTAAACTCCTTGAATCTCAAATCAAGGTATACATGGATGAAGCCGACAATCTAAGAAACATGAACAAAGAACTGATGACAACGCTACTATGCAACCAACCTATAGAAGCTCCGGAAATGACAAAAAGCAACACAAAAGCATTGGAGGATCGAATAGGAAAGTATGAAGATCAGATGAAGAAAGATCAAGCCATCATAGTGGAATGGAAAAAAAGATATATGGACGACACCAATGAACTTAGGAGGAAGTGGAAGATGGCAGAAAATCAATACTTAGTACAATGCAATGAAGATGCTAATCAACTTGTTGCCATAGGAGAGGAGCTCCTCAAGAACAAGGATACGATTATGTGGGCTGTAGCTCAGTGATGAGTAGCACCTCCTTTAATGTCAATCCGGGAAGACATGAGGATGGTATGAAGACCTCGAGCAAGTGAATGCACAAATGTGTGAGTGAGAAGCACACTAACATGCACACACATACACACACATGCGCACACACGGCAAGAACAAAGAGAGTAAGACAATGGAATCACTTCTATTGCAACAAAGTTCTCATACGAGCTCAAAACTACAAGAAGCTAGCCCAAAAATGAGCTCTCTAGCTCTATTTATAGTTTTTGCCTAGCTTTGGCCCTGTCCAGACCTAGTGTCCGGCCTAGTTAAAAATTAGGTTCCAGGGTTTATTTGAGGGCTCAAACGAGATCTAAAAAATATGAAAATTGGCAGGCAACTACTTCTAAGGCTCCTCGGCTTGTACAAAATGGAGCTACAAAAAGGTGAAAATGGTATTTACAGGGGTTTTTAGTGATGAGAATCACTTTAAAATGATGTAAGGGTTTTGAAAAAAATGAAGGGTTGCCTTAGTGCTAGATCTGCATGTGTGTCCGTACTTGCTTCTTCCCGTATACTGTCAACACTCTCCCCCCCCTAGGGTCTGTCGCCTCTGACAGACCTCTGCTCCACTGTTTGATCGATGTACTTCTGCAGGAGGTCGGTTGCCAATTCTTGTTCTTTTATACGTAGTCCCCGGACCAAATCGCTCTGGAGGGCATCCCAATTCACTGCTCTAGGCATGTTAGGTTGTGGCGTAGTGTAGAGCTCTGAATGCATTGTTTGCTCGCACGCAAATAGTTGAAGCAGGTGGGTTGGTCGTGGTGCAAATACCTCTGAATGTGCTTTCCCAAAATCCCGTGGTGAACATGTCGTCGAAAGTTTGCTTATAGCAGGCAGGGAGATATCTGATGCGTGCGTGCCATGCATAAGCAACTCGTATGCTTGGGGTTGTGCTCATATCATACAGGAGGTCATAATTACCATTGATGAAGCCGGGAATCGGAGGCTGAATGTTACATACGTTGCGGAAGGTTTTGAGCACAACCTGCATCATACCAAATATCTTGAGTAGCACCTGTGCAGCTACATCTGGCATGGAGTGGAGGCGTGGAAGCCAATATCGGATGGTAGCCATCATGTACGCTGTTGTAGGTGGGCCTGTTGGTGGTGCGATTTTGGGGTAGTTCAGCCACTGTTTGCAATTCACATTGTTCTGAACCTTGATGGTGAATGCTTTCCAGGAGCGTCTTCTTTGTACTGGTCCAAAGCATGGGTTATATTTCAGATGCATGGGAGCATGATCCCATGTTCGTAACATTTCCGGATAGGTCTCCAGTAACTTTTGCCTCCATATGGGCTGGAATATGGCCCCTTTTTTGGCTGCCTCTGGGATGTTCTCGGGTTCGAACTGTGTTGCGAAAGAGGGGTACTTGTTGGTTATGCGTTTGATCTCAGCATTGTAGTCCGCCAACAATACAAAATAAGGTTTATATTGTAACTCTGAGCTAGTTATCAACTGCCTAGGAGCCAAGTTCGAGAAATATTCAGACTTGAGTATGGTCTCCTCTATGGTTTTCATGGCTAGCATCTGAGTTGCAACACGCTCTTCGTGAGTGTGGCCCATCTCCTCTACCTGCTTCATCCATGCTGACGGGGTTCCTCATATGTATCCTGTCCCTCTTCAGTGATCCTGCCACCTGGAAGAGGTTGTGGCTCATAATTATCTTCGAATGTTTCCTCCATCGGAATGACAATGGTCTCCTCTTCACTTGGCTGATCAGGTGGGGAGGGGGGTCGTTCATATTGTAATAACTTAATTTTTAACTCGGCCACCTGCTGACGTAGCTCTAGTACTTCATTGGTTACTGATAATTCCGGCTTTGGTGAGGTTGCAGCGTTGGCCATCTCTTTAGGTTCTCGTTGGTGTGGTGTAGGCACTTGGGCTTTCTGTAGGTCTTTGACTTGGTCAGCAAGCTGATCATGTGCTTCTAAGAGATTGGCATAGGTTTCCAATATTTGTTGTATGTTTTCTGAGGGGATGGCTTGGAATTTAGCAGGGTCGATGGGTGCCCCTGGAGTATTTTCAATGGCTGCTTCGAGGTTGTCTTGATTTTGTTGCTGTAGTCTTTTGTTTTCTTCTTGAGTAGCCGCTAAATGGCGTCGGAGTAGAGCCATGTTTCGTTGTAGTCTAGCATTACGGGCTAGCTGATCTCTAAGTTGTTATTCCGTTGCCCTACTCTCTTCTCTGTATGTGTGGACTCGAGCTCCACCTGATATTGTTGGAGGGTGGTCACCTCCTACTGTAATTCCGTATTAGACAACTCCAAGGCAGTGACACGTGCCTGGAGGTGGGATGACAAAGTACAGAGCTCTTTATTGTTTTCTTCTAATAACATGTATTCCTGTTTAAGTTGGGCAGCAGCTTCGAGCATGGTGTTGAGTGCATGACTAAATGAGGTGGGTGCAGGGGTAAGGGTGGAAGATGCAAGGGGTCGGGAGATGGGAAAGGGAAAAGTGGATGTTGTGCCTACAGTGTTTGGAAATGGTGACGTGAGTGAAATGACACGTGGTGATGTTGGAATAACAGTGGTGGTGGTTGATCCTATGGATGGTGAGATGTCCATGGGATCGGACGTGAGAGTGTGTGATTCGTGAACTGTGAATACAGGGATGGTGGGTGGTGTGATAGTGGTGGCAGTGAATGTGGGGGAGTGGGGTTGGGAAAGGGACTTTTTATTATAATTATCCACCTGTTGGAGTATATTTACAAGGTTTGTCCAGAATGACGGTTGTGTGACTTGGGTTGAGTATGAGGCAGTTACTAGGGAAGTGGTGGATAGGGTTTGGGTGTGGGTGAATGGAAAATGATGGGATAAGGTCTGGCTAGTGGCAAGTGGTTGTCCAAGGGTGGGGAGATAGGAAGGGTGACCTATTATGGTTTGATCGGTGGCAGGATGACCGGTGTGAGGTTCAAAAATTTGGGTGGAAGTGATGGATGTGGGTAAAGGGAAGGATGTAAAAACAGAGGTGTGTACAATGGTTTCATGATGGGTGGATATCGGTTGTTCAGAAAGACTAGTGGAGAAGGGTTCTGAGGGTTGAATGGAAGGTGACAGTGGAGATGGTACCTGTGTAATTACATCTTGTTCGTCAGTGGGACTTGGGCTCGTCATGTGAACATCCTCTGAAATTGTGGTAGGCAAGGCAGTAGAGACTTCCATTTGAATCATTTTTCCTCGTCGTGGCCGTGTATCAATCCTTCGTTGATCATAGGTAGGGTTCTCCTGATAGACCATTGTCCTCAATGCTTCCCCGATCCCACATGTCTCTGCCAATAGATTCAATGATTCAACAAAATGTGAGTCGACATTCTCGGCTTGAAGCATTTGATTCACTAGAGCTCTATTCGCCTCTTCTGTCATCTTATGTCTTCTTTGTACCTGCTTGATTGTCTTGTATAGCCGTTTGAGTTGTGTCGTGTAGGCAGGGGCCTCCTCTTCACTCTCCTCTGGTTCATTCCCCCGTTCTTCTTCCTGATTTTGTGTGCTTGGACCATGAGGATGTTGTGCCTCTTCTTCCCAATGTACCCTGCTTGTCTCGCCCTGTGGCTGTTCTCTTTGGAATGATGATCCCGGATCGGCATTGTCAGGAAAATCTTCACTATCAGATAAGTGGGCCGTCTGTAGGAATCTTTCAAAATCAAAATTGGGATCCTCAGTTAAGGTGGCCATAGATGCAAACTCGGCATCGGTCGGTAGTGGAGGGGCGGATGGAGTGGGCTGTACTACGCCCCCTGATTGAGTTCCTTGGAGATGTACCGTGAAAGGTGCTACATGGGCTTCTTCTCTAGGGGGAGCTTCGGCTGTGGCCTCGTGAGGGATCATGACCTGGGAGAGTGATCCACGCATTCGTTTCGCAGAATGATTCCCTGACTTCCGCCCCTTGAAAAACTCCAGTTGTGAATATTTAAGGGCCCTTGCTATTGGCACGTCATATGCAAGACATCTATAAATAATTCTAGTAATCGCACAGCAGCCGTGTAATGTATGCTTCCTCACACCCTGCTTGCCTGCTTCATACAATTGATCCAGAATCCATACAGGCATCTTAATTGGCAAGCTTCCAGTCTCTGCTAAATATAATCCATACCATATTTTCTTGTGAGGTTGGGTAAAGCGGACTTGAGCTGGAAATGCGAAGTGTTGAAGGCACATTCGCAGGGGTATGGCAATGTTAGGGGTGAGGGCACACATGTCCTTCAACTTCTTGATTCTGTTGCTCTTCATTGACTCTGATATCAAGGGATCGCGATCGGAAGGCACATGGGTGCCATACATCTGAAGAGCTTCCCTTATTAAAGTAACATTTAACTCAAACTTCTTCATTTCCTCCTGGTTTGATAGGGAGGGCACCCAGAATGTGCTTGAATGATCTTTATCTCCTGTCGGCTTCAGTGTGGCAATCAAGTAGTAGCACCTAAGAAAGTCTGGTCTAGGCAAAGCTGCACTAAAGTAATCTTGCAATCCCGCTTTATGCTAAATATCCTGAAGAGGAGCTGCATTTTGCAATGCTTCAAATTCTCGTGAGAAGAACTGGAAGGTCCACCACACTCCTCCACATTTCATCTTGGATTCCCAGATATGATCAGCGTCTCCCAAATCTCCTGGCATCTCATTGAACCAGTGAGAATGCCCCTTTACTCTTTCTGTTAGGCCACTTGGTGGATTCGGAATGGGAATTCTTCTTACGTTCAAAAGCTCCTCCGGCCTAGCTGTCAGTGGAACCTCCACAGGCATGATATCCCAATTGATTTGAGTGCTGGTGCCTGCCTGAGAACTCGTGCCTGCTACTGCTGCCATGGGAATCGGGTGCTTATCTGCTAGAAGAAGAAAGGCACATTAGTGTTGCATAGGAAACAGGATGTAATGGTGTTCCCTTCACAATACTAACATGACAATCCCGAAGGTTAGTGGTCAGAGATGAAGTGCTTGTGATAGGTGTGAGTGGTGATTAGAGGTCAGTATCATCCTAGATGCCTACTTTGGTTATGCAGTGGACTCGGAATGCACCTATGTCAGAGTGGATGGATTTACAAAAATTGGGTCAGGGGGTTTGATACATGGTTTAGGTCTCCAAACTTTGATAGGGGATTCGTAGCTCTTAGAGCTAAAGACAGGCAACGGTTTATGAACTAGGTTGTGATGGATTTGGGACCTTTTGGGTACCCATTTCCAGACATTCCTCGATGTGACTGAGTGTGGGTCAGAGTGGTTGTTCGGTCTGCCCGTTTAGAATCTTCTTTGGATCAGTTGGGAACTCCTTATTGGCTCCTGTACCTTCAGTAAGATTGACAATCCTCTGCACCATAGAAGTTTGGACAAGAACTAAATTGTTATCTTCATGTGGATTCCTGGAGGGACCAGGAGTTGGTGCCTGTTCTATTGGTTTGAGTGCTTGATTTTCTAATTCAATCGTGAGACTCCTTTGGCCTACCCAGGCCTGAAGAAGTCCACTTCTTAGGTTGAGGTTGACTGCGTGATCGTAGATCTAGTCTTGGCCCAAGACCAGAGGTTCGGTCAGATCCTCGTCTTCACACACTAGCACTTTTGCTGGCATGAGGACCTCTTGTATGTAGAGGGGAAGATCCACCTCTCCCCTGCAAGGGGTTTCAACACCTCCTAATCCTATCAGATATGCTTCTAGGGGTTTTACCTCCAATTGCAGCTGCTGGCAATAAGAAAGCCGAACTGCACTTGTGGCTGCTCCTGAATCAATTAAAGCTCTCACGCTTGTTGTGCTGTCTCTTTGTCCTATTTCTAGGGTCACAAAAGGTCGTCGATCCACTATCTTATGGGTACGTTCACCTGAAGCCTCACACATGGCCATGTGATAGCCTGGAGACTCTTGAGTGTCAATCATAGGCTGATCCCTCCCTTGTCTCCTCAACTTCATTCGTCTGATGCGCTCTAAGGCCTCTGCCTGTGCTTCTTCTCGAATTCGTTTTTCCTCCTCTTTACGTTGCTTAGCAGTATTGAGTCGACTTAGCATTTCCTCTGTGAGGGGTTCCTGATACAACTTGACTCTGCATCCGCTAATATAGTTTGGGAGAACATCACCCTCTAAAGTGGCTAGTTGTACTGCTCCACTCGTGGAGATCCTATTGATGATCATAGGTCCGTAGCCTCTCTTTTCTAGCTTCCTTGCGTGTTGTTTCAATGTGTAGACTAAAACTAGATCTCCTGCTTTCAAGCCCTTATCCTTCACATGGGCATCAAAGTATGCCTTCTGTCTCTTCTTAGCTGCATATATCCCTGCAGCTGCTCTCAGTCTTGTTTCTCCTAATCGTTCAAGGTCAAAAAGTCTAGAGGAGAGTTCATGACCCGTCCATTCGTGCTCTTGTGCTACTTTCAATGTAGGTATTAAGAAGTCCAACGGTAGCACTGCGTTTTGGCCAAATACCATCTGAAAGGGGGTGGCTTGGAGTACCGTTTTGTAGGCGACTCGGTATGCCCAAACAGCATGGTGTAGCTGTTTGTCCCAATCAGAGCGTTTATTGTTCACTAATTTTGTCAATACATTGCATAGGATCTTATTGGTGCTTTCGGCTTGCCCATTGGCTTGAGGGTGATAGGGGGCAGACTTCTTATGCACTACCAAGAATTCTTGGAGCAAATTTTCAATAACTTCATTCAAGAAGTGAGTGCCTCTATCACTAACTATCTCTATAGGTAGCCCGTATCTTGTGAATACATTCTCAAACAAGAATTTAGCAGTTGTCTGAGCGTCGTTCTTCGTTGTGGCTTTTACCTCTACCCACTTGGTTAGATAGTCCGTGGCAACGATGATATACTCAGCATGGGAACCCTTAGCTGGGGGATTGATAGGACCTACAAAATCTATTCCCCACTTAGAGAATGCACGTCCGCCCATCATGGGCTTCAGTGGCATCTCATCTTTGCGTATAGGATACTGGGTTCGCTGACAAATCTCACACCTCTTCACATAGGTATGTGCGTCCATGTGAAGGGTGGGCCACCAAAATCCTACAAATAGGATTGCTTTGATCACCCTATCTGGACCAAAGTGTCCTCCTGCTACACCTTGGTGAGTAGTTTCCAAGATCTTTAGATATTCATTCTCATGAACACATAGTCTCAGGTAACCATCTTTTCTGCGCTTGTATAGATTATCACCAATGAGTGAGTAATCTAGGGCCTCTTGTTCTAGACTTCTTTGTCTCGTCAAGGTCATATCTTGAGAGAATGTTTTCGTCCTCAGAAATGCCACTAGTGGCTCATTCCAATCTGGCACTAGAGACACGCGATAAAGGTTGGCATGTTCCACTGGTGGCTTAGTGCGACAAATTGGGCATTCCTTGCACATTCTATGGACTTCTGCTTCCATAGTTGGCCAGTACACTCCAAGTCTCCTCAATGTTTGCAGGGTTCGTTGTTTTGAGTAGTGTTGCTCTAATGCACCTACATGTGCTAATTGCAACCACTTCGCGTGCTCGTCCTCTTCCACACAACAAGCCAAGATCCCTTGATCCGTGTGCTTGTACATACTTCCTGCCGTGATGTGATACTTTTGGGCTTTTACTACCTCTCTATCCTGTGTGGCCATTACTGAGTGGTTAGGCCCGTAGGTTAACACTGGCACTAATGGCTTAGCCCACTGCGGTACCACTTCCAAGTTAAACAAGTAAGCATCAGGTAAGTCATCTGACACTCCTTGTGGGGCTTCTCCTGATGTGAGCCTTGAGAGATGATCTGCTCTTAGGTGAGTTCTGCCTTTTCTCACTACTACCTCAAAGTCATACTCCATTAGTAAGAGAAACCATCTTATGTAATCTGCCTGTATTACATGGCTTGTTTACCAGGTATAGTAGAGCTTGGTGATCAGTAAAAAATTTGAACTTATTTGCAAGCAAATAATGTCTAAACTTTTTAACTGCATATACCATGCCTAATCCTTCTTGTTCGGTGGTTGTATAGTTCCGTTCAGCAGCATTCAATTGTCTACTGGCATAGGCAATAGGGAGATCCATGTTCCCTTCACCCGTAGGTTGTGCAAGTACACATCCAATAGCATAATTGGAGGCATCCACATGAACATGGAATGGCTTGCTCCAATCTGGTGTGGTCAAGATTGGTGCTGAACATAATCTTCGTTTAAGCTCCTGGAAGGAATTCTCACATTCCTCAGTCCACTCAAAGTTAGTTAGAAGTCCGTACATGGGCTTTGCGATGACAGCATACATGTGGATGAACCGACGGTAGTAACCACAATGTCCCATGAAAGCCTGTACTTCCTTGACATTCTTTGGCCTAGGTAGTTCTGCGATGGCTCTCACTTTCTCTTCGTCAGTGGATATGCCGTTCTTAGACACTATGTGCCCTAGAATTTTGCCTTGCCTGACCATGAAAACACACTTTTCTGGGTTCAGGCAGACTTGATATTCTCTGTATTTATCAAAGATCTGTCTGAGTTCGGGTATATGGGTCTGTCTAATGTTGGAATGAGCGCAAAGATCATCAACATAGACTTCCAAATTCTTCCTCAAGAACTCTTTAAACACGTGACACATTAATCTTTGAAAGGTAGCCGGTGCATTGGTAAGCCCGAATGGCATTACCCGAAAGGCAAATATGCCCCACTCCGTGGCAAAAGCCGTCTTATGTTGATCCTCTGGAGCAATGGCTACTTGATTGTAGCCCGAAAACCCATCTATGAAGCTGTACACTTCCTTGCCTGCTACCCTTTCTAATAGATGCTCAGTGATAGGAAGCGGATAACTGTCTCTAATCGTGGCGGCATTAACTTTTTTAAGGTTAATACACACACGCAGCTTTTCATTTTTCTTGGGCACCACTACAATGGGGGATACCCACTCAGTGTGCTCAATTTCATAGATGAATCCGGCTTCAACCAGTCGATCTATCTCCTCTTTGATCTTAGCAGCATAGTTATCGTTGTATGTGTAGGGCTTCTGTTTCGAGGGTCTGGCGTCTGAGGTCATGGGGATTGTATGTGAACATATATCAGGGTCTACCCCTTTCAAGTCCTTATAACTCCAAGCAAATACATCTCGGTATTCTCTTAGCAAGGCTATCAACTCTTGTTCTTCCTCTTCTGTCAGGTCATGACCTATGTATGTGCATCTTTCTTCTCCTTCCTCGATGGCGACAACTATTTTCTTGGTAGTTTTCTTGCTATCATAGGCTTCTCCTGCTTGTGCCTCACGTTTAGGCATTCTTATCATGACCCTCCTATCGTCTATCTCATATATTTTAAAGTTTTCAGGGACCTCAAACAAGGATTCTTCTGCCTCCAGAGTGACTTCCTTCTTCTTTCTTTTCTTTCCTCCGCTTTTAGTAGCTACTTGTGTGGCTAACCTCACCTCATTTGTAAGCTCTCCGTGCCTCTGGGGTTGAAATTCTACTTCATAGAAGTATTCTTCATCTGATGCAAAAGGTGGGTCCATGATGATTGACTCTAGATCGGAGTCACTCGCATCCTCAAATGCATCAAGGCTAGGTTCGCATTCTTCTAAAACTGCATCTCCCATGATTGGCTCTATTGAAAAGACTGAAATGTCATAGCCATCCTCATCACAATGAGGTGTCCACTGCTCTTCATTGATGGCTACATCCATTGTTGCTAGGATTTCTGCCCAGCCATGGGGTTCAAATTCCTCATCAGGAAAGACTACAGGTGCATAGGCTGGGTCTTGAATTGATCTATGGTTTTCTTTTGCACCTACCTCTCTGGCTTTCTCTCTCTTCTCTTCTTCTACTGCTACCTTACACATCCATAAGTGGGTGTTCGAGGATCCGGATTCTATGGAATGCACAGACTCAGTCTCGTCTTTGGCTCTATGGATGGGATTCCATTGAATAGGCGGTACGTCTCTATGAGAGTAATCCTTAAGATTGACTTTGGTTGTAACACCTAGATGTTGCAAATACAAGGAATTGGTTCCCCAATCCTGGACTACTTGCAATTGCCGCATAAATGGCCTTCCCAAAATCATCTCGTAGGCTTGGTTTTTGCTAAAGTCGCATATAGCAAAAGTATGCTCAAACTCAACCCCACATGTAGTGAGAGTTATTCCTTCTAGCAATCCTAAGGGCCTTTCAATATGACCATCAGCCATCTGCAATTTCATTCTCGTTGGTCGGAGTGCTGGCTTGCCCCATCGCTTCCATAGGGAAGTTGTAGCAATCGCAACTCCTGCACCTGAGTCCAAAATCGCCTTGGTTGTGTAACCCTGATGAGTAACTGGGAGATAGGTATTTCCTTCTTCTCCTTCACTCATGTCTCCTATCTTATCCAATGGTATTTCAGGCACTGTTCTATGAGATCCTACTTGGGAGCGCGATTTTGCTATGTCTGGCACTTGTTTGGCTACATGTTTCCACACTTCTGGCTTAACTTTGAGTAGCTCTTCTAAAGTGAGATTGCACTGCACTTTAGTGTTCTTTACTACCTCTGTATTCCTAGGTATGATAGAATCTTCATTTCTTATCATGACTGTGGGCGCTCTCAGACAAGTAGACTTGGTTTCCCATGGGCCTGTGAAATGTGGTAATTCTTGTAGAGAATTAGACTCAAAGTCTAATCTCTCTTGAGAGTGGATGCTCTCATGCTCCTCATAAATGGATGGGATGTCCTGTGGGAATTGCTCGTGTGCATCATCCACAAGTTCAATGGGAGGAGGGACTTCACTTTCTTTAGCCCATTTGTCTTCTTGAATCTCTCGTAGGAATTCTGGTGTGAACCGATTCATAGAAGATGATGTGTTTGGCTCCGTAGAGTTAGGCACGTAGGCTTCCTGGGGAGGTAGGCTCACGTTCTCACTTGCCTTGCCCTTATTTTGAGAGGCGGGTTCCTTTTCTGATTGTGCAATTAGCCTCTCTATTCGTTCTAGTAGTCCATCAAAGTGTAACTGCGTCTTAGCTGAACTAGAGATGTTAAAGAGGCGACTGGCTTCAAACATAGTCTGAGCCAATTCCACCATCTTAGCACAAATTTTGGTTCGTTCTAGCTCTAGTTCTACTCTAGGGTAACACTTTTCATGATCAGTTACGTTTGGCCCTTCTTGGATTCTGGCCTGATATGCTCTAAGCATCATGTTTAGGTCCTCGGGAGTGGGATCGGCTAGGACGGATCCTACTCTGGGTGGTGGGTGGGTTAAGGGTGGTGTATTGAAAGGTTGGGGAATGGAAGAAGGTGGATTGGCGGGTAAAGGGAGAGGTGGTGGAGGGTTGGTGTGAGAGTGGTTTTGAGATGCGAGTTCACTTATCTTTGCTTTGGTTTCTCTCAAGCTTTCTTCAAGTTTGCTCATCTTTTTTGCCCATTGCCTTTTCATTCTTTCACGACTATCCTTCCAGGCTCTAGTCCTCTTTTTGGTTATGCTCTCTGTTTCACTCACCTCGGGGCTCTTTTCCTGACCAACACCTTGGTTTTGTTGTAGTGCTTGGGCTCTTGTGATCACTTGCACAGGTGCAGTGGAAGTCACACTCCCTGTGGAGTCTACAACTAACCCAACAACATTGATAGGAGTGATTTTAGGCATGTTATTAGGGTTCTTTGGGCAATCTCGTAGGAGATGCTCTTTTCCGCAGTCTTGACAGAAACCCTGAATTGTCACTGGTTGGGGTTGTGTAGAGGCAGGCAGTGGAGAATCACGTATAAGGTGATCTCCCTGACATCTGAAGCATGGTCCTCTAGGGAATGGGGGTCGTACCTGCCTAGGTTGAGGTCTAGAGTTGGGGTTTGTGTACAAGACATTAGCATACTCAGGCTCCCCACTATTTTCACTTGGGTCCTCATAATAGTATGACTCGTTATGCTCGGGTGACTGCATGTAGTAAGCATGTGGGCTATCAATATGTGTGGAGTCAAAACTATGGTCACTTGGATCACTGTCTGATAGCAATGGGGTGACTGGGACTATGGCTCTGTTCGGATTTTCTTCAGCAGATGCATATTTCACTGGGATTCACATTGGTTGGAGTAGGGAGTTGCTGCACTAGGACTGGTTGAGGTCTCTGCTGCCCTTGATAAGGTGGTTGATAAGTTTGCTGTGGTCTTTTGTATTGTTGTGGTGGGTACTGATTCTGGTATCTACCCTGTTGTGGATATGGCTGAGGATAATTTTGCCTAACAGTTTGTTTGTTATATGGGCAGTCTTGTGCAGTGTGGTTGGTGTACCTGCGCTCTATGGTGCAGTAATGGCTACTAGGATTCGCCTGGGGTTGGGCCATAATGGGACATACATTTGCCATATGGTCACCGCCACAAGTGTAACACCGCTTAACTGAGGCAAATCTCGGAATTTGTTTGCTAGAGACACCTAGTTTTTGAGCTACCTTCTCTGCAAGTTCCTCAATGGATGTGGATTGACCAGATGTGAGGCTACTAGAGCTATCAGAATCCTTATAGATTTTTGACAGTTCTAACTCCTCGCCTAAATTGTCCTCAATGTCTATGCACATGCGCACGCACTCTTCTATAGTTCTGGGGTCCTTCAGATACACATATGACCTGAGCTTGGTGCTCAACAATCCATCTAAGAACAAGGCCACTTGCTTGGCTGGTGTAGGTAACTCCGTCATCGGGCATCTCTCTAGGTATTGCCTAAACCGTCTCCCAGCCAGTCTGACCGTCTCTTGAGGTGTTTGCTTGAAGCTATGAATTAGTGAGGAAGTGTTGTGCCTTATGCCACTCTTAGAAAACTCAATGATAAAGGCTTCTAGGAGCTGGTCTATGTTTCTGAAATGCCTCTCGTTCAATGGTTGAAACCACGTGAGGGCAGTGTTCCTAAGGGTTAGACCAAAAGCATTATATTGTGTGAATAGGTCCTCTACCTGTTCAGCTTTCAAGCCTAAACTCTGCCACATGGTCATAAGGGTCACCCGTGCCATCGAAGTAATTCTTCATGGACTTCACCAGTTGAGTTGGCCGCAGGGTCCTAGGGTGTTCTCTCGGCCTTGGCAAAGGAAAATCATCAGCATTTCTTCGGTTTCTTGGGTCTCTAAATCTCTCGGTTTCCCCTCTGTCCGTCCTTGTTCTCCTTCTTTCTCTTCCCTGGGGGTCGGCAAAGCTTACTTCAGGTCTATCTCTACTTCTATCTCCTTGGACTCCATGAGCCTGGGAGGTCCCGGCTCCTTGGTGACCAAAGGACACATTAGACCTTGGTTGGGGAAAAACAAATTCACCCTTCCATGTGTAGGCATGTCTGCCATGCTCAGTGACCATGAAGATTCTCTCTGATGCATTGTCTAGGTAGGTTACTTGGCCTGGGCTATCAGGGTCTTTAAACTCATAGATTGTGAGGGCACTCACTTCCTGAGGTTGAGCAGATTTATATCTCCAAAAAGCCTCATCGGTTTCTCGATTTAAAAGCAGATCTATGCTTTTATTATCCTGTGGAATCCACTCTGGAGTCATGATTCTGGTCAAGACAGATTTACCCCGGGGAGTTCTCGACTCTTTCTCTAAATTTCCTTGTTCTATATCACCCATGTCGGTCTCTGCAATCACATTTCCAAACTCGTCTGTTCTATCAGGAAGAGTGGTACTACATAAATAGTCCCCTCTTTATCCAGGTATGCTCCATTGTCGAACTTGACTACCGGGTGTTCTAGTCCATGGGGTTGATCCGGGTTATTAATCTGGACCACAGATCTTCTCAGGCCGTCTTCGTAGATGCGAGCACTTAGACGATTAGTCCTGATGTATTCCAATTGAGTCTTGTAAGGTCCTTCTGGCTTTTCTAGGTACGCCACTCCTGAACTACCTACTGGTCTCTCCATGTTATAGGACATCTCAGAATCACTTGTTTCTGATCTGGGAGTGTATGGGTAATCACTCAACTGCTGGGCCCAAGACCTAGCAGTGTGATTGACACTAGCTTTAGAAGATCTGAGGCTTTGTCTGTCTCGGCCTAAGTGTCTACCTGATCTAAGGTTCATATGCCTGATTTATCTACCCCCTTGGACCCAAGCACACTGTCGTTGCAGGTTAATTTGCACCAATCACCTTGTTCTTTTGAGTTGAATATTATGTTTATGATCTTGTCTGAAATCGCGCCGTCAGGAGTACTTAAGTGAATTTCGCACTTGATAAGTGGTCGACTCCAGTTTACTTTTTGTCCCTTAGGGTTTTTGCACTTAAGACCTACTTAATTCTTGCACTTGGTTGATTAATTCTCTTGGACTTGATTCGTGCCTAACGTTGCCCTAATTAATTACCACACCTAAGTCGTACTTAGCCTAGGCTAGGAATTGACAAAGGAGGGTTGAGAGAACTTCCAACCTTAATCCTCTGGTTGCTCAGATTGCTGCAAAAGCCTAGGAATCCTTCTCCCAAGCTTGGTACTCACCCTTGCTAGCTTGCTTTGGATTGCCTTGAGTGCACACAATGTTCCTGCAAAAGCTCACCAGTCAGTATAGCTCTATTACCACAAGTAATTGAAAGACACACATCAATATTTTCAGTCCCCCCTGGAGTAACTCACTGTACCCCCTCAATCTTAGGACCACCTAGTCTCACCTAAAGGCCAACTTGAAAATACATGTTCTAAAACTCCACGTATGATTCTACAAAAAACCAGTCAAGGTCCACGTAGGATTTTCAACAAGCTTTCCAACGAGACCAAAATCTCATCAATCGGAGTTCGTATGGTGAAGTTATGACCATTCAGGCACTTAGGGGTCCAAACAGGCTCTCAGGGTTCAGGAAATTCCTCCCTGGTTTCTAGGTCTTTTGCCCACTCCTAAGGCTCTCATATCCTCCCAATGTGTCAAGGATTAAACCCAAAGATACCTCAATTCAGTCAATTAATTTACTCTAAATTTTCATGCGTTAAGCCCATGTATCGCGATAGGTCGGTCAAAGTGTCGCGATAGCTCGTGAGGTGTCGCGATAGCTCCCAAGTGTCGCGATAGGTCGTGAGGTGTCGCGATAGCTCGTGAGGTGTCGCGATACTCCCAAGTGTCGCGATAGGTCGTGAGGTGTCGCGATACTCCCAAGTGTCGCGATAGCTCGTGAGGTGTTGCGATAGGTCGTGAGGTGTCGCGATAGCTCGTGAGGTGTCGCGATAGGTCGTGAGGTGTCGCGATAGGTCGTGAGGTGTCGCGATACTCCCAAGTGTCGCGATAGCTCATGAGTGTCGTGATACCTCGAGGTGTCGCGATAGCTCGGGATATGATGAATTTTTCAGTTCTGTCTAGTGATCCTAGGAGCTCTCAGCCTGCGCAGTGTCGTGCTGCACTCAGAATTGTGATTGGGTGAAGTTTTCGAGGTGTCGCGATAGCTCGAGCTTGACGCCTCTGGACCTGTGCAGAGGAAATCCGTACCTGCTGAGCTTGCTGGAGATGATGATGAAGCTGAAGCCTGCAAGAAACATGCAAAAACACACAAAAACAAGCACACACACTCGCTCTCTCTCAAACTCGCACACAACAAATGAGGGGAATGACAAGGAAGAGGGAATATGTAGTGGAGAAGGAGGTGGAGGTGGAGATGGAGAAGGAGGTGAAGATGGAGATGGAGATGGAGAAAAATAAAAAATTTACCGACTACTTACCATTCCAACGCGTCCTCTCTACGTCTTACCATCACACGCTCGTCCTCAAAGCTCGAATCCCCAGCAACGGCGCCAAAATTTGGTGTAGCTCAGTGATGAGTAGCACCTCCTTTAATGTCAATCCAGGAAGACATGAGGATGGTATGAAGACCTCGAGCAAGTGAAGGCACAAATGTGTGAGTGAGAAGCACACTAACATGCACACACATACACACACACGCGCACACACGGCAAGAACAAAGAGAGTAAGACAATGGAATCACTTCTATTGCAACAAAGTTCTCATACGAGCTCAAAACTACAAGAAGCTAGCCCAAAAATGAGCTCTCTAGCTCTATTTATAGTTTTTGCCTAGCTTTGGCCCTGTCCAGACCTAGTGTCCGGCCTAGTTAAAAATTAGGTTCTAGGGTTTATTTGAGGGCTCAAACGAGATCTAAAAAATATGAAAATTGGCAGGCAATTACTTCTAAGGCTCCTCAAGCTCGAGGACTCCTCGGCTTGTACAAAATGGAGCTACAAAAAGGTGAAAATGGTATTTCAGGGGTTTTTAGTGATGAGAATCACTTTAAAATGATGTAAGGGTTTTGAAAAAAATGAAGGGTTGCCTTAGTGCTAGATCTGCATGTGTGTCCGTACTTGCTTCTTCCCGTATACTGTCAACATGAGCCATTGAAGAAATCCAAGCAAAGGATGAACTAATAAATAAATTGAAAGCTCAATTAGAACAGCAGGTAAACATGGGGACACTAGTAGTTCCACACTCCACAACGGCTACTGAGGAGACTGAGGTACATCCTCTTTCTCCCCCCATGCATCATTCATCGATAAGGGAGGAAACAGAGACCAACACTGAAAGACATACACGGGCTATTGTAGAACTAAGCCGAAATGAGCAGGCACTACTGATGTCCCAAATTACTGAAGAATTTGAAGAACAAGTAATCCAAGTAATGAGAGAAGCAAATATTGAAAGCAAGAATCTAGAACACGTTATGAAGCCTTTCAATGTACCTTATGGGTTACTCAAAGAACAAACACACCAAGACATAAAGACGACAACCAATGAACTTCATCGGCATTAACCAGGGTTCAGATGCTCTTGTTTTCGATTTATCGACTATAACTAGTCGATTAACACTCATGGCCATATACTCAAGACTCATGTTTTTGCCAACTCCATATATGCAGACATTTGAAGAGGCATTTTTTACAAGATTTTTTGAAATGGACTCAGAGATCTTTGCAAAATATCTTCTAACCTAAATGCACGACGGGCGGCCTACGAATTAAGCTTCTTTGCAGACCATAGACAGGCACCAGATGACGGGATGAAGTCAAACCAATGGAAGGAACTAATGATATATCAAGCAAATTTGCTTAATGATCGAGAGCAAAAAGTCATACAAACATATGCACGTCGCCACAAAAAGGCTGTCGAGGATGACAGAGTTCAGGAGGAGGGACGTGTGGAAGGGGAATGGAGCAAAGAGAAGAAGAAGAAGAACAAAGAATAAAACAGCTCAGTGAAGAAAAAGCTCATAAAGAAAAGAACAATCCTCTGCCCAAACCCCTGCATGGGCATGCATCAGGCAACAACACCAAAGAACTAGGTCTTGAGGAATGGAAATAAAGAAAGATAACAACCAGGACTTTTCATGGGAGGTTGCACACAACTTCCTCATCCACCAGGTGCATGCGGTGGAAAGAAATGAACAGGCTAAGAAACATATTAGGCAACAATGACAAAGGACTAGGGCCCGAAGAATGGAAACAAAAGAATCACAACTATGCTCTTTCGAAGGGAGACAATACACAAAGGACTCTTCATCGGATAAGATAACCAATTGTCTGAGAATTCTAGACGCTTCTCCCTCTACTTGATGCATGCAATGGAAAGAAATACATCAGGTCCCAGAGGATGACAAAGAAGAGTGAAGAATAGGGCCTTTGAAACATAATGCTAACTTAGAAGAGAGCAAAGGCCGGAAAAGTAAGGTGTGCAACGGAAAAAAGTAAACAAACTCCAAGCAATACAACAAGGTCAAATATATGAAGACAAAGACATATCAGAAGACCAAAAGTTAGAAAGGGGAGAGGCTGAAAAGTTGAAGAGAGTGACTAAGAATATCACATTCTTAGCCATTGATGGCATGCGTGGCAACCCCATTTAATATAGCAACCCAGATTTATGAGTGTATGGAATACTAAGGGGATTACAGAAGCAAAGGACTAATCTTGGATAAAGTAACAAATTGTTTGACAAACCTTATCGCTTCTTCGGCCACTAGGTGCATGTATTTAGGAGCCATAGACAAGCTGCAGGCAAAAAACAAAGCCTGTCAAGGGATGACAGAGACGAAGAGGGGGAGAGTGTTGCAGAGAAAAGAGGAACAAAAGAGGAGCCCCAAAATTTTCAAATTAATGGGCATAAATTTCTTCTTCAAATTTCTAGGAGATTCCCTCGAAACTATGTAAATGCACTATAGGAGTCCTCTAGATGCATAAGCCCAAATCCTTGTAACATAATTCTTGTAAAGGAGCAGGAAATTAGAAATTAGTCAATAAAGTGCCAGTCTCAAGTGTGAAAGGACCATTTTTAGGGCACATGTATATAAGTCACTTTGTCACTCTTTGTAAAAACTTTTTGCCATAGTGAAGAAGGAGAACTGAAATTTTGAATTTGCTTCTTCCCTGCTGATTTTCATCTTCTCTATGATCTTTTGTGTGTGTGTAATGCTTGAAATGTGTGTGTAGGACTGTTGTCTATCCCTCCCCATCACTTTTGAATGACTATAGTGTGTGTGAACCAATACAAGTTGTGGAGCGAGTGTAGGTGTTTCCTACCATTCACTGTTTTGGCCATAACTTGAAGATTAGTTGTGAAATTCAAGTGAAAATACAATCAATCTTAATGCGTCTCGTCGAGAGCTTTGAAATGAACCCACTGCTGGCCATATTCGGAGTTCGGAGCTAGGAGAAACGTTCGAATTTGTGCTTACTACTGTAAGTGGTATCGCGACAGACATTTCTAGAGATTTAGTGAGTTGGAGAGGTAGTTTAGTCTTTTCATATGCATTGTAGCTGAGCCACTTCACTTTCCATCACATGTGCACACGTCCTCATACACTTGGTTCATGTGGTTCCTTGGATTGATAATTAAACGTGTATCAATCCACCACTATACGCACTTGTGGGGCAAATGAGATTTAGTCTCTTTGACACAAGTCCCTAAGACTTCGTGACTTAGGTACACATAGACATTATGCAATGGCTTGTATTGCTTGGATACATTTAAGAGAGTTGCCTCAAATGCCTTTTTTACACATACTTCTTCTATGGATGAAATCAAGTTATGGCATGCTCATTTTGTTCATTTGACTTCAATAGTTTGCTTTATTTGCAAAAGAAGGATACGATTATTGGTTTTCCCACACTTGATACCATTGAAAAG
This sequence comes from Ceratopteris richardii, assembly GCA_020310875.1. NCBI lineage: Eukaryota > Viridiplantae > Streptophyta > Polypodiopsida > Polypodiales > Pteridaceae > Ceratopteris > Ceratopteris richardii. Next base: position 93,479,537 of record CM035418.1, read on the forward strand.
CATGCATGTGAAGGTTGTATACTTGGAAAACTGCATTGTTCTCCTTTTCCCAAAGATGGTGCTACACATGCTACACGAAAATTACAACTTGTTCATAGTGATGCATGTTTTTTGGTCAAGACTCCATGTTGTGGCAAGCATGTGTACTTTGTTACCTTCATTGATGATGAAACATGCCATACTTGGATGTATCCTATGAGAGCAAAGAATGATGTATTCTCTTACTTTAAAATATTTTTAGCTATGGTTGAAATTTTTTGTGGAAATAAGCTTTTGAATCTTTGCACGGATTGTGGCAGTGAATACATGTTACATGAATTTAATGTTTTTTCCATCTAAAAGAGTTATTGCACACCAATGTAGAGTTCCATATACATCTCAAAAAGATGGTGTTGCAGAGTGCAAGAAATAGAATGCTTCTTGAAATGGCATGATGTATGGTTAAAGGAAAGCATCTTCCAGTTAAGTTTTGGATGGAAGCGGTCATGTGTGCAAACTACGTATTGAATCATTGTCCTACAAAAGCAATGAGATTCATTATACCTTATGAGGTTTGGAATGGGTGGAAGCCAATGGTTATTCATATGCTGTTCGACTCAAGAAATGATAGGTAGGAGATGGTTGAACCACACCCTAAGAGGGAGGATTAAGAAGTAATCCTCAACCATGGATTTTGGGGCAAGTGGTTAGCCCATCATACTCCTAACTAGTAGATCATGACTTCAATTCCCACAATTGGTGCCAGAGCCTAGGAAGTAGGCTTGGGCAAGGTGGATGGAAGGCACACATGTCGCTTTATAAGATGAACTCAACAAAGATTAGTGTATCTTCCATTCCAAAGGTCAGATTTGTACCATTGGAAAACTCTTGGAATGAGCTTTCCAATAGAAGCATTAGATTGAGGATCCAAGATACCTAGCATGGGTGATAACCATGTTCAAGATATTGAGGTTGAGAATAAGGGGCTCAAGAGATCAAGGTTGTGAACAAGGAATTATTCGTAGGCAAGTGGCCAAGTGGAAATACAAGGTTCAAGAGACCAAGGTTGAGAGCACGGGCTCAAGACACCAAGGTTGAGAACAAGAAGGTTCAAGAGACTGTATAAGGGTGAGGACATCAATTCAAGATGAGATCAAGGAGTGTTAGAATCCAGAAATGATAGGTAAGAGATGGTTTAACCACACCCTAAAATGGAGGATTAGGAAGTAATCCTCAACCATGGCTTTTGGGGCAAGTGGTTTTCCCATCATACTCCTAGCTAGTAGGTCATGAGTTCAATTCCCACATATGCGCACATTTGGTTGTTTGGCATATGCTCTTGTGCCATCACGATAATGTCACAAACTTGATAACAAGGCAAAGAAATGTATATTTTTTGAATATAGTAATGAGAGTAATACTTATCGCTTATGGATTAAATTAATGTAAGTTGAGATGTGGTATTTGCTAAAAATTCAGCATATCCTTTACTTGAATGCAAATTTTAGACAACAATTGTTGGTGCAGAGCTATCAACAATTGAAGTTTTGATGAAGGTTTGGAAGTCAAGGACTGAAGAAAAGATCAAGCTATGAAGCTTGAAGGAAATGCATATTCAGAAGATGAAGATGTGTACACATATGTACATTAATTCAGAGATAGTTTACTTATACTTTTGTATAGTCATAACCTTGTAAATATTTGACTATATATACAAAGGGAAAATGTCGGGACAAATGTATGAGAGTATAGAATACAAGAATTCAGAAGAATTAGGTGTGATTAGACACTTGAGAAGTATGAAGATTAGCTCTCTCATCCAGATGTAAAGTTTCCTAGTAATGGAATAAAAATTGCACCCGATGTTTCTATGGATTCTCCTTTTGTGCTTGATCATTTCAAGAATCCTTTTGTAGACATCTAATTCAATAGTTAATGAGTCTATGGTTAAAGTTTGAGAGCCTAATTGTAAACAGGATGTGAGAATTATGAGTAGGAACATTCATATGTGAAGAAGTGTTCACTGTTTTCTGAAACAGGCGCAATCTCGATGGTCAAAGATTTGATAATTTCTCAGTGCACAGGTTAAAGTTTTGCATGAGTGAGGAGTCAAAATCTAAGTTGGAAGGTAAGCTATTTATGGCTAAAAGCATTTGCATAAACGGGTTCTAGATTGAGAGAATCAAGTGTTAGAAGTTACAGGTGTCTGAATCGACTTCTCAAAAGAGCAGTTCTAGACATAGGTGACTTGTTGAGATCATTTCTTAAGATCTATTGAGTCTTTTGGAATGATTGAACTTGGAGAAGGTGCACAAACTATAGGCGACACCTTGTGCAAAGTTTTATAAAAAACTTTACACATTTGATAAGTCAGTGAGAGAGATATGTGCAGCAGACTTTTTGTAGAATCATCTTCTTCACAGTTTATCCAAAATCTTTATAATTGATCATTAATCCTCCAAATTGGTAAATGTTTTGAGTTACTCTTGATATAGAGGTGCTCTAACTTCAAGAGTAGCTTGTTCTTTTGGAGATTAACACTCTCCATCAGTGGTATCAGAGCACGAAACATCAAAATTGAAGAAAGGAGCATCCGGACTGCTGGAGTAATAAAGAACTCAACATCTGAAGATTCAAAAGGTGAAAGCTTGAGAGCAAAGCTTGAGAAGGAGGCCATACGACATCAAGGAAGACAAAAGGAGTATCATTCAAAGTAAAGGTACATCTATTACTCATAAAGTTTGAAGAATTCAATACACAGGTGAAGAAAGGATGGGAGATTCTCTTCAGATAGAGAAGTTGGATAGAGAGAACTATCCAGCATGGTCAATGAGGATGGAAGCTCATCTTATGAGCAAAGACTTGATAAGTTATATCACAGGTGAAGAAGAAAAGCCTCAGTTCAGAGATCCTAGTGTTCCAACTAGGGAGGAACTATCAGATTTGAAGACTTGGATGAAGAAAGATGCTCAAGCTAGGAGCATTATTTACATGAATGACTACTTGCTACCTCACATTAGAGGTCTTGAAAGTGCAAGTGATATATGGAATGCTTTGGAAGAGCATTTCCAAAACACTACAAAGTCAAGGAAGGCATCCTTGTGGGCAGAATTTACCACTTTCAAGAAGAAGGCTTCTCAATCCATCTCAGATTATGTAACAAGGATGAAGGACATTGCAGATGCATTAGGAGCATTTGGTGAAGACATTGAGGAGGATAAATTGGTAAGGCAAATCCTCACAGGTTTAAGAGGTGATGACAAATGGAAGCCATTCATTTTGTCTACTGAATTATCACTTGATCATTTCACTCCTGATTTAAATCAGTTGCTAGGACATATGCTAACCTTTGAGCAGGATGTCAAAGGTGAAAGTGATAAGAGTATAGGTCATGCAATCTATTCAAAGGATAAGAAGAAGAATATCAAAGGGAAGCAACAAGTAAATGAAGATGAAGGTACAACTAGCCAAGCCAACTTCCTAAGAGGAAGAGGAGATGGCAAAGGTAGAGGAAGAGGCAAGAGTAATAAAGATGGAGTTAAATCTTGCTGGATCTGTGGTAAGACAAATCACTTAGCTAATGATTGTTGGCATAATACTCAGAATAATGGTGGATATAATCAAAATTTTAATTCAAGAGGAAGAGGTGGCAGAAATCAAAGAGGTAATTTCAAAGGTAGAGGTAGTAGAGATTACTTTTGAAGAAATGCAGGTAGAGGATTCCAAAGTCAACAATACAACAATACCTACTACAATTATACTTCAGAAATCAGAAGGAGGATTCAACATTGATAATGAATGCAACTTCTGAAAGGCAAAGTGAAGACCAAAGAGTCTTCTACATTGACTCAGGGTGTAGCAATCACCTGAGTGGCAACATAGCTTTGATGACTGATTTGGAGAATAAGATAACTAATCATGTAGTTCAAAATGGTGACAATACAAAGCATAATGTGAAGTCAATTGGATCAGTGAAGGCTAAGGATGGAAGTACTCTCTTGAGTAAGGTTTTGTATGTTCCTACAATTCCCAAGAATCTGATAAGTGTAGGTCAAATTGTTGAAAAAGGTTATGAAGTTAGGTTCAGTAACGAAGGAGTGTTTGTGGAAGACCCTAGCAATGGGTATAAACAAATTGTTTCAGGAAAGAAAGAAGGAAGATTGTTCACATTGAAGATTCAAGGTAATGTTGGTTATGCCTTGTTCACTTATGGAGGACATAAGATCTCTAAGTTAGATCTTTGGCACAAAAGGCTTGGACATTTCAATGAAAGAGGTATCAAAGATATGGTTAACAATGGTTCAGTGCTTGGATTGCCTAATGTTGCAGGTCAACATATGACATACAGATGTGAGGCATGTCAATTAGGTAAAGCTCATAAGCAATCTTATTCCAAGCATGATTTTATGTATTCAGAGAAGCTTGAGTTGGTACACACAGATGTGTGGGGACCATCAAAGGATTTTAGTATCAATGGTTCAAGGTATTATGTGATTTATGTTGATGATGCTACCAGATGGATCACTATCTATGTGATGAAAGATAAGTCAGAGGTATTCAATACATTCAAACATTATCATGTGTATGCAGAGAGAATTACAGGTCATAAATTGAAGAGACTAAGGTCAGATGGAGGGGGAGAGTATTTCTCCAATGAGTTCAGTGATTACTTGCGGAATGCAGATATAAAAGGGGAAATTACTTGCAGGTACTCTCCTCAACAAAATGGTGTAGCAGAAAGGAGAAATAGAACTCTTGTTGAGTTTGCAAGATCCATGATGAAGGAGAAAATTTGCCCAAATTACTTGTGGGCTGAGGCTATGAATACAGCTACTTATTTGTTCAATAGATTACCATGTAAAGCTTTGCTGGTTATGACACCATATGAGGCATGGTGGGGTAAGAGACCTACTTTAGGTCATTGCAAAGTATTTCGATGTTTGGCATATGCATATGTGTCATCACAATTAAGGCATAAATTGGAACCCAAAGCTGAAAAATATGTGTTCATTGGATATGATAATAAGCAGATGGGATATAGGTTGTGGAGTCCATCCACAAAACAATTCCTTGTGTCTAAGGATGTTACATTTGATGAGCAAGGTACTTGGTATGTAGGTACAATCAATATTTATGCAGGTGATGAAGAAGTTGTGAATCAAAAGAAAGGTAAATCAAAGGTTCAGATATTTGATGAAGAGGAGAACAATGAAGTACATGTTGAAGTTGAAGAAGTGCCAAGATTTGATCCAGAATGTGATGAACCAGAAACCTCAAGGAGTGGAGAACTTAGAAGGTCATCAAGACACAAACGACAACCTACAAGGTATAGCTATGACACTTCTTTTTTGGCTACCAAAGATTATGCATATATGGTAAAGGTAGATGAAGACCCTTCTACATATGAAGAGGCAAAAGGTAAGGAAAATTGGAAGAAAGCTATGCAGGAAGAGTATGATGCATTGATGGAGAATGAGACTTGGGATTTGGTTCCTAAACCAAATAGTCAGAAGATCATTGGATGCAAATGGGTCTACAAGACAAAGAGGTATGCAGATGGAAGTGTGTCTAGATATAAAGCTAGACTTGTTGTGAAAGGGTTTGCTCAAACATATGGTATAGATTATGATGAAACTTATAGCCTATGGCAAAGATGACAACCATCAGGACACTCATAGCTATGCTGCATGTAAAGGTTGGAAATTATGTCAGTTAGATGTGAAGAATGCTTTTCTAAATGGTTATATTTCAGATGATGTTTTCATGGAGCAACCACAATGATTCAGAGATGAAAGGTATTTGGATCATGTGTGCAAGCTCAAGAGAGCTTTGTATGGCTTGAAGCAGGCCCCAAGGGCATGGAATTATAGACTTGTGAAGTTCTTAAAAGAACTTGGATTCCAAGTGTCTAAAGCAGATAGTAGCTTGCTTGTCAAAGCAAGTGAAGATGGGTTTATTTACATGTGCATATATGTTCATGATATAATTTTTACAGGTACAGATGAGAAAGGCATTCAAAGTCTAAAGAAGCAAATGGAGAAAGAGTTCAAGATCAGTGACTTGGGAGATTTGTCATATTTCTTGGGCATGGAGATCTCATACACTCAGCATGGAGTGTATGTAACTCAAGAAAGGTACTTGAAGAACTTGTTAATCAAGTTTAAAATGGATGATTGCAGGGTAGCACCTACTCCAATGGAAGTGAATCACAAATTGAGCAGATATGGAGGAGAAGAGTTCAAGGACATGAAGCTATATCAAAGTTTGGTTGGTAGTCTGATCTATGTTACTTTAACTAGACCTGACTTGTCATATGCAGTTGGAGTATTGTCTCAATTCATGCATTGTCCTAGGAAAGAACATTGGATTGCAGGACAAAGAGTGTTGAGGTACATTAAGGGTACACTCAAAGAAGGTTTGTATTATAGTTTTACATCAGATACAAACATCAAGATCTATAGTGATACAGATTGGGCAGGTAATCTTGATGATAGGAGATCAACTTATGGATACTTGTGTTATGTGGGAGATAAGTTAATTTCATGGTGTTCAAAGAAGCAACATACAGTTGCTTTGTCATCTACAGAAGCAGAGTACAAAGGGATGGTTGAAGCTGCAAAGGAAGTGATATGGCTTAAGACTCTTATGAAGAGTTTTGACATCATTGAGAGTACACCCACTATTTATGGAGATAATATGAGTTCATTGTATTTAGCTGCTAATCCTGTTTTTCATGCCAGGACTAAACATATTGAGATTCATTATCACTTTCTAAGAGAGAAGGTGATGGATAAAGAGATTGAAGTAATACATACTTCAACAAAAGATCAGATAGCTGATATGCTAACCAAGAGCTTGGATGGATCAAAGCTACAGAGATTCAAAGATATGGCAAGCATAAAGAAGATAGAGAAAACCTCAATTGATGATTGAGGGGGAGTTGTTGGTGCAGAGCAATCAACAATTGAAGTTTTGATGAAGGTTTGGAAGTCAAGGACTGAAGAAAAGATCAAGTTATGAAGCTTGAAGGAAATGCATATTCAGAAGATGAAGATGTGTACACATATGTACATTAATTCAGAGATAGTTTACTTATACTTTTGTATAGTCATAAGCTTGTATAAATTTGACTATATATACAAAGGAAAAATATCGGGGCAAATGTATGAGAGTATAGAATACAAGAATTCAGAAGAATTAGGTGTGATTAGACACTTGAGAAGTATGAAGATTAGCTCTCTCATCCAGATGTAAAGTTTTCTAGTAATGGAAGAAAAATTGCGCCCGATGTTTCTGTGCATTCTCCTTCTGTGCTTGATCATTTCAAGAATCCTTTTGTAGACATCTAATTTCATAGTTAATGAGTCTATGGTTAAAGTTTGAGAGCCTAATTGTAAAGAGGCTCTGAGAATTATGAGTAGGAACATTCATATGTGAAGAAGTGTTCACTGTTTTCTGAAACAGGCGCAATCTCGATGGTCAAAGATTTGATCATTTCTCAATGCATAGGTTAAAGTTTTGCATGAGTGAGGAGTCAAAATCTAAGTTGGAAGGTAAGCTATTTATGGCTAAAAGCATTTGCATAAACGGGTTCTAGATTGAGAGAACCAAGTGTTAGAAGTTACAGGCGTTTGAATCGACTTCTCAGAAGAGCAGTTCTAGACATAGGTGACTTGTTGAGATCATTTCTTAAGATCTACTGAGTCTTTTGGAATGATTTAACTTGGAGAAGGTGCACAAACTATAGGCGACACTTTGTGCAAAGTTTTATAAAAAACTTTACACATTTCATAAGTCAATGAGAGAGATATGTGCAGCAAACTTTATGTAGAATCATCTTCTTCACAGTTTATCCAAATCTTTATAATTTATCATTAATCCTCCAAATTGGTAAATTTTTTGAGTTACTCTTGATATAGAGGTGCTCTAACTTCAGGAATAGCTTGTTCTTTTGGAGATTAACATTCTGCATCAACAATTAGCTCAGAAGATGTGCTCGATACACTCATGCCTCTATTTGAAAATGGTGCACTTGACTATGGCCATGTAGGCCATCCAAATGAGATTCAAAGAGGTAAACCTTTTCAGCCAAATATGGCTAAAAAGTTCCAGCAAAAAATGGCTAAAAAATCCCAAAATTTGTAGATAAACATGGCTAAAAGACTCTAGCTAAAGATGGCTAAAAATGTCTAGCCAAACATGGTTGAAAATTTGCAAAGTTTACAGCCACATATGGCTGAAAGTACATTTTGATTATATATTACATGATGAACACATTTCTATCAAGGATGCACAATCTATGCCCAAAATGGTTGCAAAAAACATTGCAAGATAACAAGTTGAGTGTTTCTTTACTTGATAGAACAAGTTCAAGCTATCACCATGCACCAAGTGACTTTGTGGATGTATCTCTTATTGCAACTACATGTAAATGAAGAGCCACTCACTTTTGAAGATGCATGTGACACTTCGAATTGATGAGCACAATGCAATGAGAATTGGATTCGATTCACAAAGATTATACTTGGGAGTAGTGTGAATTGCCAAAAAGTAAGAATGACATTGGTACTAAATGGGTTTACAAGATTAAAAGAAAATAAGATGGTAGCATTGATTGCTACAAAGCTAGACTATTTGCAAAAGGTTATGTGCAAAAATATGGCATTGACTATGAGGACACCTTTGCACCTACTTCGCGCATGACCACCATTTGTTTTATGATTGCATTGGCTTTCCATTGTGGTTGAAAAATGCATCAATTGGATATAAAGACAACTTTCTTCAATGGCGATTTGCAAGAGAGAGGTCTATGTGAAACAACCTCTTGGATTTACCATCAAAGGTCAAGGGCATATAGTTTGCCACTTGCATACGGCTTTGTATGGACTTAGCAAGCTCCATGTGCATGGTATGATAAAATACGTAAGAGCTTGATTGCTCTTGCTTTTACATGTCCAATTGAAAGCACATTTTATGTATGCAAAGATGGGTCTGATATTATAGTGCTTGTTCTTTGTGTTGATGACATTCTCTTGATTGGATCATGTGATGAGAAAATTGGCATGTTTATGGATAATTTGCAACATAGTTTTGATTTCACATATCTTGGTCTTTTGGAGTATTATCCTGGCATCTTGTTTGTTTCTGTTGAAGGGGGAATTGTTGTGCATCAAGCAAAGTATATTGAGAAGCTTCTTCAGCATTTTGGTTTTGAGGATAGCAAGCCTATCTCAACACTAGTGGAAATAGGATTGAGGTTCTCAATTGAGAATGCAAGTGATGCATTTGATACTTCTCTTCATCAACAAGCCATGTGATGTTGACATATGCATGTAACACAAGTCCAGACCTACAGTATGCAGTTTCCTAGTTGAATTGATTTATGCATAGACTTGGCACTAAGCATTGGCAAGGGAGAAAATGTGTGTTTAAATATCTCAAAGGCACTTTGAGTTTGGTTCTCTTTTATTGCAGAGATGCTCAACCATAGATAGTGATTGGGTTGGTTGTTATGATACATGGGTGTCCACTAGTGGGAACTGATTTTTCCTTAGAGGATCACACATATGTTGGTTGAGTAAGAAGCAACCTACTATGGCCATACCCAGTTGTGAAGTTGAGTATATGTTACTATTCATATCTATAGTGGCGTGATATGGATGAGATGCATATTGATGTATCTATGCATGGAGATTGATCAACCTATACATATTCTCACTTATAGTTAGAATTCATGAGCTGTTATAAGAAATTTGATGTTTCATGTGCACACAAAGCATATTCAGGTTCACTATCATTATGTCAAAGATCCCCTTCATGTTCGAGATATGGATTTGGTATATGTTCCTACACAAGATAATGTGGAAGACATATTCACCAAAGCTCTTCCATGGGAAATATTTGAAGCTTTTTGCAAATATTTAGGATTATCACTTGAGGGTACTTATCTATCACTCCCTATATGTGTCCATATCATTCGCTCCAGGGGGGTTTGTTACACTTATGTGTCCCTTGATTAGCTTTGATGTGAAATATTTCCCTATACATGGACACTTTTTACTCTCGTGCTGACAAGAGGTTTTTTTCCCATGTAACCACATATACATGATATATGCATATGTGGTGGTACTTTGTACTTAGGGATTCACTTATAGCTGTCAATTCTTTCATTCTCGTACTATTGATCATCTATCAACAGAGATCTCTTCTAACCATCATGTGTCTTTGTGTGTCGATCTCATTTTTCATTCTTGTGTGTACTTCTATTCATGTTTCCTCACTCACTCATAGACCCAAAATTTCTTCCTTCCCTTTTCAAAAAGGGATTGTATCTAAAAATGATTGATTCAAAGGTTTTTAACTCATGAACTCTATTGTGGGAAGCATTATCTTATCCGTTATCCCACCATAACTCCTTTAATGGATGTGACTTTCAAATTCACGTATAACGGAAGTCAAAGAGTTCTCTCCCTCTATCTATCAACCCTAACCTTTGGTATGAGGATCATCATTCTTCACCAGTAATCCAAGTATTTTTATTGACTTGTGGACATATACTGAGTTTCAAACTTACCAACATAGTTCTTTTTTACTTTATGTACCTTCAATACAAGTCGCATGAAGGTCTAATCATTGTCAATTTTTAAACAAGACATCCAAAAGCCTTTACTATTTTCACTTTTCATTGTATCTTTCTATCTATCCTTCTATAAAACCCAAATCAAAATAAGTCTTTCTATGTAATTTATTTAACTTATAGTATTTTCCCAACATTCTTTACATCATTATACCTACCTTTGTGCCATTTTCTCATTCTTGGCACCCCATCATCACTAAGTGCCCTCATTTGTACAACATAGAAGAAGGTTAATCTCTTAGTGGTGTATGAAGAATTCTATAAGCCTTCATGTTCATCTTAGATCCAAATATTTTCATCATCATCATATCATCTCAATTGTCAAGCTTTATGAAAATCTTTTGGTGCAACAAGTGTTATTTTGGGGCTATTGTTAGTCTATTTTTTCTACCATGGATTCAAGGTATGAAGGAATTCATTAACACTATATTTTTCATCTACCTTGTAGACATATGTTACATGACCTCTAGAACTTGAAAAGTTCTCACACTCACTTTTGCATCTTGAGAAGAGTTGTTCTTTTCTAAAATGTCCATTTATTCATGCATTTCTAGTCCAAGTTGCAATTTTTGGCATTATCTTTGGACTATCAAACATGTCTACGGTGTCATCTAAAGTGTCTTCTCCTATCCTTTATCATCCATCTTCTATCCCTATTTTTATTTCAAAAGGTAAAGGTCCTAGTGTCATCAACTACAAGTTATGGAAAGATGTAATGATGTACTATTTCTATACCAACTTGCTTAATGAAATTGTAGATGGCAATGATTTTGGACCCAACAAATCTGATCACCTTGATGCATGGAATGTAATGTGATTTAGGTCAATTGCTTTTCAATTTTGATGATTTTACCATAGGTTTGGAAGGCTTCCCATGAAGCTTGGAAATACTTGTGGATATGTATGAAGATAAGACTCCATTGAATATGTATGTACTAGAGGTAGGATTACATAACTTGACTATCAAGTTGTAGGATACAAATACATAAGTCATCAATAAATTTTAAGATTATAAAAGGAGTTTGACACTATGTTGTCATAACATCTCCAATGAAGATATGGCAATCCACATGCTCAACAAGCTTTCAAGTAGCTACGAGACATTTATCACAACTCTCTACAACCATAACAAATTGCTAAAGTGGGAAGAAACTTGATGCCTTTTTCCTCCTAATAAGTTGAATAAAGAAATACAAGGCCCAACAACCAAGTATGAAAGAAAAATATTGAGTTTAGAAAGGCAAGTAGACTCATATCAAGAAAAATGCACTTCCAAATCAAGCAAAGATTTTTTTTTTTTTGTAATCATTGTGGGAAATCTCAGCACATAGAAAAATTTTGTTATAAGAAAAAGAAGAAGTCCACACATTCTTCAATCCCAAGAAAACATCACACAAACCCCATTGTTCAAGTGATAAACTTTTTGTAACTTGTACATCCAATGCACTTGTGGTATAATAGTGTGAATGGATCTTTGATAGTGTTGTTGCGTACCACATTTGCAATGATTGTGAGACATTCAAGCATTTAAAAGACTATCAAGGCAAAGTCTACCTTAGAATGACAAAATCATGGATATTGAGAGAAAACGAAAAGTCTAGATTACAAATCTCAAAGGTGAAGCTAAAGCATTGAGTGACATACTTTATATTGTAGATTTGGGCAAGAACATTCTCTCAATATGGGTTATCACTCAATCCCACAAGCAAGTTCTATTTGATGAAAATTTATCATATGGCTTTTGAAGCTTTAATAAAAATAGATCAACAAGAAATAAAAAAATTTGTTGAATAAATCATTGGTTTTCAGTTTACATAAAAATCGAGGCTTCTTTAATTCACTTTTTTCATCATATGCTTCAAGACCAACCAAGAAAATGTTGCTAATGCTTTTATTCATTTTCCTACTGAAAGATCTAACTTTGCTCACGTAAAAAATACTTATGCCATTCAAATTCGTTCATTCAATGACATGATTTCCATGCATTCTCATTTGTGTTTTTCATGTGCATGGAACAAAATTCACAATCACATGATGTTCAAGGTTACGGATTTCATAATAGATTCTTATATTTTAAAAAGAAATCATGCATTACTCAAATTTTTATTAAGTGTTTTATGAAAGAAATTTATGAAACTCCAAATATGGGTTTGTGACGTACAAATCACTATTTATGCATGTTGTGGGTTTCTCTTTTAACCTTATATGAAGAAAGACATCGAACAATTTGTCTCACAATGTACTATATGTCAAAGAGTTAAATGTCATCATGGTAAAATATTTGATTTGTTGATGTTGTTTCCTATTCCCAAATAACCATGGTAACAAATTTCTGTAGATTTTATTACTAGTCTTTCTATGGAATCTTCACATCATGATATGATTTGGACAATAATTGATAGATTTTGCAAATATGTATATTTTATTTCTTATAAAAAGACAATGTTTGCATCTTAAGCTCCCAAGTTGTTTGTCAAATGTATTTTTCCACATCTTGGTTTTCCTAAAGTTATTTTGTCAGATTGTAATATTCATTTGTGCAATCATTTTTTTTTTGCTAGAAATTGAACTTACAAGCTCACAGATAGGAGTGCGATGGGCTAATCACTTGCCCCAAAAGCCATGGTTTAGGATTACTTCCTAATCCTACCTTTTAGGGTATACTTCAACCATCTCCTACTAGGGTTGTGTGACATTCCTTCACCCTTAGATTGAGCATTGTCCTCAATGCTCACTTGTGGATGCTTCTATCTAACTTGGGGCCCTTCCCACATTTAAGAACCTCCACTAACCTCAAATTCTAGTGCATGGACCTATCCAACCTACATTTGGTGCCCAAATCCCCATGCGCCTTCCTTCTTGGACAATTTTAGACTCACCCATGGTCAAGCGCTTCCCAAGTGCCCATGTATGAAGCTACTTACCCTGCTTATCTCCATCTTGCCCAAGATCCTCAACTACGCTCTAATACCTATGTTGGGAATTGAACTCACAACCTCCCAGCTAGGAGTGCGATGGGCTAATTACTTACCCCAAAAACCATGGTTTAGGATTAGTTCCTAATCCTCCCTCTTAGGTTGTAATTCAACCATCTCCTACTAGGGTTATGTGACAATGTTCCATTATTTAAAAATCTAGGATCACAATGGAGCTTAGTTTTGCATTTCATCTTGAAAGGCATGGTCAAAGTGAATCAATCAATATAAGAGTTTTATATTTGATACATTGAGATTCTATTGATAATCCTAAAAATTAGAATGAAAAATTACTAATTCTTCAATTCGCATACAATATTACATCACATAGTGCTACTCGCTATACATATTTTGAAATTTTATTTGGGAAAAGTTTCAAGTTTCAATGTCTTTAACTCAAAAAAATGTCCCTATGGTTGATTCCTTAGCTAAGGGTCATATTGAATTACTTTAAAAGGTTGAAGAAAGAATTAAAAAAAATCAAGAACAATATACATAAAATGCTAATAAGAAAAGACTTTCAAAATAAATTAATAAAAATGATTGTGTATCATTATACAATGTAACATAGTTTAGAAAGTATTCAACATCATCCTAATGTAAAATTGGAACTATGATATTATCACCCCATTTTAATTATAAAGGGCTCAAGATTTTGTTTTTATTAGAGATATCATATAAGTCGAATTCATAATTGGAATATTAGAGATACCATATTCGAGATACCATCTAATTTAAATATTCATAATTCATTTCATATAAGTATGTTAAGACCATTCAAGTTATCTCCTAGTTTTGATAATCCACCATTACATGAAAAATATACTAAAGTTAACTAACTAATAAAATATTAGATTATGATGTAACTACAACACAAACATGAATAGAATATCCCATATGTTTTATACAAAAAACACTATGTGGAAGAATCTCAATGAATACAAGAAACATCGATTATGACCACTTGATTGATTCATATCATTCACAAACACATTAAGTTATTTGATTGAAAACCAAATGCCTAAATTCCATGCATGTGCTTTATTTATCACATGGAGCATGCTTATTACTTTTCTATGAGGTGACGTGTGATTAATGATCTATGGAGCATGCTTATCACTTTTCTATGAAATGACATGTGATTTACAATCTATTTCAACTCAAGCTAGTTGGTTTTCAACAAAAGGCATGTTATTATTTATAAAATTATTAGATGTATTATATAACATTTAATCTATTTTGTCACATAATGGTGACTTGTTACATGTGCAAACATGTGATAGTCACGGAAGTATGCTTGGTAAATAGAGGAATTTAATTTGTTTTGTATTTTGATAAGTAGGTCAAGGATCATGAGGTCTTGGACATCTTATAGTCAATTAAGATTATATATGTTTGCAAAAAGAACTCTTGTATTTTAAGGGTTGATTACTCATGAATTTATTATTATTTTGAAATATAGACACATGAATGTTTTTCTATGGATGGATATACAAACAACCTCTTTTGATGGTTTTTATAAAAATATTGGAGAATTCTTTTTTTTTTCACTTTATTTGTAAATAAAAGTTCCTTTTTATTAATAGAATTTTTCTATAAACATAAATGCCTTGAGATATATCCAAAAAACTATGGGGGAGGAGATTGTATCCAATACTATGTAAGTTACCTATCTCTTTCTCTCAGTTATATCACTTTAATTTTATGCAAATGTTTGTCATTCTCTACACACACATGCATGAACACAACCATATATCTCTTTTTGCATTTTCTCTCTCTACATTTGTACACTACACATGAGTGTGATGCCGAAAGAAACCAAGCACTATGAAGTGAACACCATCATTAGGAGGAATATCATTAGGTTAATCACAAAGTGGTTTTGGGTATTTGGTTGGTAACCTCAAATGCGATCACAAAAACGGTCTTTTATCTAAGTGCACAAGTATCCAAAGACATCAATTTGGTTTGAGCTCACCCTCATTAGGACACGTTCCACAATTCATGATGGCCTAGAATGTTAATACAATATCGAGGGCATATCTTGGCCTCAAAGAAAGTAAAAGTAGCTTTTGGTTACTCCATCACTACCCATAGAGGTACGTCAATGGTTTTGATAATTCTCAAGATCTTGGCTTATTGGAATTAGTGAAAAATAATTGAAATTCTAAGTTGGAGAGGACATTGAGCTCAACGCTCCAAGCTTGGTTTAATAGAGGCCATTTGGCCACTAGGAATCATCCATTGAGTGCCACACAATCTCAATATGTACTTGCACTCCAACCTACCATTGATTGCATACAGAATATATTTAGACCTTGATTTTCATGTTGAAGCAAAGGGCAAATACTAGATTTCTCAAAGAATCAATCGAGAATCCTCGTGATTCACCTAATTGATTCTCAATTCGGGAAATCCTATTTTCCTAGACCATTATTGTCTTTGTGATCCTTGTATCGTACTAGGTCCTATAAAGATTGAGGTTTTCTTGATCAAGAATTGTGAAACCTAACCCCACTAGTTGGCATAAGAAGATAGAAGGGCCATTGACCTTTCAAAAATATCTCAAAGTACTTTTGATGAATCATTTAGAAGTACCTTTTCCAACCCTAAAATTGACTTTCCTGTTGGAGTTAAACGTCTGCAGAAGCATGTGAACAACACAAGGAAGGAGAAGAAGCTTGGAGCACAACACATAATGCTAAATGTATTACCACTAGAAAGTACAAAGACCAGTAGCCCGTTAGGGCAATAGGCGTATATAAAAGCCGGGGAAAAAACCTCCTAAAGAGGGAAAAAAGTGCCTTGACGGTCCTAGAGTGTTCACACACATCACTACCTAAATATATCAACAAATCCCCCCTAGGAGTGATGCACTGAATAAGGAGTTGGCACTCATGTATAAGGAAGTGCAAGGCTATGTGGAATCAATCCACAAAAGGAAGTGAGCCCAAAGCTTTGCGGAAAGCTTCAAACTTCTCCCTAGGCAGAGCCTTCATAAAAGGTCTACAATGTTCTCCTGCATGGCCACATATGCCAAGCTGATCTCCCCTGTAGAGAACCTCTCCCTGACATAATGATAATGCACCTCAACGTGCTTAGTGCGAGCATGGAACATAGGGTTCCTCGCAATTGCCAATGTGCTCTGACTGTCAGTGAAGATGGTGGTGGCAGAAGACTGACCAACACCCAAATCAGCCATAAGGCGTCTAAGCCACACACACTCAACAGTTGTTGTGAAAGCTGCACTATACTCAACCTCACAACTAAAAGTGGCAACAGTAGGTTGCTTCTTGCTCAACCAAGATATACATGAGCTACCAAGCATGAAGCAAAGGCCACTGGTGGACACACGAGTGTCATAACAGCTAGCCCAATCACTGTCAGAAAAAGCATGCAAATCTAGTGGTAGTGATCCCCCCTTGGGATAAAACAATCCAAGTAGTCGGGTACCACTCAAGTAGCAAAAGATGCACTTAACTGCCTACCAATGCTTGACACATGGGCAATGCATAAACCTGCTCATTTGTGAGACAAAAAACGTAATATCTGGTTGAGTAATGCATAAGTAAATCAAGCATCCAACAGCTTGCTGATAGAGAACAACATCGAATGCATCTCCAACATCATGAAGACTCAATCGTAAACCTGTAAGCTTACAGCCTTCAAGACCAAAATGCTACAATAATGTGTCAATATATTTCATTTGACACAAAGCCATTCCACCATCAAAATGCATAAACTGAATGCCCAAATAGTGATGCAAATGCCCCAAATCAGACATCTCAAATGAGGCATGCGAATCAACCTTAAAATCAGTAATATGCGTGTCATGAGGACCAATGAGCAGCATGTCATCAACATACACCAAAATGATCAGAAGCACATCATTATCACGCTTAAGATATAAGGTGCTTTCAGTTGGATTGTTCTCAAAACCATGTGCAATGAGATAGGCATGTATCTTTTCATACCAAGCACGTGGTGCTTGTTTTAAACCATATAATGCCTTCTTTAACCTGCACACCTGGTTTTCATGTCCTTTCTGCACAAAGCCATGGGGTTGAAAAACATACACTTCTTCATGCAAGTCACCATTCAGAAATGCTGTTTTAATGTCCAACTATGTACATTCCAACCACGATGAGATGCAAGTGCACAGATGCTATGAAGAGTAGTCATTCAACAAGTGGGAGCAAAGGTTTCTTCAAAATCAGTGCCTCTTTGTTGCGCATAACCCTTTGCAACAAACCTAGCCTTATACTTGTCAACTATTCCATCAAGTTTGTGCTTTAGCTTGTATACCCACTTAGTCCCAATGGCTCTTGCCAAGAGGCAAGTCACATAAAGACCATGTACCATTTTTCATGATAGCATCATATTCAGATTGCATTGCAGCCATCGAATGTTCTGAATTTTGTGCTTCATCAAACGAAACAGGTTCAGCCTCATCACATACACTAGAGGCAGCCATAGCATAGCAATCTAATGCAAAAGAGGCACTATGAGAGCCTGACCAAGTACGATATTATAGAGGTGCATCTAATTTGCTGTCACGCAAAGTCTGCACTAGCCATTTTGGCATAGTTTTTGACTGCTCAATACCAGCTCTCTCATCAACAATTGCACCATGTAAATCTGCATCAGAAATGGAATGATCTGCATCATCACATGAAACCTACAAAGGCTCAAAAGTTGCCTCATTAGGACTAGCACTAGTCTGTCCACCTGTAAAAAGAGGCAGCAAAGTATCATACATGTCTTTGGAGCTAATAGATGTCTCCTTAGTACATAAAAGTAAGCGCTAAATAGCATCTTCCACAAAAACAACATCACGGCTAACCAAAATGCATTTAGTATGTGGATGATACAGATGATAACCTTTGCTTTCAGAACTATACCCAACAAAAAAATACATTTTACTGCTTTATTATCCAATTTTTTGTGATGTTGTTGAGGCACTAACGTATATGCCAAACAACCAAAAACACGTAGATGGGCAACAGATGGCTTCGACCATGCCAAGCCTCATATGGAGTGATAGACTACATCAATTTAATGGGACACTTGCTAAGTACATATGCTGCACACATGACAGCCTCAAGCAAGAAACCATGTGGTAAAGCCTGACTCTTGACCATACACCTCGCCATCTCCATGAGTGGCCTATTCTTTTGTTCAGCAACTCCATTCTGTTGAGGTGTATACGGCATTGTACACTGATGTTTTATCCCACGTTCAGCCAGAAATGCATTAAAGTTAGAAGACATATATTCCCCCCTCGATCAGAACCGAAGGTGCCCATTTTACATGCTGACAGATTTTCACCCAAAACCAAAAACTATTTGAAGCACATAAACACTTCGGACTTTGCCTTCAATGCATATACCCATGCATGCCTGGAAAAATCATCGATGAAAGTCACGAAGTAAAGACAGTTCCCAAAAGAAGGTGTTTGCATAAGACCACAAACATCACTATGTACAAGCTGCAATTTCTAGTAGCCTGAACTCAACCATCCTTTGGAAAGGAAGAACACTGCATTTTGCCCAAAATACAGCCTTCACATACATGTTTACCGGGTGCCTCAAGTTTGGGCAAAGAGGACACCATTTCAGATTTCTACAGGCTCGATTGAAGAGAAGAAACTGCATTGGGAGGTAATATGTTTGGTCGCCCCACTATCAAAGTACCAAACATCTGAGTCTATTGCAGACGTGCATTGCTCATGAGAAGATGGATCAAAATGGCAAATAGTAGTAAATGCCCATTCTTCTTCTTGCATAAGATTAGTAGACTCTTTTTTCGGTGTAGAGGCCTTTGCAACAACCATTCCAGCCTCTTTCTTCTTTGCCTCTTTAGCAGCCAATTTTGGATAGCTCTTGATGACATGATCATTTGCTTTAGAGTATGTGCAAAACAATTTTTGCTTTTCTGATTTCTTCTCATCTTTGTCTTCCTTCTTCGAATGTGGAGCATTTGCAGATTTTTGCTTACTAGTAGAAGAGCTCCATTTAGCTTTGTCCTTTTGACTAGCCAGGAAAGCTTGATCTGCAACACACATAATAGACCTATTCTACCTAGATTGGTCTTCCTACAATAGAACATAGACTAACTCCTCAAATGACAAGGCATTTGGATTGCCTGTCATCATCAAACGAAGAGTAGAAGGAAAACTCTGATATGAGTCAAGAAGACCATTTAGAACGGTCTCCACAAGTGAGCTATCTGGTATAACTTCATCAGCAGAAATCAACTATGCTTTCCAATTCTTGATCTTTGTGAGAAAACTGTCCATAGAATCACCTTCATTCATATGATCACTCTCCAATTGTTTTTGGAGTTAAGAAACACGAGCCTCATTCCTAGCCTAGTACAATGTGGTAAGTGTATCTTGATGACCACTACAAAGACCAAGATGAAACAATTTACTTACTTTTAATTGATCTTGATTACATGAATGATAAATGTGAAATCATCATACCGCTTGAATCTAGCAATGATAAAGATGGGTTCAAGAAGATTTCACCTATGCCTTAGGGTAATACAACTTTGAAAAACCTTATCATGCTTAGGTTACTCCCATTCGATATTTCTTGAAAGGCAATGCATGTAGAAAAGTGCACAAAAATAGGATTTTTTTTGGACAAACAATGCTAGATACCCACAAAGTGAGTGATCTTATACAAATACCACAACACGATGTTTTTGAATATGCTCCCAAATTGCATGAACAAGGTGTGAAATACATACTAGGAAGTGCCCAAGCTAGAGACAATGCACCCAAATCCTATCCTGCAACCTTAAATTGGTAGTGCACAAGGAAGTTGAAGCATTCCATTGCAAGAGTCCCTAGGACGGACAATTGAAAATAAAAATCCAAGAGGATAGACTCGACCCATGGAACCCCACATGAATCCCTTCAATCAACCCAATGATGAGGGAATGTTTAGATTTTAACAATATGTCCCGAGTAAGAATAAGACTAGGCAATGCACTAGTTGAGCATTTTGAACATGCAATCAACTTAAGTCAATGCCATCAAGGCCATGGACAATATCTTGGACCCTCTTAAGTGGAAAAGTGCATGAAAAACTATTACAATAGATCTACAAATCCCTATGACCATGTAGTCAAGTTAAAAAAAGGCTTGAGATCCAAACAAATCATTGTATTTTTCATTCACAACAATGCCTTTGGCTTGATTCTTTTGAGAACTACACGTGTAGTTCCAATCCTTGTTTATTGCATCATTTGGACATCAATACACGTTCATGGATGAACTCATAGGGGAATTCTTCAATCATGGAATGAAACATGATTCATCCTTTTTGATTTATAGCTTCAAACATGAAATTCATGAATCTATAAGAGTTATAGCTAGGAGATATAAAAAATACATTGATAAATGCCCTTTCATTGAGAGACCCTCTGAGAAGAAATTGATTTCACTATTTTTGATGGTCCCACAAACAATCAATTCAGATCCCTCATCGACATCTATAGATTATCTACTTTAAATGAGTGCATTAAAGAGTGTGTAGATCTAGAAGACAACCTAATTATTGACCTTAAAATTCTACCATCTGATGTGAGGAGTCGAGATTCAACCTTTACTAGTGCTTCTTGATCATTAATTGAACTTGGTCATAAAGAAGTAGTAGATTGAGAAAACTAGGGGGAAAGAAATTCACCTTATCCACAAAGAACACATCCACTTAAAAGATGTTGGAACCATAGTGCGGATCATACTCCTCACATGTGCAATAGAATTCCTAAATTAAGGACATCAATGCAATTTGGTGAGATTGAATGAAAGATGACAAACCATTACATAGAGCAATGATATTACAATAAACAATCTCAAAGACCACATTATCAATCAAGGCCCATGTATCCTCCTATAGACATATATAGGGATCAACAAAGAGAGCCATATAGAGAAACCTATTACAATAGGCCTGAATATAATCAAGGAAATCAAGAACCACCAAGACCAGTCCAAATCAACAACCTCCACCTCCACAAAATGTTGTTTCGATTAAATGTGTTGAAGGGATCCTAGAGAGGGCCATAGTGCCAATGGAAATTTCCATGGTAGATACAACTGCTAGCTAAGCATATTATCCCATGAATAAATCTAGATGGATGGGGAGGGCTAGTTCAAGAGTATACTAGATCCTTGTTGTAGAGACAAGAAATGAAAAATGAACCCATTCCTAGAGGTATATTCTATCAATGTGGTGGTGACAATTGCTTGAGAGATTACACCATTCCATCTAAATCTATCACTTGGAAGTTTGGAGGCCATTCTAAAGATTACAAAAAGGAATATCTCATCAAAGACTCTTACACTTATGTGTTCCTCGAGTAGCTTTGATGTGAACCTTTTCCCTATACATGAACACTTTTTACTCTAGTGTTGGCTAGAGGCTTTTTCCCATGTTACCACATACATGATTCTCACTCATATGTGGTGGTACTTGTACGTAGGGATATTATTCAGCTCTTACTTCAGTTCAATTCATCATCAATAGTGAGAGCTATTCTAGCCATCCATTTTCTCCATGTCTCTTGCTGCATTTGTGCTCATTGTGTGTGCTTCTAGTGTATCTCTCACACTTATACACACACCCAACAATGGTACTTGAGTAGGTTCAATTCATTCTCAAGTTTTGGTCTTTTGTGTCGTAACATGTGCACACTTTTAACAGTGCAAATCAACTTCAGAGCATATTTATAAGCCAAAAAACATTTCCACATGTTCTTGTTTCAAAACAACTATGGAACATAGTGGTAGATGTAGATCAAAGACCCACATGTTAGAATCAACTTTGAATCCATTCTTTCATGATGATACATGTTCTTGTTGCAAAACAACTATGGAACATAGTGGCAAATGTAGATCAAAGACGCACATGTTCTTCTATCTTCACAGTCTACTGTCACAGATGGATCTTTTTCTTCAAGTACAGTGGTTACTCCTTCTCCACCTACATAGGAGAAACTAAGACGAGATTGAAAAGATGCTCAAGCTCATGCATTTATTGCATTTTCTATAAAGTGTCATATAGTTTTGCACATTCAATCATGTTCAACATCAAGATAGGCATGATGCACTCTTGCTTCTTTCTATGTTGTGCATAATGAATCATGTGTTGCATACTTGAGGAAGCAACTTGAGGATGTATATATGGCTGAAAATGAGTTTGTGGATGTGTATGTGACACACATCAAGGACTTGAAAGAGCAATTGGTAAACATAGATGAGATTAATCTGGATGCATCACTCATCTCTACATTGTTGAAAGGATTACTAGAATCTTTTCGAACCTTTATCACTACACTCTGTTTGGTTGCAAAAGGGAATCCAAATATGTATGCATTTGATGAGGTTGTGTCTCTTCTTTTGCAAGAAGAGCAATCCAGAGTGAATAGGAGTGGTTTGATTGAGGGAATGCAAGCACTTGCTATCTCACAAAAAGGAAAAAGCAAGTATGGTTAAGCTTTGGGCTCATCAAAACCAAAGCCTCAACCTTTCTCTTCCACTCTTTCCTCTAATGATGCTGATTTGCAAAAGAAGAAGAGATGAAAATATTGCAGAAAGGCTCATCATGCTATTGATGGGTGTAGAAAGCTTCCTAAGCACAATGAAAAGAAGAAGGAATCTAGCATGTGTATTGCTGAAAATTCTTCAACTGCAAAGAATGATGAAGTCAACATGGCCCAAGATTTTTGGGCATGTGTTGTTACATGTCATTATGATGCATCATTGCATTCTAAATCTATGATTGTGAGTGAAGTTGATTCGGATTGGTTCTTTGATAGCGGTGCTTCAAAGCACATAACTTCATGCAAAAGGTGTTTTGGATCTTTGGAAGATGGAGTCAAAGGATGTGCTGTAGGAAAACAATGCCTCTTATCCTATCATTGGAGTAAGAGAAAGTGAGCTTATGAATGCAAATAGAGGTGCAATTCTCTTGAAAAATGCATTTTCTGTACCCAATATCAAGAAGAACTTAATTTCAGTTCTGTTGATTGCCAAAGTTGGACTTCATGTATGCTTTGTTGATGATAAATATACACTTCATGATTTCAACAATGGTGATATTATTGTGATGTTCGGTACATTATGTAATGGTTTGTATCACTTGGATACATACAAGAGAGCTGCCTCAAATGCCTTGGTTGCTCATACTACTTCCATGGTTGAAATGGAGTATGCCAACACTTAACTTCAATAGTTTGCTTTACTTGAAAAAGAGGGACATTGTTATTGGTTTGCCAACACTTGATTCCATTGAAAAGCATGCATGTGAAGGTTGCATTCTTTGAAAAATGCATTGTGTTTCTTTTCCAAAAGATAATCATACACACACTCCATTGTTCATAGTGATGTATGTGGTCCCATTGAGACTCCATCTTTTGGGAAGCATGTATATTTTGTTACTTTCATTGATGATGCTACTTGTCATACATGGGTGTATCCTATGAAAGCAAAGAATGAGGCATTTTCTTGCTTCAAAGAAGTTTTAGCTATGGCTGAAAATTTTTCTTCAAACAAGCTTTTGACTCTATGCATAGATAGTGGTGATGAATACTTGTCACATGAGTTTAATGCTTTTCTTTGTGAAAAAGGAATTTCACACCAACGTATAATTCCATATACACCTTAATAAAATTGTGTTGTCGAGCATAAAATAACAACATTCCTTGAAATGCCATGATATATAGTTAAAGCAAAGCACCTTCTTGACAAGTTTTGGATGGAACCGATCATGTGTGCAAACTATGTTTTGAATAACTGCCCTACAAAAGCATTGAAAGTCATCATTGCTTATGAGGCATGGAATGGACATAAGCGTGTGGTAATTCATATGTGTGTGTTTGGTTGTTTGGCATATGCTCTTGTGCCATCACAACAACGTCACAAACTTGATGACAAGGCAAAGAAATATATATTTTTTGGTTATAGTTCTAAAATTAAAGTATATCATTTGTACCATCCGTTGACGAACACAATAATTGTGAGTTGAGATGTGGCATTTTCTCAAAATTCAATTTTCTCTCTACTTGAATTGAAAAAACAGACAACAATTAGCTCACAAGATGTGTTCTATACACTCATGCCTTTGTTCTAAAGTAGTGCATTTGACTATGGCAATGTAGATTACCCAACTGAGGCTCAAAGGGCTAGAAGATTCCAACAAAATAGAGCTGAAAATGCAAAGAATTTCTAGCCAAACATGGATGAAATTTTTTAGCTAAAAATGATTAGAACTAGTGGAAATTTCTAGCCACATATGAATGAACATTTGCATCAAAATATGGCTGAAAATGAGCATGAAATTCAGCCCACATGATCGTTCAAGATGTATTACATAATGAATGCATGTTTATCAAGGGTGCACGAAGTATGCCAAAGTGGTTGAAACAAACTTTGCAGGACAACAGATTGAGTGCACCTTTACTTGGTAGCACAAGATCAAGCTCTCCCCATGAATCAAGTAATTTTGTGGATTATTCTCTTACTGCAATAGAATGTAATGAAGAGCCACTTACTTTTGAAGATGCATGTGAAAATCCACATTGGATGAGTGCTCTAAAATAAAAAATGGATTCCATACATAGGAATGGTACTTGGGAGTTATGTGAATTACCAAAAGGAAAAAAATGACATTGCTATAGTGGGGTTACAAGATTAAGAGAAAGTCACATGGTAGCATTGTTCGCTACCAAGCTAGGTTGGTTACCAAAGGATATGTGCAACAATATGGCATTGATTATGAGGAAAATTTTGCACCTACTTCATGCATGACTACCATTCTACCGTGGTTGCATTGGATGCCCAACAAGATTGGAAAGTACATCAGTTGGACATAAAAATGGCTTTCTTGAATAGTGATTTGCAAGAAGAGCTTTATGTGAAGCAACCTCCTAGATTTTCCATGAAAGGGCAAGAGCATATGGTTTTTTGCTTGCAGAAAGCCTTAAATGGTCTCAAGAAAGCTCCACGTGCATGGTATGACAAAATCCATAAGCACTTGATTGCTTTTTGATTCACATGTATCCCAATTGAAAGAACACTCTATGTATGTAAAGATGGGGCTGATCTTACTGTGCTTCTTCTTTATGTTGATGATTTTCCCTTGGTTGTGTCATGTGATGCAAAACTTGACATCCTTATGGCTGATTTGCATCATACTTTTGATGTCACTTATCTTGGTCTTTTCAGGTATTATCTTGGCATCCAGTTTGTATCCATTAAGTGGGGAATTCTTATGCATCAAGCAAAGTATATTGAAAAACTACTTCACCATTTTGACTTTGAGGATTGCAAGCCAATTCCTACAATAGTTAACACAGGATTTAGGTTCTCAGTTGAGTATTCTAGTGATGCATTTGACACTTCTCTTTATCAACAAGCTCTAGTATGTCTTATGTATGCATGCAACACAAGGCCAGATATACAATTTGGAATTTCCTAGTTGAGTCGATTCATGCATAGCCTTGGCACTAAGCATTGGAAAGCGGTGAAACATGCATTTAGATATCTCAAAGGCACTTTGAGTTTGGGTCTCTTTTGTGGCAAAGATATTATGCCATGCTTGCATGCCTTTATAGATAGTGATTGAGCTGCTTGTTATGATACATGCATGTCCACTAGTGGTAATTGCTTTTTCCTTAGAGACTCATGCATATCTTGGTTGAGTAAGAAGCAACCTACAATGGCAACATTGATTTGTGAAGCTGAGTACAAGACAATTTTCATAGCTACATTGGAGTGTATATGGCTGAGACGCCTATTGGTGGATCTTTGCATGGAGATTGATGTTGCTACACATATTCTCACTGATAGTCAAAGTGCATTGGTTGTTGCACAAAATCCAGTGTTTCATGCATGGACCAACCATATTGAGGTGCATTATCACTATGAGAGAGAGAGAGCGCTTTCATGCAGGAGATATTGATTTTGTATATGTGCCCACATAAGATAATGTGGCATACATATTCACCGAAGCTCTTCCATGGGAAAAGTTTGAAGCTTTTTGCAAAGCTTTAGTCTTATTGCCTAATAGGGGCTGATCTCTCACTCCCTATATGTGTTCACATCATTCGCTCTAGGGGGGTTTGTTACGCTTATGTATTCCTCGAGTAGCTTGATGTGGACCTTTTCCCTATACGTGGGCACGTTTGACTCTAATGCTGGCTAGAGTATTTTTCCCCATGTTACCACATACATGATTCACTCATATGTGCTGGTACTTTGTACTTAGGGATATTATTCAACTCTTATTTCACTTCAGTTCATCATCAACAGTGAGAGCTATTCTAGCCATCTGTCTTCTCCATGTGTCTTGCTTCATTTTTGCTCCTTGTGTGCTTCTCGTGTTTCTCTCGCACTTCTACACACACCCAACAAAGAATACCCTCAAAACTCTCAGGATTCTACACATATACCACTTACGATAGTAAAAATCATTGAAAACAATAGTGATTTGGAAGGGCATGTCCTCTTCAATCCATCATATGTGCTCAAGTTAAAAACCTAGAAGTTGAGAAATTGAATGATGAATAGAACTCTCCACCTCAAAGTGTAGATGATGACCTCTCGAATGAGAAAAGAAAACAAAAAGAAACTTGGAGACAAAGAAAAAACTAGATTATGGAAAAGTGGAAGAAGAAAATTGATAACCTACAGAAAGAGTTTTAGGAAGTGTGAACTAAAAACTCTAAGGAAAAATAATATGCTCTATAAAGCATACCAAGCCATGATAAAGAGTAGACCACGTAGTTGTTAATTTATTTTGGCATTGATGTGTGTGAATAGACTTAGGACCACCAAGGCACTTTTGTCCCTCTTTAGGAGGTCCCCCCACTTAGTGTTAATATCCAAGCTTCTTCTTCTTCCACATGTTGTGCTTCTCTAGTCCCCAAAATTTAGTCATTGGTATCAAAGCAGGTTTCCACTTTCTAGAGGGCATCATTGACACCCGTTTGTGAACTTTGACCTTGTTTCAGCCTTTGAATACACTATCACATCAATTGTGTGTTGGGGATGTAAGGGTCATGTAGCTTTACCCCTATATTTATATACATATATATTTACAGAGTGTTGCCTCATAATATCATTATGTGAGTTTTGAGGATCCCATGCATGTGTGCACGTCTCTCCTCTCCTCTCTCTTCCTCCATCTTTTCCTTGCTTGTCTTGTTAAGGCCACAAAAGGCCTTCATTGATAGCATAGCATGTTGAAAGTTGAAGTGCAAATTACTTCAATGTAAGATTAAGGTACAAGAGGTGAATTCATAGGTTGACATCTGACTGATATTAGGTCGGTATTTTGGCCATAACTCACACTAGGAAGCTTGGATTGAGGTGATTTAAAGTTTTGTGCATATCTTATCAAAAAAGTTATAACCTCGTTGAAGGGTACAATTTTTTTTTTGGAGATTTAGCTTGCAAAAAATAAAACAACATAGAGTAATGTAGAGTTGGATTTGTAATCACTTTGACAATGGGTTATATTTTTGGCAATAATTTGAGTTCTACATGTCATATTGAAATGATTCAAATTTTTGTGCGTACCTTAACAAAGCATCTACAATATTTTACAAGAGCACAAGAGAGCTCTAGTTTCCCAAAACTATAAAGTACAGAGACACGATGTTGCAAGTGAATATGAAAATGATAGGAAACGCGTGTTTTGCTTGTGTCTTTGATTGAGGCATTCCAAGTTTCGTTGCATAGGCAAGAAACTATTTTTCAAGTTTCATGAAGAGAATATTTCTAGATTTAGAGCTTAGCAGCATTGAAACAACAAAACACAAAGCAATAGATTTTCAATGAAGGTTCATTTTGATTTTGAACTTCCATGATAGAGACTTCTTGATGTGCAAGCTCTTGGTTTAGAGCTTGAGGGCATTGAATATGTATGATCTATGATGGATGCTCCTTCATATGAGAGTAGAGAAGGTAATCTTAAGTTTTTATATGTATAATGGCATTATGATTTTGATTTCAATTTATGTCATTTCATCTTTGATTTGAGATTGTGGTTTTGTCAAATGCATGCATAGTGGCATTGTGGTGTTTTATGCCACTTGGATATGATTTTATTTTCCGATTGCACCCAATTGTATGAAATTGATTGGACCCTTATATCCTTTTTGCATTTTCTTATTTTTACTTGTAGGTATGTGATCCAAGTTGGAGCCTCAGTTGCACACTTGTCTATCACTTAGGTTGGCTATTTTGTTATCATGTGGTCATTGATTTGATAGCTTATTTGCCAATGTGGTTCATGAAATATATGGGTGGTGATTCCCACATGGTTATTTGGTTCTAGAGTCCATTTTATAGAGGAGATATTGTTGAAATTATGCTAGCCTTGATTCTATATAGGTTGTCTAGTATGCCCTCAAAGCTTATGTGATAGTTTTGGATCATTGCTTATATCCATTCACTTGGACTCAATCACATGTTATTTGTGATAGGTTGAACTACCTTGCAAGATTTATTCTTGAATGTGAGGTGTATCACCATTTTATTGGCATGTATTGCCATAAGCATTTTGCATGTTACAGTGAAATTCATTGATATGTTATTTGTTACTTTTTTGCTTTTGGCTATCTTGTATTGATTGCTTAGTTTGTAAGGGATACTCTAGCAGATTTTCATAGGATTCTTTCATATCTACTTGATCATTTTGAAGACTTGGAGAGAACATTTATGCTCATGGATTTATGTGCATGCTAGATGCATGGTTATGTGATAGGTTGTTCACATGGTTGATTCTCCACTGAGATATTTGTGATGTGCATTATGAATATGGATATGCATGTGTGATATTATTGATGATAGACTATTATCTATATTATCTTGTTACACTTTGAGTCTCTTGGATTGCAAGAATGATGTCTTCTTGGTTTGATAGCATTGACTTTCTAAGATGGAAAGCTCAGATGTGGCATACATTGGTTTTTATAGTGTTGCACATGTATGTGCATAGAGATGCACATAGGCCTTGTGACTTCTCGATCATGTATGGATGGATATGGATGTATTGTCTAGCTCCACTATCCAATTACAACTTATGGATTCTATACATGAGTCTATTATGTATGAGATGATGAGTAGTGCATTATGGCAAAGACTTCATGGGATGTTCGAAAGTCAGCAAGTTAGGTATTGGTTTCAGGAGAGCTTATGGCGATTGATTATGCCAGTGATGCTGATATCATACTCTCCTATGGTTCAATTTAGGATTTCTCTTATTCATTGGATAACACATATAGGGATTGTTTGCTTGATGCATTAGCCACTTTTTATGTTACACCACCTCATGAGTGGTTTTATCGATTTGAGGTGAGAGTCATGGATGTGTCCACATGCTTGATGGTATGCCATATGACGTTGAGGTTGTAGGATATGTATGCCTTATAATACCTAGTGGAGAATCATTTATGATTGGACATTTATGTTATGTGCATTCATCTTAGCCAGTTAAAGGAGAGCATATGTTATGCATTCCTTGGCGAGCATAATTTTTAGTTGTATTTGGAATAGCTTATGCTTCTTAAAGGTGCTAGTATTAGGTACATGTATTGACTGTAGGTACTCCATGTGAGATACAATCTCATCTTAGTGGAAGTTCATCCTTATGTGCAGTGTGAAACTCATCATGTCTCATTTTTTTTCTAGCTACAGATAGGTCTATGACATTCATGATGCACAAATATGGCATGATTCAAATGATAAGAGAGATGCTACTATAGAGCATGTTTTAGAAGCATGATTTGGTTGGTCTTATAGATGCTCATGTGGAGAAAACTTTGGATGATCAATTGGATGCTTTGGAGCACAATGTGGATGCTGAATTAGAGCATCGTGATGACACTCAATCAAACCCTAGTCATAAGATGGAGCTTGGTATTGATTTTGTGTAGTTAGTTCATGTGGATCATGTTGATACACTTGATGTGATAAAGCAAGATAGCTCTCATGATACACAATATGTGGCAGAGTAGGATGACTCTCAGGATGCAAAATTAAATACACTCTTAGTTCAGAGGATGGTTGATTTGGATGTTGAGGAGTTAGAAATCATGCAGTCATTCTTGGATTTGATGATGCCATATTTTGGCATGGATATATTAGGACATGTTGGTCTTGATTATGGTGCTTTGGATGCCTTATACAATGCATGGCTAGGATGCTTAGATTAGCCAAGATAGCAAACGTTTTGTCAGTATTCGGGAGTCTGATGTATGTGTATTTATTCTAGAGAACAAACATTGCACTTGCTATTTGAGCATTTGCACTTGGAGTTATCAATTGTATGATGATTGACACAATCTTGGAGTGAGTGGGAGCTTTATAGGAACGCCATCAGTTCTTGCTTTAATTAGATGTGAGCTTGACTTTTTGTATGAGTCTAGACTAGTTTGAGGTGCATGGAGATGTAAGGGTCATGTAACATTACCACTATATTCATATACATACATCTTTTATAGAGTGTTGCTGCACAAGATAATTATGTGGGTTTCGAGGCTCCCACACATGTGTGCACATCTATCCTCTTCTCTCTCTCTCTCTCTCTCCATATCCTCCTTTCTCCTCTTGTTCATCCCACCAAAGAACTTCATTGTGTAGGTAATTTCATCCTTTTGTGGCAAATATGTATCTATTTTTTTATTTTCTACTATGAATGGCTTGATTTTTGCAACAATCCTAGGAGAGATCGGTTGGGTATAATTGTTCAAATTTTTCTAGAAACAACTAATTTTTTGCATTAGGGTATAGTCTCTGGCCATGTTTGAAAGAAATGATCGATTTTGTATGTTGGTTGTTGAGGATAAGTTGGGTGATTGTAACTACCTATTGTGGATGTTGTTATATTTAGGTAGTGATGTGTGTGAACACACTAGGACCACCGGGGCACTTTTTTCCCTCTTTAGAAGGTTTTTTTCTCGGCTTGTATATATGCCTATAAGCCTAATGGGTTACTTATCGTTGTACATTCTAGTGGTAATACATTCAATATTGTGTGTTATGCTCCAAGCTTTTTCTTCTTCCATGTGATGTTTGTGTGCTTGCACAGACCTCGAACTCCAAGAATTGGTATCAGACTAGGTCATCGCTTCATCTAGGGCATTGTCAACACCCCTCTAATCCCAATCTTAAAATCACACAAAAATTGGTAAGCATACTCAAGGTGATTAAGAGTTCGAAACCGCTTGGCTCTGTGGTGCCGAAATGGTGATCTGAGCTCATTTTGGCCTCCAAATGCACTATTGCAATGCTTGTGCAGGCAATTTTAGGTGCCAAAGATATATATAGGTTTCAGTTCACTAGTATAAGCATCTCAAAGTCTGCTACATGTTTAGAAGAACTCAACAAGGTAGCTCTGTTCAACTTATTGAGATACAATCTTTTTTCTCCATCAAGGTATTTTAATCAGAGGCCATGGGTGAAAGCATTGATGCATTTTGTATGTTGGCTTTTGAGCATAATTTGGACAATACCAATTACCCATTATGGGCTTATATAATGCATCATGTATTGGTTGCAAAGGGACTGTGGAATATTGTGCAGGGTGTTGAAAAACGTCCTACTACACCTGCAAACACAATTGCTGAAGGTGATGCAGACGACATTGAAGATGGTGATATTCTTCGTGTTCCTACTTGTGTTGCAATTTGTGCTACACCTACTATAGAGCAAATTGCTTGAGATGGCAAAGATGCTCAGGCACATGCATTGATAGCCTTGTGTATCAAACGTGCCATTATTCTTCACATTCGCTCTTGCAAAATAGCTAAGGATGCTTGGGATACACTTACCCATTTATACTAGGCAAGGAATGAGGCTTGCTTTGGTTACCTCCGAAAATACTTGGAGAGTGAGCACATGAACGAAGGAGATTCCATGGACAATTTTTTGACAAAGATCAAAGATTTGAACAAACAATTTATTTCTACACATGAAGACTTAACTGAAAATTCACTTGTGTGGAATGTTCTGAATGGTCTTCCCAATTCATATAAGAGTTATGCTTCTACTCTTTGTTTGATAATGAAAGGCAATCCAAATGCCTTAACATTTGAGGAGTCAATCTCTGTTCTATTGCATGAAGATAAATCTAGGCAAAATAGGTCCATTATGCATGTTGCAGATCAAGCTTTTGTGGCTAGTTAGAAGGGCAAAGGTAAAATGGAGCTCTTTTACTAGTAAGCAGAGATCTGCTAATTCTTCAGAATCAAAAAAGGATGACAGAGACGAGAAGAAAACAAAAAAGCAGAAATTGTTTTGCAAATACTGTAAAGGAAATGATCATGTCATAATGATTTGTCCAAAACTAGCTGCCAAAGAGGCAAGGAAGAAAGAGGCTAGAATGGTTGATGTAGAGGCCTCTACACCCAAAACAGAGTCTGCTAATCTTGTGCAGAATGAAGAATGGGCATTTACCACTATTTGTAGTTATAACCCATGTTCTCACGAACAATGTATATCTGCAGTAGACTCAGATGTTTGGTAACTTGATAGTGGGGCAATAAAAAATATTACCTGGCAGTGCAGTTTCATCACTTCACTTGAACCTACCCCTACAAGGAATACTGTCACATGTACCAATAACTCCTCTTATCCTATCATGGGACTTGGTAAGATCATTATGACTACTGATGATGGTAGTCCTTTTACATTGTTAGATACTTTATTTGTGCCACAGATCAAGAAAAAATCTATTATTAGTATTAGCATTAACCAAGATTGGCTTGGTCATGAAATTTGTTGAAGACAGATGTACAATTCATGATCTATCAAATGGCAACATCATTATTGATTCTTGCATTTTAAATCGTGGGCTGTATAAGCTCATAGATTATGAAAAATTTGTGAATGATTGAGCATGTACAATTCAAGATTCTCAGGCTATGTTAGATGTGAAGCTTTGGCATGCACACATTGGTCATTTAAATTTTGCTAGTTTGCTATGTGTGCGTAAATCTGATATGGTGTCCTCTTTGCCCAAACTTGAGGCACCTTGTAAACATGTATGTGAAGGCTGTATTTTGGGCAAAATGCAGCATTCCTCCTTCCCAAGAGATGGTTCAGTTTGAGCACTCAAAAATTGAAGCTTGTTCATATTGATGTCCGTGGTCCTATGCACACACCCTCTTTTCGTAACTATCTTTACTTTGTGAATTTCATTGATGATTTTTCTAGGCATGCATGGGTATATCCTTTGAAAGCAAAGCCCAAACTATTCATGTGCTTCAAAAAGTTTTTGGTCTTGTTGAAAATCTATGAGCATGTAAAATGGGCACCCTCCATTCAAATGGAGGGGGGAATATATGTCTTCTGATTTTAATGCATTTCTGGGTGAATGTGGGATAAAACATCAATGTGCAGTGCCATATACACCTCAATAGAATGGAGTTGTTGAATGAAAGAACATGTCACTCATGGAGATGGCGAGGTGTATGGTCAAGAGTTAGGCTTTACCACATAGTTTCTGGCTTGAGGCTGTTATGTGTGCAACATATGTACTTAACAGGTGTCCCATGAAAGCATTATAGTCTATCACTCCATATGAGGCTTGACATGGTTCTAAGCCATCATGTTGCTCACCTATGAGTTCTTGGTTGTCTGACATATGCATTAGTGCCTGAACAACAACATAGGAAATTGGATGATAGAGCAGTGAAATGTATTCTTGTTGGGTATAGTTTTGAAAGCAAAGGCTATCGTCTGTATCATCCACAGACTAAACACATTTTGGTTAGTTGTGATGTTGTTTTTGTGGAAGATGGTATTCAACCATTACTTTCATGTACTAAGGAGACATCAGTTAGCTCCAAAGACATGTATGACACTTTGCTTCCTCTCTTTATAGGTGGACAATCTAGTGCTTGTCCTAATGAGGAAACTTTTGAGCCTTTATAAGTTTCATGTGATGATGGAGATCATTCCATTTTTTATGCAGATTTACATGATGCACTTGTTGATGAGAGAACTAATATTGAGGAGGCAAAAACTATGCCAAAATGGTTGGTGCAAACTTTGCATGATAGCAAATTAGATGCACCTCTGTCATATCGTAGTCGTTCAAGATCTCATGTTGCTTCTTTTGCATCATATTGCTATGCTATGACTGCCTCTAGTCCATGTGATGAGAATGGACCTGTTTCTTTTGATGAAGCACAAAATTCAGAAAATTGGATGGTTGCCATGCAATCTAAATATGATGCTATAATGAAGAATGGCACCTTGTCTTTATGTGATTTGCCTCCTGGAAAGAAGGCCATTGGCACTAAGTGGGTATACAAGCTGAAGCGTAAGCATGATGGAGCATTTGACAGGTATAAGGCTAGGCTTGCTGCAAAGGGTTATGCTCAAGAAAGAGGCATTGATTTTGATGAGACCTTTGCTCCTACTTGTCGAATGACTACTGTTCATAGCCTCTGTGCACTTGCAGCTCATCATGGTTGGAATGTACATCAGTTGGACATTAAAACTACATTTCTGAATGGTGACTTGCATGAAGAAATGTATGTTTTTCAGCCCCTTGACTTTGTGCAGAAAGGGCATGAAGACCGAGTGTACATGTTGAAAAAGGCATTATATTGTTTGAAGCAATCACCACGTGCTTGGTATGAAAGATACATGCCTACCTCATTGCACATGGTTTTGAGAACAGTCCAAGTGAGAGCACCTTATATTTTAAGCGTGCAAATGATGTGCTTCTAATCATTGTTGTCTATGTTGATGACATGCTGCTCACTGGTCCTCACGAGAAGCATATATTTTATTTTAAGGCTGATTTGCATGCCTCATTTGAGATGTCAGATTTGGGGCATTTGCATCATTATTTGGGAATTTAGTTTATGCAAGTTGATGGTAGAATAGCTTTATGTCAAATGAAATATGTTGACACATTATTACAATGTTTTGGCATTGAAGATTGTAAACCTATTTCCACTCCTATGGAAATAGGTTTACCATTGATTCTTCATGATGCTGGAGATGCATTTGATGTTGTTCTCTATTAGCAAGCTATTAGATGCTTGATTTACTTATGCATTACTCAGCCAAATATTCAAGTTGATGTCTCACAGATAACAACAATAAGCTTGCAGAGGTTGATGCTCTCTCTATAGAGCTCCAAATCCAATGTCTGATCACTCAATTTGAAAGCTAATGTGTATAAAGTTTAAAAGCATTTGGTTTAGTAGATGGGGAGAAATCTCAATTTTTCTATCTCGGGGTCTATCTTTGTGCATTCCCAAAAATTAGGAGGTACCACTGTTGAGTTCAGGTTCATTCCAAAAGCATATTTTGCTTATTTTCTTGTACTCTTGTGCATTCTATACACGGAACCCTATTTGTATCACTCCTCCAAAATGATTTTTTCCAATTGTAATCATGTTGGCTGCTATGAGCATTTGAAGTTGATTGTCTCATCCAAAGATAGTAAGTTTTTTGAGCTAGTCAATGTGCAAACCTATCTATTTTGTTTCGACTCTTTCTCCTTGATGCTCCAAATTACATAGTGCATTTTATTGCACTTATTTCATGCCTATAAGGTTTGTTTGAATCTCCATAAGCTCAAGGGCTGGTCTTGTACCAGTTGGCTGGACCAAACTTTGTCACTTTGCAACTCACTTTTCTACCTCCTACAAGCTTCTCCAAGTTTTTTCATGTGGCCCACCAAAACCAATCCAAGTACCAACAACAATACCCCTATGTGCAATGAAGCACTGAAAAAGGAGACTCTAGCAAGGCTATTGAATACTCGAGATGCGTTGCTAGAAGGAAGAGAGGAACTCCGGAGATTGGTCATGATGCCACCAAACCTTGTTCATAACAGGAATGGTAGGCCGACGAGACTGGAGGATATGTTGGCCCAACTATGCAATATACTAAAAGAAGGGGATAGTGGGGCTCCCAAGGGAGGAGTAGGGATCACACCACTTCCACTTTCCAAGGTCCCACTATAATTGGGACAAGGGTCGAGCATCCCAAGCCCAAAGGCATCAATCCCAATCGATCCAAATCTCCTCAAGATTAGGGTCAATATGCCAAGCTCTACCTCTAGTGAAAACCACCCTAATCTCTTGAAAGGTATATTCGGTGATGATCTCAAACTCCTTAGCAGTGATAATCATCCATCTAGCATCCCCAATCTCAAAGAGGGGAGTCACATCATGGGAGCAACCCTAGGTAGCGATCAAAAACTCATTCTGAGTAAAGGCTCCCAACCACTTGACCAAGGGGGAAGAGATGGCTTGGATCTTCAAGTCCCTTGGAACAACGGAATCAACATCACTAATCATCTCAGACACCCCACACATCCCAACACATTTATTCTACTGCTTCTCCTTCGTGAGCCCCCTAGACTACAACCAATCACCAACACTATGCCCAAGGCCTTTGCAAATGCCCCTCAAGAGACATGCAATCTGAAACCCACCATAAGTCCTCTCTCAATACAAAGAAGAGGGTTCCAAATCAGGGGTTGGGGGAGCTGCTTCTCAATACAAGAAGGTGAAAGCAAAACAAGATCAGTATGTAATTGCTCCCAAATGCTCAAGATAACACATGCAAAGAGATCCTCAGTCCTCCCTGAGAACCAAGCTTGTCGCATCTCAACAAAGATCCACCTGATCCTAGGCTGCCATTACCCACCATCAATATGAGCAAACATGCCAAGTCTCTAGCAGAGAAACTTCTTCCAACGCTTGGGGCTAGGGAGCAATCCACAAATAATAAACTTGCACAACAGGGATATACTCTCACAATGGAGGATCAACAATCCCTAAACCATCGTGCTCAATTGAAAGAGTGATGATAGACTAAGCAACCTTGGCTTGAGTGAGGCTTATTGATATATTAGGTAGTGATGTGTGTGAACACACTAGGACCACCAAAGCACTTTTTTCCCTCTTTAGGAGGTTTTTTTTCCCCAGCTTGTATATACGCCCATAGCCCTAACGGGTCACTTATCTTTGTACGTTCTAGTGGTAATACACTCAGTACTGTGTGTTGTGCTCCAAGCTTCTTCTTATTCTTCCTTGTGTTCTTTGCATGCTTCCATAGACCTCAAACTCCAACAATCGGTATCAGAGCAGGTCGTCGCTTCATCTAGGGTGTCATCGACACCCCTCTGATGCCATAAGGTGTATGAGCCACACACACTCAACAATAGTTGTGAAAGCTTCCCTATACTTAGCCTCACAACTGGAAGTGGCCACAGTAGGCTTCTTCTTGCTCAACCAAGATATACATGAGCTACCAAGCATGAAGCAAAAGCCACTAGTGGACACACGAGTTTCATAGCAACCAGCCCAATCAGAGTCAGAAAAAGCACGCAAATCTGGCGGTAGTGATCCCCCCTTGGGATAAAACAACCCAAGTAGCCGAGTACCACACAAGTAGCGAAAGATGTGCTTAACCATCTGCCAATGCTTGACTCTTGGGTAATGCATAAATCTGTGAGACAGCAAACTGAATATCTAGCCGAGTAGTGCATAAGTAAATCAAGCATCCAACAACCTGCTGATAGAGAACAGCATCAAATGCATCTCCAGCATCATGAAAATTCAATCGTAAACCTGTCTCCATAGGAGTGGCAATAGGCTTACAGTCTTCAAGGCCAAAACGCTGCAATAATGTGTCAATATATTTCGTTTGACACAAAGCCATTCCACCATCAACTTGCATACACTGAATGCCCAAATAGTGATGCAAATGCCCAAAATCAGACATCTCAAATGAGGCATGCAAATTAGCCTTAAAATCAGTAATATGCTTCTCAATAGGAGTAGTGAGCAGCATGTCGTTAACATAGACAACAATGATCAGAAGCACATCATTAGCATGCTTAACATATAAGGTTCTTTCAGTTGGACTGTTCTCAAAACCATGTGCAATCAGATAGGCATGTATCTTCTCATACCAAGCACGTGGTGCTTGCTTTAAACCATATAATGCCTTCTTTAACCTGCACACCTGGTTTTCATGCCCTTTCTGCACAAAGCCGCGGGGCTGAAAAACATACACTTCTTCATGCAAGTCACCATTCAGAAATGTAGTTTTAATGTCCAACTGATGTACATTCCAACCATGATGGGTTGCAAGTGCACAAATGCTCCGAACAGTAGTCATACGTCATGTAGGTGCAAAGGTCTCATCAAAATCAATGCCTCTTTCCTGTGCATAACCCTTTGCAACAAGCCTAGCCTTATACCTGTCAACTGTACCATCACGTTTACGCTTCAACTTGTATACCCACTTAGTGCCAATGGCCTTCTTGCCAGGAGGCAAGTCACATAAAGAACAAGTACCATTCTTCATTATTGCATCATATTCAGATTGCATAGCAACCATCCAATTTTCTAAATTTTATGCTTCATCAAACGAAACAGGCTCATTCTCATCACAAAGACTAGATGCAACCATAGCATAGCAATGTGATGCAAAAGAGGCACTATGAGAGCCTGAACGAGTATGATATGACAAAGGTGCATCTAATTTGCTATCACGCAAAGTCTGCACCAGCCATTTTGGCATAGTTTTTGCCTGCTCAATATCAGCTCTCTCATCAACTAGTGCATCATGTAAATCTGCATCAGGAATGGAATGATCTGCATTATCACATGAAACCTACAAAGGCTGAGCAGTTGCCTCATTAGGACCAGCACTAGACTGTCCACCTGTAAAAAGAGGCATCAAAGTATCATACATGTCTTTGGAGCTAACAGATGTCTCCTTAGTACATGAAAGCAATGGCTGAATAGCATCTTCCACAAAAACAACATCACGACTAACCAGAATGTGTTTAGTCTG
The DNA here is from genome assembly GCA_020310875.1 of Ceratopteris richardii. Taxonomy (NCBI): domain Eukaryota; kingdom Viridiplantae; phylum Streptophyta; class Polypodiopsida; order Polypodiales; family Pteridaceae; genus Ceratopteris; species Ceratopteris richardii. The sequence goes on from CM035418.1 coordinate 93,518,979, forward strand.
TGGATGATACAAACGATAGCCTTTACTTTTAGAACTGTACCCAACAAAAATACATTTTACTGCTTTATCATCCAATTTTTTGCGATGTTGTTCAGGCACTAATGCGTATGGCAAACAACCAAAAACACGCAGATGAGCAACAGATGGATTGCGATCATGCCAAGCCTCATATGGAGTGATAGACTGCAGTGCTTTAGTGGGACACCTTTTGAGTACATATGCTGCACACACGACAACCTCAAGCCAGAAACTATGAGGTAAAGCATGACTCTTAACCATACACCTCACCATCTCCATGAGAGACCTGTTCTTTTGTTCAGAAACTCCATTCTATTGAGGTGTATATGTCACTGTACACTGGTGTTTTATCCCACGTTCAGCCAGAAATGCATTAAATTCAGAAGACATATATTTCCCCCCCTCGATCAGAATGGAGGGTGCCCATTTTACATGCTGACAGATTTTCAGCCGAAACCAAAAATTGTTTGAAGCACATGCATGCCTGGAAAAATCATCGATGAAAGTCACAAAGTAAAGATAATTCCCAAAAGAAGGTGTCTGCATAGGACCACAGACATCACTATGTACAAGTTGCAATTTTTGAGTAGCCCGAACTAAACCATCTTTTGGAAAGGATGAACGTTGCATTTTGCCCAAAATACAACCTTCACAAACATGTTTTCCAGGTACCTCAAGTTTGGGCAACGAGGACACCATTTCAAATTTTTGCAGGCGTAGCAAACTAGCAAAATTCAGATGACCAAAGCGTGCATGCCAAAGCTTTGCATGTGACATAGCCTGCGAATCATTTACTGCACATGCCAAATCATTTATAGATCTTTCAAAGTCTATGAGCTTATACAGCCCACGACATAAATGCCAAAAGCAAGAATCACATCGCCATTTAACAGATCATGAACTGTACACCTGTCATCAACAAATTTCACAACCAAGCCAATCTTGGCTAATGCAGAAACTGATAACAGGTTCTTTTTGATCCCTGGCACAAATAAAGCATCTGACAAAGTGAAAGAACTACCATCAGCAGTAGTCAAAATGATCTTACCAACTCCCATAACAGGATAAGAGGAGTTGTTGGCGCATGTAACAATATTCCCTGTAGGGGCAGGCTCGAGTGAAGAGAAGAAACTGCGCTGCAAGGTAATATTTTTGGTCCCCCCATTGTCAAAATACCAAACATCTGAGTCTACTACAGACATGCACTGCTCATGAGAGGATGGGTCAAAACTGCAGAGAGTATTAAACACCCATTCTTCTTCCTGCACAAGATTTGCAGACTCTGTTTTTGGTGTAGAGGCCTCTTCAACAACCATTCCAGCCTCTTTCTTGTTTGCCTCTTTTAGCAGCCAGTTTTGGACAGATCTTTATGACATGATCATTCCCTTTATAGTACTTACAAAACAATTTCTACTTTTCTGATTTCTTCTCATCTTTATCTTCCTTCTTCGAATATGCAGAATTAGTAGATTTCTACTTACTAGTTGAAGAGCTCCATTTTCCTTTGCCCTTCTGACTAGCTAGGAAAGCCTGATCTGTAACTCCCATAATGGACCTGTTTTGCTTGGACCGATCTTCCTACAACAGAACAGACACTAACTCCTCAAATGATAAGGCATTCGGATTGCCTTTCATCATCAAACGAAGAGTAGAAGCAAAACTCTGATATAAATCAGGAAGATCATTCAAAACGGTCTGCACAAGTGAGCTATCTGGTATAACCTCATCAGCAGAAATCAATTGTTCCTTCAAGTCTTTGATCTTCGTTAGGAAACTGTCCATAGAATCACCTTCATTCATGTGCTCACTCTCCAACTGTGTTCGGAGGTAAGCAACACGAGCCTCATTCCTAGCTTGGTACAATGTGGTAAGTGTATCCCAAGCATCCTTAGCTGTTCTGCAAGAGTGAATGTGAGGAATAATGGCACGTTTGACAGATAGAGCTATCAATGCATATGCCTGGGCATCTCTGCCATCCTAGCGAATCTGCTCTGCAGTAGCTGCAGCAGAAATAGCAGCACGAACAGGAATCTGCAGAATATCAATGCATATGCCTGGGCATCTCTGCCATCCCAGCGAATCTGCTCTGCAGTAGCTGCAGCAGAAATAGCAGCACGAACAGGAATCCCAAAAGTTGAACTGCCCAGATGAGTTCTGCTAGGCCTGTAGCAGACTTTGAGACGCTTAAACTGATGAATAGAAACTGGTATATACCTTTGGCACAAAAAGACAAAATAGCCTGCACAAGCGCTACGATAGTGCGTTCGGAGGTCGAAACGAGCTCAGATCGTGATTTTGGCACCACAGAGTGAAGATCTTTTGATCTCAGAAACACGCTGAGTATGCTCACCAAAATTCGTGCGATTCTGAGACTGCAAACGGAGGAGTGTCGACGGCACCCTAGATGAAGCAACGACCTGCTCTGATACCAATTGTTGGAGATAGACGTCTGCAGAAGCACGCGAACAACACAAGGAAGAAGAAGAAGCTTGGAGCACAAAAACACAATATTGAAAGTATTACTAGAGAATGTACAAAGATAAGTAGCTCATTCCGGCAATAGGCGTATATACAAGCCGGGGGAAAAAAACCTCCTAAAGAGGGAAAAAAGTGCCCCGGCGGTCCTAGAGTGTTCACACACATCACTACCTAAATATATCAACACTTAGAAATGGAAGATTATTCATAGTGATGTCTCTATTCTTATGCAAACATCCTCCTTTGGAAACTATCTTTACTTCATGACTTTCATTGATGATTTTTCCACGCATGCATGGGTATATCCATTGAAAGAAAATTCCAAAGTGTTTATGTGCTTCAAATAGTTTTTGGTTTTGGCTGAAAATCTGTGAGCATGTAAAATGGACACCCTCCATTTTGATTGGGGAGGGGGGGGATATATGTCTTCTGATTTTAATGCATGTTTGGCTGAACATGGGATAAAACATCAATGTACAATGTTGTATACAATGGATTTGCTAAATGGAAGAATAGGTCACTCATGGAGATGGCAAGGTGTATGGTCAAGTGTCAAGCTTTACTACATAGTCTCTGGCTTGAGGTTGTTATGTGTGCAACATATGTACTTAACAAGTATCCCACTAAAGCATTGTAGTCTATCACTCCATATGAGGCTTGGCACAGTTGCAAGCTATCTGTTTCTCACTTGCGTGTTTTTGGTTGTCTGGCATATGCATTAGTGCTTGAACAACAATGCAAGAAATTGGATGATAAAGCAGTGAAATATATTTTTGTTGGGTACAGTTCTGAAAGCAAAGGCTACCTTTTGTATCATCCATAGATTAAACACATTCTAGTTAGCCATGATGTTGTTTTTGTGGAAGATGCTATGCGTCCATTACTTTCATGCACTAATGAGACATCTGTTAGCTCCAAAGATATGTATGATACTTCGCTGCCTCTTTTTATAGGTGGATAATCTAGTGATGGTCCAAGAGGCAATTTATTAGCCTTTATAGGTTTCATGTGATGATGTGGATCATTCCATTTTTGATGCAGATTTACATGATGCACTTATTGATGAGAGAACTGATATAGAGGAGGAAAAAACTATGCCTAAATGGTTGGTGCAGACTTTGCGAGATAACAAATTAGATGCATCTATGTCATATCGTACTTGTTCAGGCTCTCATAGTGCTTCTATTGCATCTGATTGCTATGCTATAGTTGCTTCTAGTCTCTATGATGAGAATGAGCCTGTTCCATTCAATGAAGCACAAAATTTTGAAAATTGGATGGCTGCTATGAAATCAAAATATGATGTTATATTTTTTGTCCATTGGATGTGGCAAGGATCTAATGGTGTATCTTAAAACTCAAGAAAAAGTGTGCCTTTGTATCTATGTCATTGGATGGACCCAAAAAAGAATGGATTAAATTAATTCGGTTTATGTTTGGGCCACTTTGAATTGCATCCATTGGATCCTTGCTTGATCTGATGGTTGTGAAGCATTACTTTTAAAAGGATCCCAAGGTTGTTTCTAAACCATTGGATGATTGGTCCATCGGATGGAGCATATCTTATCTTGCCATGGAACTATGCGAAGTCATTAATCTTTTTGTGCCAATTCAAACCCTCTCTCAGCTCATTAAATGGTTGCTATTTTGTCTTTTTGTGACAAACATCAAGTCCATAATCCTAACCATCTGTGAGCATCTCATCAAATGGACAAGGGCGCCTACGACTGCCCAGTTTTTAGAGAGAGTTTTGTCACCTTGTGACAAACACTATGGACAATCATAGCAGCTGGTGCGGTCATATCCAAGGGCAAAGAATTCCTATGAACCCATTTTGCCTAAGCACAAACTTGAGAACAAATATTTTATTTTGAAAACCACTAGTTGTATTTTTTCTAGCCTTTAACCCTCTTTTTGCTAATCTTATCCTTGAAAATTAGGGATCCTTACAAGGCCCATGCAGGGTTCATTTTTTCCCTTAATGTTTGGATTTAGTACCTTTTCCAAAGGGTAGGAAATATTCACCATGTAAATGGGTATATAAACTAGAATTCTCATCAGATAGTGCTTCTCCAAAGTATAAAGCACGACTTGTTGCAAAGGTTTTTAAGAAACAACATGGTGTTGATCTCAATGAAATCTTCTCTCCAGTAGTCAAGATGAATACATTGCGCATGTTGCTTGGGTTGTTGCAATGGAGGACTAAGAGCTAGCCCAAATGGATGTGAAAACTACTTTCTTGCATGGAGATCTTACAGATGATATCTATATGGAACAACCAGAGGGTTATGTAGTTCCTAGAAAAGAAAGTCTAGTTTGTAAGTTGAAGAAGAGCTTATATGGACTTAAATAGTCCCCTAGACAATAGTACTAAATTATATGGACTTAAACAATCCCCTAGACAATGGTACCAAAAATTTCATGCTTTTATAAAGTCTCAAGGCCATTCTTGAAGCAATGAGGATCATTATCTCTAGAGAAAGAGATGCTCAGATGGCATCTTGTTATGCTTGATACTTTATGTCAATGATATATTGATTGATGGGAAGCCCTCTTATGGCTTGTGATTACTCAAAAAGGAGTTTTAGTGAGACATTTGATATAAAGGATTTGGGAGATGCCAAAAATATTCTTGGCATGCACACTACTCGTGATAGGAGTAAAGATGCATATACTTGTCTCAAAGTGAGTACATATCCAAAGTACTTCACAGGTTCAATATGCAAGGTGGTAAGGCATTGATTACACCTTTACTAACATATGTGAAATTGAGCAAGGATGACTAGCCCAAATTAGATGAGGAAAAGGAATTCATGACCAAAAGTCCTCATCAGTTTGCTGCTAGTATTTTCATGTATGCTATGGTAGCTACAAGACCAAACATTGCATTTGCAGTGGAAGTTGTGAGAAGATATATGTATAATCCTGGAAAGAAGCATTGGGAAGTGGTCAAGATGATTTTGAGATATCTGAGTGGCCCTAAGGACAAGTCTCTATGCTTGGGTAGAGGAAAAACATCCATTATTGGTTATACAAATTTTGATTATGCTGGTTGTGTAGAAAATTGAAAGTCTACATCAGGGTACATTTTTCATTTTGCTGGAGGTGCTATCTATTGGAGATATTTTCTTCAAGAATGTACGTCTATTTTTACTATTCATTCAAAGTTCCATCTAGTTTTGCATAGAAAAAAGAACTGAGTCGAAATGAAAAATAGAGAAATAATGAAAAGGGTGGAAAGAATATCCTTGCCTATTTCCATGTTTAAGCCATGTGCCATCTGGCTCTCCATAGCTCAAACATGTGAATTAGGTGGATACAAAGTGACTTCTTTGCACCACTTGTGCATGGACCTAGCAAAATAGATGAATGCTACTTAAGGTTTCCTTATCAGATTCATCTGTTAAGTCAGAATCCAACTTGTTATGAAAGGAAGATGAATCTTTCATAATCCCTGCCCAAATTACTTCCTCTTAGATGTACACATACTTTGTACCTTTAGGCTTAGTAAAATGGGTGGATTTTCCTTTAAAATTCACCTCCAAACATAGAGGGGAATCTATTTTTATAATTCCTTGCCCAACCAATAGAATGGTATAGGTGAATTATCTATCTAATTCTAAGAGGATATAACATCCTCTTTATCTTCAGAGAGAATAGCTTACCAAAAAGTGGTTTCAGTGTTCTTTTAAAACTTTATGTAGTTTTGAGAATCCACTTTAAGGGACTAGAATCCATAGGGATTAGTGTAACTATTGTAGACTCCAAATGATTGAAATCTATTTTCCTTGTTCTTCCAAAAAGATTAAGATCTTTATAACTATATCCCAAGATGAGAACTCATAGTGTAAAAGATCATGTTATCTTTAAGGTCACAAGCAGAAATAGATTATTCCAATCATTTCTTCAATGCTTAATCCTTTTAGTTGGATCTCAAACCTTAAAGTTCTTCTTGATCCTTCCAGAGTTCTCTCCCTTATATTCTAGATCTATTAAAGATATCCTATGTTGAGATCTTAAGTAGATCTTTCCTATTCTTCAGCTAACTTGAATTATCAAGTATAAAAAAGATGACCTTTCTGAGCTTTCTTTCAAGCTTGGCCTAAGGTCATCTTTATGTTTTTTGAATTTCAAGTTATGCTTTTGGATGAAGCTTTTAGAGCTTCATTCTTTGGAGTTTACCTTCAAACTCAAAAAAAGTTGATCCTCTCCATATTTCTAACTCTTTATGAGAGACAGATCCTTTCATATTTTGTTGGAAGAATTCTTCTTCCCTTTGAGAGGATAATTGAAGAAGATACTCATTCCTAGACATTATCTTCTTGATGTATTCGATTGGATCATGAGTCCCTTTTTCTTCTGGCCATCAAGAAAAAGTACTCAATGGGAATCAGTACCCACCGTCCCATACCAGTGGGTTCTTCATCCAATCCACATAACTATGTCTCTATATCTTTTCACCTTTTCTGTCCCTTTAAGTGCCCTTCATACTATGGTACCAAATTATAAGAGCAAGGACTAAGGTGCTTAGATACACCACTACTAATCTTACTTAAATATTTGGTTAACCATTTAATGTGGTGTGACTCATCTTATCAAACTTAAAGTTTGACTTGATCTTCACCCTACTTGGGTCTTTTGGCTTTCTTCTCTTCTTTTATCAAAATAAGAGATAAGACTAGGTCTTTCTCAAATAGATCCCTTCATGTTCAATGCTTTACCCATGGGTTTTACTTGGGGATCTAGCTATTGTCCTTCATACAAGAAGTCATATTCCTTAGATCTATCTTACTGGAATCCATAACGTATGTTATGTTATCCCCATGAAGCATCAAGATACTTTTATGATTATGATTTATAGCTCATCCAACTTCTTTTCCTAACCCACTTAGGATTCATACAATCCTTATAGTGTATGCAAGTCTTCTCTTGTATTGGGGTTCTTTGAGAATTCCCAATCTTTGAGGACTTCATTTAGTTGGAAGATGTAATGAAAGATATATGAAGTACTAGAATATGAGGAAGTACTTCAACTTTATCTATTTCTTGCATATCTTTTACCTTGCAATACACTATTCGGTCTTTTCAAGGCATAAGATACAAGTTCTTGGGGACTTTCTCCCCTCCTTAAGAGTTTTTGTCCTCGAAAACTACCTGAGAGTAAATTGAAAAGTGTGCTCTTTCAGAAGTATTTGAAAGAGTTTATTTTCAATCTTTTATTGTTCTTCCTGGTTAAAAGAACTATTTAGAGCTTCTTGCTTTCTCAGAACAAATGCCCCAAAGTTCAAGTTGAGATTACCCACAAATTCGATGTCCCATACCACCAAATTTACTTCAATGGTAGTGTAAACCTAGATGTCCCATACCATCCGGCTTACACTTCCACTTTAGTAAAGGTAACTTTAGCTTGAGTTTTGGGATCAAACCTTCTTCTAACCAAGTCAGATCTATTACTTCTTGGACTTGTAAGTGTTATTTCCACTGCAGAGCATATGTATTGCCTATGCTACAGTGGACTTTCCACTTACCAAGTCTCAATTGCAACTTAGTCTCAAAAATTGGCTTTTCAATTATACCTTGATTCAGATATACTCTACAAGATCCCTTTCATGTCACTTGATGATAGAGGTAGTTTATATCTCAACTAGATATCATCTCTTATGAGTAATCTGAGAAAGAATAATTGATTTGCCAATCTAATCTCTATGTTGAAGTAGATGGTAATTCCATTTACTATATAGTCCTTTATTTCTAGGACATTAGAAAATGGTACTTAGGGTTTATTACAACCCTTGAGTTTTACCTTCTCTTCATTCCTTGCATTTGCTTGGAAGAATAGTGTAAGGCTCCAAATAGTTCTTAAGTTCTTTCAAACAAAGAACTTTCTTGAACAAATGCACTAATACTTTCATCTTCCAATACTAAGATTCTGTTGTACCATATTTTCTCTTCCCTAGAACTTTGAGAACATAGTGCTCTAAGTTACCACCATTTTATCGTGGTTTTAAGAGAGAAAATTTTTGTATTACTATCTTAAGTCTATGGCCTTGCTGATCAGGAATGCCATGGGTTTTTATGGAATTTAAACTTCCATAAGAAGGATTTTTAGTTTTAAGGTAGTTCAAGAAGTTAGGATTATTTGGACTAAGCCAAACTTAAAGGAATTAAATGGTTTATAGTGGCCAATTGGCATTATCACCATTCTTCCTAGAAACTAATAAAATCAAATCCTACTTAACTTCAAGAACTTAATCTCCCTCTCTACTCAAAAACCCATGTAATATATTCCAAATGCATAGTTTACTGTATGCCAAAACATTTACACCTTTATTGGAAAAGGCATTGCATGCATAAGGTTCAGAAGTTGAACCACTCCTTAAAGCATGAAAAAGTTCCAATTCAGAACTTTGGGATGGTGCAAAATTTCCATGAAACTTAGTATATGCGAGTTTCAACAATGCATTAGATGCATTCTTCCTACGACCGTTTTAATGCACCTCCAATACTTCTTTTCAAAGCAATGAACTTGATGCATAGTGCAACTTATTTCCATGATTGATTGTCGATGTGACCACAAAAACTGGGCCACCTCAATTTATGCATCCACTTGCGAGTCATGTCTATTATGACATGCACTGTATGTTCTTTAATTTGCAAAGAAAAGAAAAAGGTGAAAATATTTACCTAGAAATTAAGCTTCATCCATCCTTGGTTTTATTTGAGTGTTCCCATGGTGATAAAGTAGGCTTCGACCATCCCATCTTGTCCATCATTGGATTCCTTCTTGGGCATTTTGATACTTACTTGTGTGCCCATATGTGTGGATTTACCTTTGTAATCATGCATTTATGCATGCATTTTAAGGGGTGAAATCTATATGCATAGTTAATGGATGTCATGCGCATGCCTCCAATATCCTTGGCAAAGGAACCTTTCAAAAAGAACCATGCCCTCCTAACTATATGTACTAGCATGTAAAGCCAATCTTCATGCAAAAGAGATTTATGCATAAAATATCGACTCATTCATGTATAAAATTTCACGGAATTTGTGAGCGAAGAAAATAACTAACTCTTTAACCCTGTTCTTTCCATGATCTTGGTGAAGAGTCTATCCTGCCTTTGAATTTTGTCCCATGGAAATTCGTTCTATAGATCCTCTCACGCCTTTCAAAATCTCTTACAATGAAACTACACATTAGTGGGTTTATTCACATGTAATAAAAAAAATAGCTCATATGAGCAACATTATAACAAGTAAACCCATATGCAATATGTAAAATGAGATTAAAAAATGTATAAACTTATTTTCTCGGATTTCTAATGCAGAGAAATAATGGGAAACTCCATGCATCCATCAAAAATTGTCGAATAGGAGCTAGAGGTGTGCTCTTCATCTCGTCTCTCCCTCTTAGCTCATTGCTATGCCTCGCAGTAACAAAAGGTGGCGGAAGAAGAGGAACATTGCCGGGAAGCAACACCTCTACGTTCTCGATCCTTTCTTGCTGCAGATGAAGAAAATACATGCCAGGAAACAAACGAGTCCTTGTTCGCAATCGATATTGGAGGCTCCCTTACTGAGAGAGGCAAACCATCTGAGATCCATGATGGTTGCGGTGTCCGTCGGCAAGATGAAGATCTTGAACGAAACCTCATCATGGTGGAAAATAGATGGAGTGTTTCTACCCATCTGGATGATGAGGTGAGATAGCAGAACGATCCTAGAACTGCATCAGTCTTCTATCACGTACTAACTATAGAAGATGCAAGGAGTTGTCGACGTGCACACAAAATCCAGTTATAGGATATATTATGAGGTCTCAGCTATGGAGGGTTTGATGCTTGTAGCTTTAGTTGGTTGTAGAAGGAGAGAATCTGACAACGCTAGATATTATCCCATTGCCAGAGATAGTAGGCACAGGCATGGAGAAGAACAAAAACTACAAGGTTCAGTCGACACCTTTGACAGAGAAAGCTATTGCGGCAGCACAGGAGGGTTTGGAACCGAAGGCAATGGAGTATGTGTCCGCAGAACTGATCGAGAGGATACCATTGTTATCAGCCTCTGCTGCAGCATCATCTTCCTAACCAGAGTCGCTAGCCAAGAAAAGGCATTTCCAGGGAGTCCGACAGAAGCCGTGGGGTAATTGGGTGGCTGAGATTAGGGACCATAAGAAGGTTGCACGCGTGTGATTGAACAATTTCTATACGGTGGAGGAAGCAAGATCGAATCGTTACATGCAAGAGACAATAATGTCAATCATGCCGACCGTTGCAATGGCTAAGATCCATCCATAGCTTCTGATAGGTAACGAGGTCGAATCCCGTATTCTACAAAGCATGCGCACAATCATTTTGGGTAATCAAACCAAATAGCAATGATTGCATATGGCAAGGAGTACTTCGACAGAGATGAAGAATTGCTACAGTAATGCAATTTCGACGCAGCTCAACAAGAGCTTACAATCAAAGCGATGAAAATAAAAGTCTCCATAGATCTCAACCTAAAGGCTCTGATACCACTGTTGTGGAAGGACTCCATAGCCTTCACACAACTGAACTGAAGACTAACTAGCAAGGCCACACACTAGGAAGAGAGATGTCTTTCCACCCAACCAACCCCTCCAATATATAGCTCCTAGACCAACGGGGTAAGTCCCTCTCAAGGGGACATGTGTACCTTCCATCACATGGGTCCCTAAGGTGTTCACATGATTTCCAAGCTTAGGAAATCACATGGCTTCTAAAAGAAGACTCTCCAAGCTCTCACCTACAAACCAAGTGGCTAGGAGAAGCTTCCAATCAAGCCTAATGTACTCAACCTTAGAGAATTAACCCTAAGGTTCAAGACCCATCTAAAAGGGGTAAATAAACCATAAATTCAAAGGGTTTCACACCTAGAAACCTAAGGGTTCTACCCCTTAGACCCATGTAATTATACAACAATGATCTTACATAGTTACTTATATACTGTGTAACATGCCCATCAAGTGGGAGGTCTAATTTGTATACTTACACTCATGTATTCTTTATCATTCTTTATTTTTCTCCCATAGTCACTTTGGCCATATTGGCCTTTAGTGGGAGATTGTTATCTTTAGTGTCCATTTGAATGGATAAATGACCACTAGAAACTTTTGTATATGTTCTTTAATAAAACATATAGTATCTTGATCAGCCATAGAATGTAAGTTCGACGGTATTTTGTAGCACCTAGGAAATTTGTGTTCATGCTTTCTATGTACTTTGTGGCTTCTGCATATTTTGCAGGTCTTGTGAAGAGTATTGTGTGTGGCATGTGGAGCTCTATTTTCTACTATGAGGGTATCATCATGGAGGTCTTGAAAAGGAGAGTCCATCATGGTGCATCGCCATCACACCACTTCAATGTGCACTCTCATTGTTCAAAGCATAAAAATTCATAAAGCCATGCCTAAGGCTCCTCCATCGAATAATCATCCAAATGATCATGCCAGGAACAATCTCTTCCCTATCAACAATCACGGACCTCAAGGAATCCCCAATCTAGATACACATACCAACCTATGATCCATTGGGCCCATCATGTTACAACCCACTCACATGACAAGAGAAAGTAAGAAGAGATGTGGTGTTTGATGAAATGTTTGTTGGACTTAGACATTTGCGGAAGCACACGAACAACACAAGAAAGAAGAAGAAGCTTGGAGCACGACAAACAATTTTGAATGTATTACTAGAGAATGTACAAAGGTAAGTAGCCCATTAGGGCAATAGGCATATATACAAGCCAAGGGAAAAAACCTCCTAAAGAGGGAAAAAAGTGCCACGATAGTCCTCGTGTGTTCACACACATCACTACCTAAATATATCAACAAATCCTCCCTGGGAGTGATGTGGTGAACAAGGAGCTGGCACTCATGTATAAGGAAGTGCCAAGCTATGTGGAATCAATCCACAAAAGGAAGTAAGCCCAAGGCTTTGCAGAAAGCTCCAAACTTCTCCCTCGGCAGAGCCTTTGTGAAAAGGTCTGCAATGTTCTCCTGCGTGGGCACATATGCCAAGCTCCCCAGCAGAGAACCTCTCCCTAACATGATGATAATGCACCTCAATGTGCTTAGTGCGAGCATGGAACACAGGGTTCCTCACAATTGCCAATGCACTCTAACTGTCAGTGAAGATGGTGGTGGCAGAAGACTGACCAACACACAAATTAGCCATAAGGCGTTTGATCCACACACACTCAACAATCGCTGTGAAAGCTTCCCTATACTCAGCCTCACAAGTGGAAGTGGTCACAGTAGGCTGCTTCTTGCTCAGCCAAGATATGCATGAGCTACCAAGCATGAAGCAAAAACCACTAGTGGACACATGAGTGTCATAGCAACCAACCCAATCAGAGTAAAAAAAACCATGCAAATCTGATGGTAGTGATCCCCCCTTGGGATAAAACAACCCAAGAAGCTGGGTACCACTCAAGTAGCAAAAGATGCGCTTAACCCCTTGCCAATGCTTGACACCTAGGCAATGCATAAGCCTACTCATCTGTGAGACAACAAACTGAATATCTAGCCAAGTAATGCATAAGTAAATCAGGCATCCAACAACTTGCTCATAGAGAACAACATCAAATGCATCTCTAGCATCATGAAGAATCAATCATAAGCCTATCTCCATAGGAATGGCAATAGGTTTACAGTCTTCAAGGCCAAAATGCTGCAACAATGTGTCAATATATTTCATTTGACACAAAGCCATTCCACCATCAACGTGCATAAACTGAATGCCCAAATAATGATGCAAATGCCCCAAGTCAGACATCTCAAATGAGGCATGCGAATCAGCCTTAAAATCAGCAATATGCTTCTCAATAGAACCAGTGAGCAGCATGTTATCAACATAGACAACAATGATCAGAAGCACATCATTTGCACGCTTAACATATAGGGTGCTTTCAGTTGGACTGTTCTCGAAACCATGTGCAATCAGATAGGCATGTATCTTCTCATACCAAGCACATGGTGCTTGCTTTAAACCATATAATGTTTTTTTTAACCTGCACACGTGGTTTTCATGCCCTTTTTGCACAAAGCCACAGGGCTGAAAAACATACACTTCTTCATGCAAGTCACCATTCAGAAATGCTCTTTTAATGCCTTGCTGATGTACATTCCAACCATGATGGGTTGCAAGTGCACAGATGCTCTGAATAGTAGTCATACGACATGTAGGTGCAAAGATCTCATCAAAATCAATGCCTCTTGTAAACCCACTTAGTGCTAATGGCCTTCTTGCCAAGAGGCAAGTCACACAAAGACCAAGTACCATTCTTCATTATAACATCATATTCAGATTGCATAGCAGACATCCAATTTCTGAATTTTGTGCTTCATCAAAGAAACAGACTCATTCTCATCATGGAGACTAGATGCAGCCATAACATAGCAATGTGATGCAAAAGAGGCACTATGAGAGCTTGAACGAGTACGATATGACAGAGGTGCATCTAATTTGCTGTCACCCAAGTTCTGCACTAGCCATTTTGGCATAGTCTTTGCCTCCTGAATATCAACTCTCTCATCAAGTGCATCATGTAAATCTGCATCAGAAATGGGATGATATGCATCATCACATGAAACCTACAAAGGCTGAGAAGTTGCCTCATTAGGACTAGCACCAGACTGTCCACCTGTAAAAAGAGGCAGCAAAGTATCATACATGTCTTTGGAGCTAACAGATGTCTTCTTAGTACATCAAAGCTGGATGAATAGCATCTTCCACAAAGACAACATCACGGCTAACCAAAATGCGTTTAATTTGTGGATGATACAGACGATGGCCATTACTTTCAGAACTGTACCCAACAAAAATACATTTTACTGCTTTATCATCCAATTTTTTGCGATGTTTTTCATGCACTAATGCATATGCCAAACAACCAAAAACACACAAATGAGCTACAAATGGCTTGCGATCATGCCAAGCCTCATATGGAGTGATAGATTGCAGTGCTTTAGTGGGACACCTGTTAAGTACATATGATGCACACATGATAACCTCAAGCTAGAAACTATGTGGTAAAGCCTGACTCTTGACCATACACCTCGCCATCTCCATGAGTGACCTATTCTTACATTTAGCAACTCCATTCTATTGAGGTGTATACGGCACTGTACATTGGTGTGGTATCCCACGTCTAGCTAGAAATGCATTAAAATCAGAAGACATATATTCCGCCCCCTTGATCAGAATGGAGGGTGCCCATTTTACATGCTCACATATTTTCAGCCAAAACCAGAAACTATTTGAAGCACATAAATAGTTTGGACTTTGCTTTGAGTGGAAAAATCATCAATGAAAGTCACAAATTCAAGATAATTTCCAAAAGACGGTGTCTGCATAGGACCAGAGACATGGCTATGAACAAGCTGCAATTTCTGAGTAGCCCGAATTGAACCATCTTTTGGAAATGAGGAACACTACATTTTTCCCAAATTACAACCTTCACATACATGTTTACCGGGTGCCTCAAGTTTGGGCAAGGAGGACACCATTTCAAATTTCTGCAGGCATAGCAAACTAGCAAAGTTCAGGTGACCAAAGTGTGCATGCCAAAGCTATGCATCTGACATAGCCTGAGAATCATGTACTGCACATGCCAAATCATTCACCGATTTTTCATAGTCTATGAGCTTATATAACCCACGAAAAAATGCGAGAAGCAATAATAACATCGCCATTTGACAGACCATGAACTATACATCTATCATCAACAAATTTCACAACCAAGCCAATCTTGTCTAATGAAAAAAATGATAATAGATTCTTCTTGATCCTTGGCACAAATAAAGCATCTGACAAAGTGAAAGAACTACCATAAGCAGTAGTCAGAATGATCTTACCAACTTCCATGACAAGATAAGAGGAGTTGTTGGCACATGTGATAGTATTCCCTATAGGGGTAGGTTCGAGTGAAGAGAAGAAACTATGCTGCCAGGTAATATGTTTGGTCGCCCCACTATCAAAGTAACAAACATCTGAGTCTACTGCAGACATGCACTGCTCATGAGAAGATGCGTCAAAACTGCAAACAGTAGTAAACGCCCATTCTTCATCCTGCACAAGGTTGGCAGAATCTATTTTTGGAGTAGAGGCCTCTGCAAGAACCATTCCAACCTCTTTTTTCTTTGCCTCTTTTGCAGCCAGTTGAGGACAGTTCTTTATGATATGATAATTTCCTTTACAGTACTTGCAAAACAATATTTGCTTTTCTGATTTCTTCTCATCTTTGTCTTCGTTCTTCGAATGTGCAAAATTAGCAGATTTCTGCTTATTAGTTGAAGAGCTCCATTTTCCTTTGCCCTTTTGACTAGCTAGAAAGGTTTGATCTGCAACACGCATAATGGACCTGTTCTGCCTTGACAGATCTTCCTGCAACAGAACAGAGACTAACTCCTCAAATGAAAAGGCATTTGGATCGCCTTTCATCATCAACCGAAGAGTAGAAGCAAAACTCTGATATGAATCAGGAAGACCATTCAAAACGGTCTGCACAGGTGAGCTATCTGGTATAACTTCATCAACAGAAATCAATTGTTCCTTCAAGTCTTTGATCTTTGTTAGAAAATTGTCCATAGAAACATCTTCATTCATGTGCTCACTCTCCAAATATTTTCGGAGGTAAGCAATATGAGCCTCATTCCTAGCTTTGTAAAATGTGGTAAGTGTATCCCAAGCATCCTTAGTTGTTTTGCAAGAGCGAATGTGAGGAATAATGGCATGTTTGATAGACAAAGATATCAGTGCATGTGCATGAGCATCTTTGCCATCCCAATGAATCTACTCTACAGTAAGTGCAACAAAAACTGCAACATGAACAGGAATCTGCAGAATATCATCATCTTCGACACCATCTCCATAAGCTCCAGCACCTATATTCGCAGTACCTATATTCACAGGTGTAATAGGACATCTTTCAACACCCTGCACAATATTCCAGAGTCCTTTTACAACCAATACATGTCGCATCATATAAGCCCATAACTGGTAGTTGGTACCATCCACTTATCCTCAACAACCAACATTCGGAATACATCACTGCTTTCAGCCATGGCCGATGACTAAAATACCTTGATGCAGAAAATTGAGTGTATCTCAAAAAGTTGAACAAAACTGCACAAACAAATTCTGCTAAACCTGTAGCAGACTTCGAGACGCTTATATTGGTGAACCGAAATTGGTACATACCTTTGGCACAAAAAGATGAAACAACCTGCATAAGCACTACAATAGTGCGTTCGGAGGCTGAAACAAGCTCAGATCGCGACGCCCTAGATGAAGCAGTGGCCTGCTCTGATAACCAATTGTTGGAGTTAGACGTTTGTGGAAGCACACGAACAACACAAGGAAGAAGAAGAAGCTTGGAGCACAACACACAATACTGAATGTATTACTAGAGAATGTACAAAGATAAGTAGCCCATTGGGGCAATAGGCATATATAGAAGTCGAGGGAAAAAAGTGCCCCTACGGTCCTCGTGTGTTCACACACATCACTACCTAAATATATTAACAATCTCAAGCTCCTATGCAAATGCAAAAGAAAGAACTAATCTTGAATCAAATGACAAAGGAAATGCTAAAAACACAAATGTAGAATCTCAAGTTTTGAGTGGACCTAATATGTAACCAAGCAATATTTCCAACTCAAACCCATGGAGTGGAAGATTGCATGGGAAATTTTAGTCTAGCAAATTCATCGGCTACATCCAAGAAAGGTAAAGAAAAAGTTTTGGTTGGTAATGAAAAATCTACAGGTTTTGAAGACGTTGATGGAGGATCAAGTAGTTCAGAAAAGCGCCTTAATGAGGAACTTAGATTGACCTCCATCAAGACTCCAAGAGTAAGAAATCCATATGCAAATGATACAACAAGAAGAAGCGACCCTGGACCAAGAAGATCTAGATGATGCAAAATATAGTGCAATGATTAATGTATGATAGTTACATGGCTCATCATTGTGCCTACATGACCAAGGTAATACAAGATGTTGAACCTTCTTGTTTTAAAGATGCAACTAGAAATGCAGATTGGGAGAAAGATATGCATGAGGAGATGGATGAACTTTATGGAAATGAAACATGGAAGTTGGTTCTAGTGTTGCAAGAAAAAAACCCATAAGTTGCAAGTGGGTTTACAAGGTAAAGGATAATGTTGATGGTATCATAGGCAGGTATAAAGCACGATTGGTGGACAAAGGATATGTAGAGGCATATGGCATTGATTATGAGGAAACTTTCAATCCTAGCTACTGTGGGAGAACTTGTTGCATTGGCTACAAAAAATGATGGATTTCGCATGAGATGGATGTGAAGAATGATTTCTTGCATGGTGAATTGCATGAAGAAGTATACATGGACGAGCCACAAGGATATGAGGATTCAAAGCTGTTAGAATATGTTTGTAGGTTGAAAAAGGCTTTGAATGGGCTTAAACGAGCCCCTTGTGCTTGGCATGCAAGGATTGCAAATTACTTAACCTCCATTGGATTTCCTATGTGTGATGAATATCAATCATTATATGCAAGGAACGGTGATGTTGGCATCACGATTGTGGCTATTTATGTTGATATCTTGATTCTAGGTGGTGATAATGAAGAAATCATTAAAGAGGTAAAGTAACTCCATATGGAAGAATTTGACATGAAAGATCTTGTGCTCCACTATTTTTTGGGCATTGACTTTATAAATAGAGAAACAAATATATGGATGTCCCAAAGGCAATATACCCTGAGTATGTTGCAAAAGTATGGTATGGCTGATTATAAGCCCATTTCTATGGCATTAGATCAGAATTTGAAGTTAGATACTACATCAAGTGAAGCACTGAGAAATGCTACTATGTATAAGAAAATTGTGGGGAAGTTTAATATATCTCACAATTACAAGACCTGATATAAGCTACACACTAGGAATTCAAAGTCTATTTATGCAAGTTTCGGGGAAACCACATTTAGATGCTTGGAGATGCACTCTATGTTATGTGAGTGCTACTTTGGATTATGCATTGTTTTATGAAGTTGGTGAAAAATTGAAGGTTCATGGAGACATTGATGCAGATTGGGTTGGTAGTATTCCAAATAGAAGGTCTACTCATGGCATTCTATTCTTACTTGGGAATGTAGTTGTTACATGGAGAAGTAAGAAGCAATCCACTGTTGCTTTGCCAGAGTACAAAGGCTGAGTATAGAGGTGTTGCAATGGAAGCATGTGAAGCATCATGGCTAGAGACGTTGCTTTCATATTTAGGTGTTGAAGTAGAAAAGCCTATCATCATTTATTATGATAATCTTAGTAGCATCCAATGTGCACAAAATCCTATTTCTCATGTTAAAACAAAGCATATCGAGGTGCATTATCACTTCATCAGAGAAAAGGTATTTGTGTTACCATTAGTGTCCATGTGAAATGCCAAATGGCCATCAAAAAGTTTTGTATATGCTCTTTAATAAAACATATAGTGGCTTGGTCAGACTATAAGTTCGATTGCATTTGTGAGACCCATAAAATTTGTGTTCATGCTCTCTGTGTACTCTATGTTTTTTGCATATTTTGCAACCCCACTTTCTCCAAGGCATATGACTAAGGCAGCAACCAAGGCATAGACCTCGGCATACCTTGTCATCCGATTTACCATTGGTGTTGTTCATTGCCTGTGAGGGAGGACCTCAACAATCAAGGAAAACACAGGTCCTTGGTACTTCCCAAGGGGTCACCCATCCTAGTACTGGTCCCCCTAGATCTTGCTTAATCGGAAATGTCTTGCCACTAACCTACACTTTTGTGGTGTTTGAGGAAGGGAAAAGACTAAGGTTCACATTATCTTGAACATGTTTTGGGCCCTCAAGGCTTCTTTGCTTTGAAAGCCTATTTTGAAGCATTTTTGGGGTGACTTTGGAGCCATTTTGGAGTACTTTCATGCATACGTCTCTTTACATAGGTTCACTAGTAAAACTTTAGGTTTCTTGAAAGGTTTTAAGTTGTGGTGGGAGCAGCCATTGCAAGTTTATGCAAGTTTTTGAGCCTAAAGAACAAAGTTGAGAGACACTTATAGGTGTTATTGCCTATTTTTTGGGTTGTGAATTTAGCCTTCTAGTGCCATTTTACTGCATATATTGAGCACATACACACTATGTATGTTTTTGCAGATATTGCTTATGTACGTCCATGTGGTCATTGATATAGCAATTATATTTTTGCATAAAGCCTTTGACATTGATAAAGAGGGTTGTGTTAATTGGGAGACACCCACATGTCAAGGTCTCTTCGATGATGTAGGTGGAAGACTTACCCAACCTCACCATAGGAGATATATGCTAATTGTTCATAGGTGCTCGATAAGCCTAGTTCGCTTGTTTCCATTAATTGATTATATGTCATGGGGTCAGTGATTCACTATGCACATTTACATGTTAGTACTTGTAGTTTTATGAGATTTTGACATTGGTCATATGCTCATTTTGCAAAGAAGATTCTTGCAATTTTTTTGAGTTTTTTTTTATTTTTTCAACTATACATTGGTCGATTTACTCCTTGATACACTTACTGGTGTAAGCACACACACATGTTTGGTGGATTAGGGTCTAGTGTTAGTGTTCCCAAGAGGAGCTATAACTTGCAGGGCAAATACCATTTTGAGATCCAAAAATTTGATAGCACAATCTTTGCTCTATGGAAAAATCAGATTAAAGATGTGCTGTATAGAGGAGGCAATGGAAGCTAGTAAATGGAATCTCAAAGAAGCCTATTGACATGGATGAAGATGATTGGGATGAGTTGGATAAAATGGATAGGTCTACCATTCACTTGCGCTTGGAAGATTATGTTTACTTTATAGTATTGGATTGTGAAAGTGCAGAGGAGCTTTGGAAGAAGTTATGTAATACATATGAAAAAGAAAGGACATCAAATATAGTGTACTTGATGAAAAAGCCGTATGACCTCCATGCAAGAGAACAAGGATTACAACCACCACGTGCTAGAGAGATGACTCTCCTCCCAACCTTATGCCTATATATATAGCTGCTTGAATCAACGAGGACCACAAATGTAACTAGAGTCTACAAGTGCATGTGCAATCTCCTCCACTCCTTTCATACCTTCCACTAGATTCCACTAGTGGTTGTTGTACTCACCTCTTGAGTTAAGTCTCCCTGGACTCAAGTTAACTCACCTTAACTTGAGTTAGAAGGCTCTAGAGCTCTTTGGGCAAAACTCTCTCCCCATGCTCCCCATGGGAGTTGAACCCAAGACCTCCTCCTTCACAACCATGAGACTTAACCACTAGCCTAAGTGGATTACTTGAATATGAGAGCACATGAACTTATGCTTGAGTCTATTCTTGAGATCTTTGGTCCTACAGACGAGTGACCAAACGGTGTCCGATTTCAGATATGTCTAAATCGGCCAGACCCTTAGATCATACACTTACTTTATTACATTCTTTCCCCTTGGAAAAGATTTTCGTCCTCGAAAATAGAGCTATATACATACTGTAGGCAGCCCTCGAGCCTCATGTTCTAAAACTGGAAGAACATGTCTCATCTCTGTGGTGGGGTCCCTGCCCAAATGATTCAAAACACTGTCTTATTTTGCACTTTGATGAACTGGACAGAGTACAAACTAGTGAAAGAATAATAAGGGTGGATCTAAACACATCCCTGGCCGATTCAGAATTTTTGGATGTGCGATCTAGGCACAAATATGTGAAATAGGTGGATTCTAATTACTAGTCCATTTCTAGGCATAACTGGTGCATGGACTTAGTAATGAAGGTGGGATTCTTATCCCTTGCAAGGCTTTGAGAACTCTGGATTCACTTGAATTTGTTTTGGAGAACTTGAAGTTTGGTTGTCCTAAACATCTAACTTAGATGTTTGTACAATGATTTACTCCTATCCAACAGTTACTTGATTTTTTCAACCGACTACTTTGTCCTAATGAGTTTACAAATCCTATGTAAACTGTAAGGGAAAGTTACCATTTTCTTTGAGTCAACCATACTATAATTTGCTCAATAAAAATTCGTAATGAAATTTGTCCAACTTAGGACACTTTTCTCAAAGACTAGTTTTTTAGCTAAAAGTTCTTGGGAATTGTCAATCTATTGAGCAATTCCTAACTTCTCTATTCTAGAGTATACTGGACTGTAGGAAATCATTATGCTATAACTTGAAGCAAACTCAAATAAATAAGTCCACTTAGACTTATTATCTTTTGAAGATTGAAAAGGTTGTTGTACACAACATCTATCTACGATGTTCAATTTAGTTATCTAGTTCTAACCGGCTAACCCTGGACTTTTACAAAAGGAATCAGATACCATATCTGAGCCAATTCCAAAGATTTGGAAAGCGGAAAGAAATAACTAAAACTTTGTACAACCAATTCATTCTTCGAAGACATGTAAACTTGCTATGAGTCAAAGTCTAGATGACCAAGGACTTTAACTTCTCAAAGATCTGTTTCAACAACGTATTGAAGCATTTTCTTTATCTTTAAGAGAAATAAGCTGGATTCTTAAAAAGATTTGGAGCAACTCGAAAACATCATCCAACCACAAGATACAAGTGTGGTCTCTAACATCAGTGTGTCAACCCACTGAAGTTCTATTGATGAGTTTTGTATTCAAATAATGCTTCACTTGAGAGTAAGTTCAAGTCATATTCAGTCTTTCTGACTCCTTACTGGGAATGCAATTCATTTCTTTGAGTCAAAAGAGTGAATTTACCAAGTTACACTAGAAACTTGATGCTTGACTTTAGTCAATCAAACCATTGGTTGAAAAGATCAACTCAAAATCAAAGTCCAACTTCTTTCAGAAATTTATGAAATAATTTCGAATTAACAACACTTTATCTTGAAGTGTTTCAAGAAGATCTGGGAAGTTACTTACTTCCTATCTTCTTTTTCCTTGATATTGAAGTTATCTTGAAGTATCTTAGGATACTACTTTTATCCTTCTTGAATTAAACTCCTTCTTTGAAGTTTACATTTTCTTGTGGATCATATCTAACTTCAAGATTCATTCTAGGACTAAAAGATAATTATCCTCCCATGGTCCGATGTCCCATACCATCTTTCCTACATCAATCTGAGTATAAAATCTGGTGTCCCATACCACCCTATTTTATACTTACATTGACGAGTGAGTGAATTTTATCCTAAAGTCTTAACATCTCTTGATAGAGTACCTTCTTGCTTCATTTCTTTACAAGAATTTTGAAGTTTCAGGCATTACCTCTAACTAGATTTTCTAGGTTTTTGATCAACCAATCAGAATTCCAAGTACTTGAATTTTCATAGATTCAAGTTCAATTGGTTTAGCCTTGACCAATTTGTAGTGACAAGAGCTTTTGACTTCTTTTCTTTAGATTCCTTTCTTATTGAAGCTTTAGGTACCTACCCCGCCCAGGACTTTTACAGGAATCTCTCTGCTGCCTTAGTCTAAGCATCCGCTCATGCTCTTTGGATTTGTACCAAAATCCCTTTAAGGATAGACAAACATTATGTTTTGCCTTCCATAGACTTAAGTACCGTCTTCACGGTTGCAGACTACATTCTTGGAATTTCTTCACTCTATTCAGACTTGGAACAACTTACTCTTTTCACATTTTTCCATTGGATAAATGGAACTTGAGTGAATATATCCCAAAAGGAGTTTTTTATTTCCAATACTTGGGCAATGTACAGAGTAGTTCCAATTGCACGTTCTTGGACAATCATGGCCAAGCTACTATATGAGATTAATCTACTGAGCATGATGGCACATTTGTTTTCTTGCCAAATCACTCATTCATGGACATCAAGGTTTTAATTATGTACTGTTAGTTATATATTGTACTGGTTGTATTGTCAAGTTATTCTTGTATATTTTCTTTATGTAATAGAAGAAGAAGTAGAAGATCATTCTTCCTTGCCTCTCTGTGTGTGCTCCTCTCTTTGTTACTGCTTTATCCTCTCCTTGACATCATGGAGATGACATAATGGTGAGCTCTTGGACTCTTGGGAATTTTTAGTTTCTTGATCATAATTGAGCATATTTTACTCATCTATTATTACTCAAACATATATGGCATTAATAGAACCATTTAACCTCGGCAAATCATGATAAGCATAGATCCAATAAAGTAGCATGAGTGCATAGTGTCCTTGTGCAAAACCTCTACAAATGTACAGTGAGTGTTCTCATGAATCGGTAGAGTTTGTGCAAAGTGCATATTTTGTTTTCCCTTATACTGAGAGCAATGTATCCTAAAGGTTTTTGATGTTCCCCCTTTTCTAGTGGGCAATTCCATGGTGTGTGTTTGGGTGAGACACATCTAAAGAAAAGAATATATATATTTTTGGGTATATTTAATCTTTAACTCTCGCTCTTCCTAGGTGTACTTCATTATGATTTTTTTTTCCTAATTGGCCTAAAGGAAGAAGAATCTGAGCATGAGGATGGTATTCATGTTGTTTCTCCATATATTTGGGCATATTCATTGGATTTTTTTGTCTAAAAAATTGATTGATTATTAAGGAAAATACATAAAGATATATCCCAAAAAGGAGGGGCAATCCCATCAAACAGTCTAAATCATTACATCTTCAGGCCATTAGATGGGTCTATATAGGTGCAAGTATAAAAAATTTAGGGCCTAATCAGACACCTTTGGGACAAGGAAATAAGAAAAGCTAGAAGATACAAGTCATATTCTAATTTCAGAGCCAACAACAAATAGATCTGCTACCACAATGTATTCAAAGAAAGCCCTAGTGGGATTTGAAGTAGTCAAGGAGAGATGTTTCTAATAACCAAAGAATATGGGGTGTTCTATCTCTAGGCCTTAGACTCCAAATCTAGTAACATGGAAGTCTAATTAATTGCATACATCTCGAATCTCTCAAGGACTCTCATGAACCCTCTTTTCCCCATGCCAATGATAATGGAGTCCTTATACGTGATTTTTAGGCAACAGGAAAGATCATAGCCTCCCTTTGCTTCCATGAGTGACATAGGCTTCATGTCTTGGGAAAGCACTAGGAGAGCTTCTTAAAGACATGGTTGAAACCTTTGAGGGTAGACTTTGACCTCTTTATGTCTGTAACCTACATGCACAATCTATTAAGTAGTTGAACATAATGGAAAAAAATATGATTTACTAGCTGAAAAGATTTTTGAGTTTCCATATATCCAAATAATAAATACAATTATAAATTTGAGGAGGCTCAAGAGGATGATTTCCATTATTAGCTACATCAAGCATTGCTTCTATCTTAGTACATGGGAATGGATGGAATCTTTTATGATATCCTCATAACCATGACCAATATTTTTGTGCATGATTACAATAAAAAAATAAGTGAAAAATCATTGCTTGCTAAGAGCAAAAAGAAGATTTCAAGTTTTCCTTTCCACTTTTATTTAGTTTTGCTCAAGTCCAAACTACCTTATGTGTGATTAACTATAGGAGTCTGGATTTTGTGAAAGAATTGGAGAGGAACCACGTGTTGTGGAGCTTGTATACCCATTGACTGTTGTTCTAATTGATATGCCATTTGTTATTCAACTTACTGATCAGGTTATCAACTTTGTGGGTTTTGTAGCTTTTACTGGTTAATTTCTACCAATCTTGTACACTATTGAGCCAAGTATAATCACTTTGGGGATGAACATTGTGACTCCAATAGTATTTTGAAGGCTTCATTGATATTTAATGCAAGTAGTGAAACTTTGGAGGTGCCCATGATCACTGAGAATGTCTCTGAATTTAATCATACCTCCTTCAAAAACTTTGTTTTCTATTTTAAAGTGTATGTGATGATTCGAGGGTATCCACTATTAATTTAGATGTCATGATTAACATTTTCCTACCATTTGATCATAACGCATTATTTAATTTAATATGTTTCCATGCATTTCATACTCTTTTGAAGAAAATGGGACTGTTCAATTCAAACCTTTGGTTATTGAAAAGAATGGTATGAATATACAAGCCTTTCCAAGCAAGATACCTTGATGGATGGGCATTCCAAATACATCTCTTGAGAAGAATACCCTAAAAATAATTAGAGAAGAGGCTCTTGTATACCCACTTGGACACACACACTTACTAATCCAAGATCATCTCCCAACCTAGGTAAACATCATCATATTTAAGTTTGGGAAATTTTTAATTATCCAAGGATCCCTCTAAGAGTTGTATCATAATTGTCTTAAGATCGCAGATATATGCTTTACTTGGAATGAAGCCAAATAGATGATAAATAACCGAGAAGGCCACATAGTGATTATGAAAAACAATGCAAGTAGATTTCTACCATGTTGACACCAATATGATGCCTTGCATTTAACTTTTTGTAAAATATATGCCCATCTGTTTTTAGATGATACATTGAATCCCACAAGCATACCTAGAAGCTTGAAGATTTCACCATCCTAAATAACTTAACAAAATTTATTTAACATGAAGTAGGGGGATCACTGTTAATATCTTTGATCATGGTTTTGGCATGGTTAATCTTCAATCCACTAGCTAAATAGAATGTTTCAAGCGAATTCAAAAAAAAATCCAGACTCTAGGATTCATTATGAATAACAACATTTTTTTCATTTTAACATAGTTATGCATAAAAATCTTGTTGATAGTCAAGAACCACGATGCCAATAAGAAGGCCAATAATGAGGAAGCTTGATCCTTTCCTGATAGATCTTTCTGAGGAGAAATGGATGAGAGAGCATTCCATTGATAACTGCCTGACTAGAAGAATTAAATAGCAAACATTGAATATATTTGATAAACCTTCAACTGTTGATTACTTTCTTGATCAACATTCATGCCCTCCCATAAGGATACAATGGTATCAAGGATAAGCATGTCTTTCATGGAAGGATAAGAGGAGGAAATGTTGTTTGCTTCTATGTATTCCAATGTCTTGATCTTATGAATGTTGTTTGCTTCTATGTATTCCAATGTCTTGATCTTATGCTTCATCAGGATACTCTCACAAAAAATCCCTTCTTGTATAGCTTGTGTCCATTTTTGTTTGAAATTAGCAACTTTCTTCCTCCAATGTGAATCAATGAAGAGTTTTATTTCTAGAAGAAACTCAATGGTAAACTCGCAAATGTCTAACCATTTATACTCTATATGTATAATTTCGTCTTAGGTGTGTTCAATGATCTCTAATTTGATGCTAAATTGATCCCATGGTTAGAAGACGAGAGTCAGTATGATTCCATTGTACTGGTAGACCTTGACCAACATGTTTGGTGATAGCAATAACGGGTATGTAATCAAACAATTGAGTGATACTTGAAGTGTGAGCTTGAATAGGCACATATGCAATAATGTATCTGTTTAGATGTCCAAAAGCTATCTTTAGCTTGATTGTTTGACTAGTGAAACCACTATGTGAGTTCATATCCTTGAACTAATGGAGAGTAGTCATCCAATCCCACTCAATTTTCTCTGACCCCGATAAGGTTCAACCTTTACCCTAAAAAATGTCACTTATCTTGGTAACCATATTAAAATCACCAATGAGAATGCATTTGTCTAGAATCATAGGGATATCTTCCTAAACCACTTATAGCTTGGAGCAAAGATGTCTAAATTCCATAAAACCCTCTATCTTTCAACCTTAACCTCTTGGAGATAGATGAATAAGGGGATAAGTGTGCTATCTTTTAAGGTTTGTTTAAAATTATGATGTTATTTAGATCTATGAAAACTATGTTTATTTTGAACTATGAAAGCAATTTTGATTGGTACTATTCATGATGATTAAGCTCTAATGATTTTCCCCCCTCTATCAACCCCTTCAAAAGATGAGGTTGTCTCAGCAAGAAGCCTTTCTTTTCTCTTATTTTTGATATGCACATGAACGTCATCATCTAGTGCCCGAGTAGGTAGGAGGGAGGGAAGCCTCTAGCTCCATATCTTGTCTATCTATCTCACTTTCACAAATTGTGGATTTGGGGTTTTCTTAATCTTCAAAGCTTCATATTTGTTATTAGGAATAGGATTATGTGCCACAATCTATTCCTTGCCTTCAATGTTGTCATTTCTTCTCGTGATGGTTGTAAATCCATCCTCATCTATGTTTCCTAATTTTTCTCCTTTCTAGTAGGTAGTCTTCAACATAGTACCCTTTCTTATGATAGTAGACCAAAAAATTTTGATATGTTTTTACATGAGATCTCTTGAATGTTATTTATCATGCCTAACTCACCAGTGATCTTAATCTTTATATCAAAATCTGCATCAAGATTGATCTCCACTAGAACCTCCATGTTCCGCTTGGGTTGATTTCTAGGAGTTTCTTTGATTTTAAGTACTTCCACAAACTACTCTCTTATTCCTGTTAAACAATGAAACCACCAAATGAGAGGGCAAGGAACTCAATCCATTTCTTTTGGCTTCTGTTTTGATGGATTTATCTTCACCTGTAAAAAATGCATGCATTTTTTGAAATCATCAAGAACTTTCAATTCAAGAATAATTTCATGGTATCAAGAAAAGTATGTGGAAAAGGGTTGGTCTTTCTAAATGGTTTTATCCCATTCATCCTAGTTACACTCCTCTAATTTAGAAATATAATAGCATTATTTGAGATGTTTTATAAGATTCTAAAATACTAAGAGTAAAGCAAAAGACAATCCATATTAAAGAGTGATGCTTCATAACTTTTTCCATGGACATCATGGAGAATTTTATAAATCTATATTGATATTCTTTTTTAACCCTTCAAGCAATAATAAGTATTCTAATTCAAATAAATATTTATTAGATGGTGAAGATGAATACATCATAAATGCTAATTGGATTGGCTATCAGTAGGGCCTTGATTTGAATAAAACGGAGGTGAAAATTATATTTCCACATGGAGATATTGTAGATGAGATTTATACACAAAAAAAAAGAAGGTTTTGAGGTTCCAAGTAAGGAGAATCTTATTTGTATCCTCAATAATAATTTATATGGACTCAAAAAATTACTAAGATAATGGTATCAGATTTTGAATAAACTCTTTTGTTCCAAGGATTTTTGTGAACTAAATATGATCATTGGCTCCATATAAAAGAATTTCTAGGTAGAATCCTAATTTTCCTATCTATTCATGTTGATAAAATGTTGATCATAATGTCTAGATATCATCAAAAATCAATTCAAGCATATATTTTCCATGCATATTACTTGAGTCAAAGTTATTATATCTAATTTGTCTCAAAAGTTCCAAATTTCTTCATACTGGGATAAGCCTAAATTATGAATAGAAGTCGTGCTTGGCGATGAAGCATCCATATGCTTCCTTATTAACAAGCCTCTCAACTGGGTTTGAGTGGTCACAAAGCTAGCTCACCTTGTGGAAATCTAAGCAATACCATGCTAGAAAAAAACTTAGATGGATAACCTCCCATGGAGTTTGCTCCTCATTAGAGATTCTTCAAAATCCAACCATAATAATTGCTATTAGATTCAATGTTCTAACACATTGAGTTCCTCTATTCTATGGGGGCTTCAAGACAAGCTATATGTGTAACCTTGCAAGTAAATCCTCATGAGAATCAAATGAACCTAGCTTTTATGAAAAATGAGCTATCCTTGGGGATGTATTCAAAAGTGAATACTCATGAGAACCATGTCAATCTAGATGAATTCGATATTGCATCCTTGAGGATGTATTCAAAGGAGCTTAGAAATACCAAAAATCCATTCAAATCTCAAGGATTAGGCATTCAAAATAAAGTTTTGCTCAAGGGGGAGATTTTTGGAATACGCTATAATTCTAAATAGAAGTGATTCTCGGGTTTTATACTTGTATAAATTTCTTAGTTCACAAGCCTTTCACAATCCATTTTCAGTGGTGGGGTGGAAACCCATGGTTAACTGAGCTCATGCTAGAATAGAAATCACACATGTAATCCTACAAAATCCACATCTTACACTTCAAAAGTTCCATTTTGCTGGATGCAAGGAATCATTTATGTAATCACATTTGCATGTGAAATCGAGCAAGGAATATTGTCCCAAATTAGTTCATAAATGGAAATCCATGTATAAATTCCCATACCAATCAATAATAGGAAGTCTTTATACATTCCATGATCAATATAAGATTAGTTGATGTTTTTAGTAGTCTTAGCTCAAGGACCACAAAAAGCATTGGGATATCGTCAGTTTGATTATGAGGCGATTCAAATTAATAAATATTCTCATTATGTTAGATAATTGAGCATATGGACTCTCATTATGTTGGAGTTATAGATACCATGAAGCCTAATTTAGGGTATATCTTTCACTTGAAGAGATGTGCAATCTCTTCTAATCCAAACTTTTAGAATCTGAATATATAATTTACAATGAATCATACAAAAAGCCATTGTATCTATATTCAAAAAGCATGGATGTTTCCTATCACATCCCTAACTCATCAAGAATATCCAAAGTGCTATTATGTTTTAAGGTACAATCCCAAATAAAAATTTCCCTATATGTGTATACATGCATGTATATGTATGTAGCATAAATACACATATAGTGCTTGGATACAACATATGCAAATGAGCTTAGATAGATTGTGATGGGTGTATGCATGTGTGAAATTAGTTTCAGAACATTTATAGACATCATGGGTGGATGCTTAGAGTGTTTAGCTAGTGTGGAAAATAAATTTTTGGTTACAAAGTCTTAAACCTAAGACTTTACTCTAGTTTGTGGAAAAATTCATGAAATATATACACTTATACTCCATTCACATGGTACGATCCACTTTCACATGTGTTATAGTGAGGTTTTGTGGTATGTGATGCTAGAACTTGTTGTCAACGTTTTATTTATAGACGCAAGCTCGTATAGAGCAATAGAGCTAGTATAAAGCAAGAACATATATGTTGCAAAAAAATCAAATTACAAAAATATGTTCATGTATAAAATTATTTGCAAGAACTCTATAGGCTGAATAAGGTACCATGTTGAGGATGATGACCGTGTTGCACAAACCATCCATGATCAAAGGGATGATGAGAAGGGAAAAGCCTTCACCACTTTTGTATACTTGAGAGGTCCCTTGATATCTACTAAAGAGGTGAACAATGGTTAAGGTAATACTTAGAGATGTCAAGCCCAAGTTGTCTATGTATCTAATTCAAGTAGGGGAAAAGGAGAAAAAGGAGGCTTTACCAAAATAAGAGTAAAGTTTGTATAGATATAAACCCAATCAAGTGGATTATGGAAAAGCCAAAGAGGGACCAGAAAAAGAGCAAAGAGGAGCCAAAATACATGTAAGGATGGGTGCTACATATGTCGAAAATATAGAAGTCACTCTGGATTGGACAACGTACATAGGTCAATGTTGGATGGGAGATAGAAGTCAAAATTTTCATAGAAACTTAATGCCAGCTGGACATAAGGAGGGAAAAAAACAAAACAATAAAATACAACTCAAAATTATTCTTTGTAGATAACCAAGAACACTGAAAAACTTTTTTTTTTCATAATGGAGTAAAACTAGTTCAATCCTACACTTACTTTACACTTCTAGGAGTAGGCAGATAGCGGTGTTAGATTTATGGCACAAAATGATTGAAAGTATAAACCTACAAAGGATCAAGGAGATATAGAAAAGGACTCTAGTGTAAAAATTACTAGAGCTACACTCATGATAGATGAAGAATTTCTATGAAGCTTGTCCATTGAGAAATCAACACATGTCTCCAATCAAGAACAATGGGTATATCAACAAGTTCTCATTAGCAATAGTCCATAGAGATACATGAGGACCAAACAAGGAGGATTTTTTAGGAGTTAATATATATTTTTTTAATTTTATAGATAATAATGCAAGGGCAACATGAAATTACAATATCAAAGATATCAAAGAGGTGTTTCAATGCTTGATATGCGTAGAGAAAGATTTTGACAAATATATAAAAGTTTTGGGTTAGATGGAGGGGGAAGTATGTCGTCCAAGACTTCACTGATTGTTTATGGAATCAATGCATTAGGAGGAAATTTCCTTGCATTTATAATCCACAAAATAATGGGATAGAAAAGAGGAATAATAGGTACATACTTGATTCAACAAGGGATATTCTAAGTGAGACAGGTACATAATCAACCTAACAAAGATGTTCCAAGAGATACGCTAAGTGAGAATAGGTACATAATCAAGTTAACAAGAGATATGATAACATAAGTACACAAAATAATGGAATAGAAGAGAGGAAAAATAGGTACATAATCAAACTAACAAGAGATACATACCTACAAAATAATGGGTAGACTCATATCTATTATCGTACATCTAATGTATAAGGCACACAATGCAATGATTCACTTGTCAACACCCCATGATGTACTGTAGAGTATCAAACCCAATTTATCTCATCCTAATAATAGTTAGATACATGCACATACCTAGTGAGTTTAGAAATAATCTCTAACCAAGGAGAGATGCACATCCCTTGGTTATATGAATGAGAAAAGTTATTACACAAGTTTCAAAACAAAGAACAAAGAATTGATGTTTCTTAGGGATGTAGCATTTTATGAGCTAATCTTGTGGTATACTAAAAGTGATTGTTTAGAAGAACAGGATGAAGAAATGAGGAGCGGACATCCATAAAAAGAAAAAAAAAAGTTCTTAGTGAACCTCAAAGCATGGATATGGGAGAAGAATCAAGCTTTACCTCAACATGGAAAGGGAGGTTGAAAGATAATCTAGAATAAAACAAAAAAGTGTAGATATAAGACATGTGAAAAGAAAAGCTAGTAGGGCATGATGAGGATGACAATGAGCTATAGAAACAAAAAAACATGAAATAATGAGGTACATCTAAGGAAGGATAAAACCTAGGAAGAGAAATATGGGAAGTGCAACATCAACAAGGAATAAGAACTTCTACAAGAGTAAGGTATTCTATAGAGAGCCTTACCTATGAGTTTTGAGTGAGCAAACATGTATCTTATAGGAAGAAGGTTATTGAGGACGTGAATGCAATCACTTATGAGCATTGAAGAGGAAAGAAGGAAGAAAAAGTGTAAATCATCCATGCAAGAGAAATCTGAGACGTTGGAAAAGCATGAAACCTTAAATATAGTACGAAGAAAGCAAGATATGAATGTAGTAGGTTGCAAATGGGTCTAAAAAGTCAAAAGGTGTGCACATGGAGTAAGAAACTAGGAAGAAGCCATGCAGGATGAAATATATGCATTAGAATACAAATGAATTTTGAATGTAAAACCAAGAAATCAAGACATGAAGGTAGTAGGTTACAAATAGGTGCAAAAAGTCAAAAGCAATACACATGGAGTAGGTGTTGTCACAATTTGTGCAAGAACAAAGAGGAACACATTTAAATGCTACAAGAAGATTGCTTAGGTATTTGGAGGGAAACATAAAAAAATATTAGGTTATCATTGTGAGGATGATATGCAAGTAAAGTCATACACATATGGATATTTATTAGGATCAAATGATGTAAGGAGTACAAGTGGATAAATGTTCATGCTAGTTTCACATCTTATTTCATAAAGTATGATTTTATATGTATTAATGTTCATATGCAGTGTTAGAGTATGATTGTTCTAAGTTGTAATGGGTGTTTTATTTGTGGAGTTATCTTGATTAATTATTAAATTTTTTTCTTTGATTGTGAAGGGATAGTTTGGGAGCATATCAACTTCATGCTGCAACAAGGATTGATCATTTGTCCTATTATTTATATCATATGATATTGGAATTAGTTTCAAAAATTTTCAGATTTTATGAAATAGATTGGTCCTCTCTCATTAAAAGTTCATAAAATTGAATCAATGAATGAAATTTAGATTATGTAGACCTTGTAAAAAAGAAGATATCTAGCTTGACATGCAATGTATTTTATGAAAAATATATAATGTATGTACTTGTCAGCTAATCCAAGCGCCTATACACACACACACACACACATATATATATATATAATAGGTTAGATAATATCCACAAAATTAATGTTTGAAACCCATACATAAGCATAAATGGACTATGCCCAGTGGAAGAGTGCTTGGCACTATTATATGCAAACTCTACTATAGGTAAGTGCTCTTCCCAATTAGTTTGTTTTTTATTCACATATGCTGGAAGCACATCCTCTAGGATTTTGTTAACCCTTTCTATTTTCCCATCCGACTGTGGATGCTCGGTCATACTCATGCTAAGTTTCGTATCCAACCTTTTGAAGACCGCTCTCCAAAAGTGGCTAGTAAACTTCCTATCCCGATCCAAAACTATGTCTAAAGGAAGACCATATAACTGAAGGTCTAGCCAACTCAGGTGACTTCAATGTAGTATGTGTCAGAATAAACCTAGCCATTTTGGTTAACCTATCCACAATTACCCAGATAGAGTTGTGCCCTCTCTGTGTCTTAGATAATCTCCCACTTCCCATTGGAAATGTCCAATGGGTGGAGTAGTCCTCCGATCCTCAACCTTTCAGCTTTATTGACCTGGCATTTAGTGCACTTAAGCAAATACTCTAGACGTCCTTATGAAGTCCAAGATAGTAAAACTACCTCTTAACAAGATCCTAAATCTTGTTAACTCCTGAGTGTCCACGTGTGTCATGACACTCATAAAAAATGTGCCATCTCATTTGAAGATCTCTAGGGACACACACCTTGCCTTTATATAACAGATATCCATCATGGATACTATAATTCTTCCACTAGAATCCTTCTCGAGTACCCGTTGATACTCCATCCTCATTGGAAACCCGTGTATCACCATCCCCATTCTCTATGGCGTCCCAAATCTCGAAATATGCAGGATCAAGCCTATATTCCCTCTAATGGACTTAAGTAGCTCACTAGTGATCATATTAAAACTCAATCCATTGAGCATAGGCATGCGGCTAAGTGCATAAGCCACTACATTAAACTTTCCCTTCATATACCTAAGCTCATAATCAAACTCCATCAAGCCTTTCGACCTTTAAGGTCTGTTTGATTAGAGAGCCACTTAATGCTCTCTTGATCAAACACTATCGTAACTTTGGCACCAGAAATAATGACTCCACTTCTTCAAGGCATGGACAATTGCATACAACTCCTTCTCATAGACGGAGTAATTCCTCTGAGCCGGTTCTAGTTTCTTACTCTCAAAAGTTACTGGTCAACCATCCTAAATTTAATCGCTCCTATAGCAAAAACACTCGCATCAGTCTCAAACACAAAGTTTATTGGGATCTGCTATATGCAAAAGTGGGGTTGTAGCAATTGCTACTTTCAATTTCTCCATACTTTGTTCGTCTCCCCAGCAAAATCACTCACGTCAGTCTCAACCACAAAGGGTTTATTGAGATCTGCTATATATGTATTCAAGGAATTCTTAAGATTATGGAAGTATATGTGGATGATTTGTACACTCAATCTTAAAGTAAAGAGCAACACTTCGTTGATTTAGAAGGAATATTTTCCCAATTTCGAAAGTCAAGATCTTCCACTACAAGGAATACAGGCGCATAGCGATGGTTAACGCGACACAATTTCGTCGCTATAAAATTGCATAAAGCATTGCAACAAGCATTGAGCACATAACATTGGTTAAACGACAAAACAATCGATGTTTTTATCAGCGTGTGGCAAGATGGAATATGCGACGCTCACATTGAGCATCGCTAAAGTGACAATTTAAAAAAGCATTGGACAAGCGATGCAAATTTGTGTCACATAAGCGACGCTAATTATCGTCGCTTATGCGATGCTATGTGCACAGGCATTTACAATGTGTTAGCATCGTTTACACGACGTATTTTTGAAAAAAAAAATTAAAACATTGGAGGCTCTTCGATCAATATCTACACGCATTTAATCGAAGAGCTCTCCAACGTTCGCAATTGCACTGCACTTACGAGCTGAAACAATTGCTTGCAAAATTGTTGTTTTGTCTAATCTCTATCTTATTGTCTCTTTTTGTCTATGTTTCTCTCTTTCTACCTATTTCTCTTTGAATTATCTCTCTCTCTCTCTCTTTATTGCAAGTTATTCAAGAAGCTAACCAAGCAAAAAATATGGCTAACTATTGTAAGTACAATTTCCATTCTTTGTATATCATTTGAATTGTGTTATTTTCATTAGTTAGCATACTCACACTTACTGATATGCACATATACACTTATACATGATGAAGATGCACATTCACACATATACACATATACTCATGCACATACACACACATATATACAAACACATACATGTGCACATACACTTACACATACACACACATACACATGCATATGCACAAACATTTTTACAACCACATAAAAAGACTTGCATGCATGCATTATTGCATATATACATACACATACACACATTAACATATACTTAAATACATGTATATGCACATCCACACGCATGCACATTCACATGCATGCACATGGATGCAAATGGAAATGCATCCACATGCACATGCATGTTTCTTACATATACACATGCATATACATACACTTGTATATGTTTATACACATACACATACATGTTTCATACATATGCACATACGTATATATACACACATGTACACATATATACACCTACATACACACACATATGCACATACACACACATACACACACATACACACACATACACACACATACACACACATACACACACATGCACATACATATACATACACATATACATGCACATACACACATATACACATACACTTACACATATACATGCACATACATATACACACACATACACATGCACATGCACATACACATATATACACATATACACATATACACATATACACTTACACATGCACATGCACATGCACATACATACATATACACACACATACACATGCACATACACATACATACACATACATACACATTCATACACATATACACTTACACATGCACATGCATATTCATGCATATCCACATATACATATGTACATACATACATATACACACACATATTACACACATATACATGCACATACATACACATACAGATTACACACATATACATGCACATACATACATACATATACACACATACACATGCACATGCACATACACATACATACGCATATACACTTACACATGCACATGCAGATACATGCATATACACATATAGATATGCACATACATACATGCACATATATACATAGATACATCCATATACATGCATATAGACACACTTACACATATAGATATGTACCTACATGTGCATATATACATTTTATATACACACAAGCACATATATATGAATGAATTATACAATTAAAGTAATAAAACACATGCTTAATATAAACAATAATAAAAATCAATAGAGCAAGACTTTTCATTACCTAGTACCATACACACAATTCAAAACATAACTGAAATGAACAATAAATAGATTATATATATATATATATATATATATATATATATATATATATATATATGTGTGTGTGTGTGTGTGTGTGTGTGTGTGTGTGTGTGTTGCATGTATAAGTATACATGTGTGCATGTATATGTGATCTGTATATATATATATATATATATATATATATATATATATATATATATATATATATATATATATATATATATATATATATATATATATATATATATGTGTGTGTGTGTGTGTGTGTGTGTGTGTGTATGTGTGTAAATGTGTACATGTAAATATGTATGCATGTATATATATACGTGTGCATATAGGCATGTATGTGTGATGCATAATGTATCTACTGCATTTTATATTTATGTATGTGTATCTACATGATGTGTATGTATCTTTATATATATATATATATATATATATATATATATATATATATATATATATATATATATATATATATATATATATATATATATATATATATATATATATATATATATATATATATTGATCCTCGTTGATTAGAGTGGCTACATATAGAGGCATAAGGTTGGGAGGAGAGACATCTCTCTAGTAGGTGGTCGGAGGAATAGATGCAATGTGTACATATACTTCAATCATATGGCTAAAAGATTGAATTAGAGTTTCTAAATTAGGGTTTTTAAAACCCTAATATCAAAATTAGTGTTTTTGAATTAGAATATTTATAATAGGGTATTTGAATTAGGATATATATATATATATATATATATATATATATATATATATCCTAATTCATATATATAATTCATATCATAATATATATATATATATATATATATATATATATATATATATATATATATATATATATATATATATATATATATATATATATATATATATATATATATATATATATATCCTAATTCATATATATAATTCATATCATAATTCGTATATATATATATATATATATATATATATATATATATATATATATATATATATATATATATATATATATATATATATATATATATATATATATATATATATATATGTGTGTGTGTGTGTGTGTGTGTGTGTGTGTGTGTGTGTATGTGTGTGTTTTTATATGTGTCTATATGTGTGTATGCATGTGTTGTGTGTGTATGCATGTGTATGTGTGCCTATGTATGTAAGTATGATAATGTGAGTCTATGTGTGTGTACATATGATTATATATGTGTATGTGTATACTAGTATGTGTATGTGTATGTGAGTATGTGTATGTGTCTATGTGTGTATTTAGTATATGTGTGTAAATAAAGAAAATCATGTAAATAAAACATAAGATATTTATTTCAATTTATATGTAAAACTTATACTTACTTCCACTACAAGTGGACAAGGCGCAGGTAAGAGTCACATAATGCTCCCATTCTTCTCTTGAACTCCAATCCATTCCCTATATACACTATATTCCCCTCTGGCTCTATATCACACTCGAGCCCTAAGGTGCCTATGCATGTCCTCATAGTCACCTGTGCTTTGCTCTCATGATCTGGAGGTGGTATTGGTGTCCAGAAAATAGATAGATAAAAATAAATAAAAATATGTGTTATAATATCATTAAAAAGAAGTTGTGAAAAAAAACATACCTATGAGCAGATAGTTGTCTTCCTGCATGTGGAGCCGCATAAGAGCCCTCCTCGGATTGCTAGGTAAGCATCTGGATCGTAAAAATCTAGCTCATCATCAGGCATCTCTGAGTACTCATGCATGATGATCCCTAAAGTATCAAACGGAACTCTTGCTCTCATAAGACTTTTTATGAGAGTGAGTTTCGCCTTTCTCTCTCTACTAGGATCCATAATACCTCTACACATAAAACAAAATGGCTTGAAAATCAAGATATGTACGTGTATATATGTATGCATGTATATGTGTATGTAGGTGTATATGTGAGTGTGTGTATGTATGTATGCATGTAAGCATGTGTGTATGCATATGCATGTGCATTATGTATGCAAATGTATGCATGTGTGTGTATGTGTCTCTATGTGTGTGTATGCATATATGTGTGTGTATGTCTCTATGTGTGTGTCTATGCATATATGTGTGTGTATGTGTGTGTGTGTGTGGTTGTGTGTGTCTATGCGTGTATATATGTGTGTATCTATATATATGTGCCTATATGCATGTGTATGTGTGTGTGTAAATGTGTGTGGATGTGTGTATGCGTGCGTGTAAGTGAGTATGTGTCTATGTGTGTATGTGTGTATATGTGTGTGTGTAAGTGTGTATGTGTCTATGTGTGTATGTGTGTGTGTGTATTTGTGTGTGTG
Organism: Ceratopteris richardii; assembly: GCA_020310875.1. NCBI lineage: Eukaryota > Viridiplantae > Streptophyta > Polypodiopsida > Polypodiales > Pteridaceae > Ceratopteris > Ceratopteris richardii. Next base: position 93,558,196 of record CM035418.1, read on the forward strand.
TATGTGTGTGTATGCATGTAAGTATGTATGTATACATATGCATATGCATTATGTATGCATATGTATGCATATATGTGTATGTGTGTGTATGTCTCTCTACGCATGTGTGTACGCATATATGTGTGTATGCATATATGTGTTTCTATGTGTCTACATGTTTTTGTGTGTCTATGTGTGTATGTGTGTGTGTGTCTATGTGTGTATGTGTGTGTATGCATATGCATGTGCATTATGTATGCATATGCATGTGCATTATGTATGCATATGCATGTGCATTATGTATGCATATGCATGTGCATTATGTATGCATATGCATGTGCATTATGTATGCATATGCATGTGCATTATGTATGCATATGCATGTGCATTATGTATGCATATGCATGTGCATTATGTATGCATATGCATGTGCATTATGTATGCATATGCATGTGCATTATGTATGCATATGCATGTGCATTATGTATGCATATGCATGTGCATTATGTATGCATGTGTGTATGTGTGTGTATGCATGTAAGTATGTATGTATGCATATGCATATGCATATGCATTATGTATGCATAAGTATGCATGTATGTGTATGTGTGTGTGTATGTCTCTCTACATGTGTGTGTATGTGTCTATGTGTGTGTCTCTATGTGTGTATGTGTGTGTGTCTATGTGTGTATGTGTATGTGTGTATGCATGTAAGCATGTATGTATGCATATGCATGTGCATTATGTATGCATGTGTGTGTATGTGTGTGTATGTATGTATGCATATGCACATATTTATGTATGCATATGCATATGCATTATGTATGCATATGCATATGCATTATGTATGCATATGCATATGCATTATGTATGCATATGCATATGCATTATGTATGCATATGCATATGCATTATGTATGCATATGCATATGCATTATGTATGCATATGTATGCATGTATGTGTATGTGTGTGTATGTCTCTCTACGTGTGTGTGTGTGTATGCATATATGTGTGTGTATGTGTGTATGTGTGTGTGTATGTGTGTGTATGTGTGTATGTGTGTATGTGTGTATGTGTGTATGTGTGTATGTGTGTATATGTATGTGTGTATTTGTATGTGTATGTGTATGTGTATGTGTATGTGTATGTGTATGTGTATGTGTATGTGTATGTGTATGTGTATGTGTATGTGTATGTGTATGTGTATGTGTATGTGTATGTGTATGTGTATGTGTATGTGTATGTGTATGTGTATGTGTATGTGTATGTGTATGTGTATGTGTATGTGTATGTGTATGTGTATGTGTATGTGTATGTGTATGTGTATGTGTATGTGTATGTGTATGTGTATGTGCATGTGCATGTGCATGTGCATGTGCATGTGCATGTGCATGTGCATGTGCATGTGCATGTGCATGTGCATGTGTATGTGTATGTGTATGTGTATGTGTATGTGTATGTGTATGTGTATGTGTATGTGTATGTGTATGTGTATGTGTATGTGTATGTGTATGTGTATGTGTATGTGTATGTGTATGTGTATGTGTATGTGTATGTGTATGTGTATGTGTATGTGTATGTGTATGTATATGTGTATGTGTATGTGTGTATGTGTGTGTATGCATGTAAGCATGTATGTATGCATATGCATGTGCATTATGTATGCATGTGTGTGTATGTGTGTGTATGCATGTATGCATATGCATTGTGTATGCATATGTATGCATGTATGTGTATGTGTGTGTATGTCTCTCTACGTGTGTGTGTGTGTATGCATATATGTGTGTGTGTCTATGTGTGTATGTGTGTGTGTGTGTGTGTCTATGTGTGTGTCTATGTGTGTATATATGTGTGTATCTATATATATGTGTCTGTATGCATGTGTATGTGTGGTGTGTAAATGTGTGTGGATGTGTGTGTGTGTAAGTGTGTATGTGTTTATGTGTGTGTGTATATGTGTGTGTGTGTGTCTATGTGTGTATACATGTGTATGTGTGTGTCTATGTGTGTATACATGTGTGTGTGTATGCATGTGTATGTGCGTGTATAAAATTTGTGTGTATATGTGTGTGTGTACGTGTGTGTATGTGTGTGTATGTGTGTATATGTGTGTGTGTCTATGTATGTATGTGTGTGTCTATGTGTGTGTCTATGTCTGTATATACATGTGTATGTGTATATATGTGTGTGTATGCATGTGTATGTGTGTGTGTAAATCTATGTGTATGTGTGTGTATGCATGTGTGTATGTGTGTGTATGTGTGTGTATGTGTGTGTATGGGTGTGTATGTGTGTGTATGTGTCTATGTGAGTATGTGTGTGTATCTATGTGTGTATGTGTGTGTCTATGTGTGCATATACATGTGTATGTGTTTATATATGTGTGTATGCATGTGTATGTGTGTGTGGAAATGTGTGTGGATGTTTGTGTGTAAGTGTGTGTCACTCTAGCACAATGGAAAGTACCAACGTGAGGAGATACACCTCATAAATTTCAATCTGTGGAGACATGAGGACCGGTATGAAGACTGTGAGCAAGTGATGGCACAAGTGCGTGAGTGAAAGTACACAAGCATGCACACACATACAAACACGTGCACAAAGTAAGAGCAAAGAGTGGACCAATGGAAGGACTTCGATTGCAAAAGAGTTCTCTTACAAAACTGAAATCTACAATAAGCTAACCTCAAAAATGAGCTCTCCAGCCCTTTCTATAGGTTATTGAGTGGTTTTAGCCTTGTCCAGACCTAGTGTCCGGCCGGTTCTAGGGCTTATTTGGGGGCCCAAACGGAGTCTAAAAATTATGAAAATTGGTAGGATGATGGATCTAATACTCCTCAAGCTCGAGGACTCCTCGGCTTGAACAAAATGGAGTTGCAAAAATGGAAAACGGTATTTACAATGGCTTTTAGTGATAAAAATCACTATTTTTATAGGGATTTCTTATGAAAATTTGACATGTGCTTCTTGGAGCTCCCTATATGCTCCTTCTTCTTATGTGTCCACTTCCTTGATGCAATTCCATGCTTTGTCATTGACCTTGAGCTTCAACACTCCCCCCCCTCTAGAGTTTGTCGTCCCTGAGAGACCCTTGTTGTAGTGATTGTTCCATGTAGTACTTGAGGGGTAGTGTCCTTTAACAAGAGTGGTCCATATGCCCAATGTAGCTTGGTTGGTTGTCTGGTTCGTTAGTTTTCCCCTGCTAGCCTATGCAAGTTTTGGTCGCGTTGTATGCACTTCTCCTTGGATTTGAGCAGAATGTTGTATTTGTGAACATCCCAAAATGCTAATTGCTCAAAAGAGGTTGTCACTGTTGATTGTGAGCAGCTATCGGCGGTGAGTGGCTTCATAGCTATTGATGTTATAACCTTGATATCCTCTAAATCTTTCATGCCAAGTACTCATCACCCATAATGAAGGATGGGTAAGTGTATTAGTGCATGGGTTGAAAACATTATGTGCCTTGTGCACGGCCTTGTAATGTGGCCCTATGTATGCGTACTCAAAAAATGCATGGGAATAAGTATGGTGCAAGAGATTGGGTCTTGAGTGAAGTGCTCAAGGGTACACTGATGGAGAGGTGTCCTAATCTACCATGGTGATAGTGTTATTACAGTAGGCAATTCTTTACATGGTGAAGGGTCCACGAATCTTCATTCTTTGTGGTGTACTCCCATCACGGTGATTGACCATTTGCCTTGTCTTGCTTGTTGATGGATGTCCTTGTTGATGGTTCACTTTATGAGATTCTTCAAGCGCACGGCCTTGTCTCTATCTTATTTTCTTCTTCCCCCTTTTTTTTCTGGTGCACACAATGGCATAAAACGAGAAGAAAGAGGTTAGTATCAATAAAATATTTTACATGTGAAAATTGTGTCTCATCTGGCTGGGATTTCTCAATTGTGTCTATGCACGGCCATTTAATGTGGCCCTATATTGATGCATACTTTGGAAATGCATGACCTAAATGGTGCAAAAGACAAGGTTATGCCAAAGGCACATGGTTGCTGCACGTCGAGGCTCTCAATGCAGTTGGTGGACGTTGATGCAGTCTTTGTTGGAAGTAGCTAGTGCATCTGGAAATGATGTGATAAGTCGATGGTTAAATGACAATTGACCATTCCTCCCTTTAGGGATCCATTTGAGAACAATGTTTGACTGCGTAGACATCAATGTAGGCTTCTTCATTGGTGGATGGTTGCTTGAATCTTTTATTTCTCATGGTTGGCTCTTTGGTTTTGTGGGTGCCACTGATGCTTTTGGCTTCCAAACCCATATCCTTGATGATTGTCTACTTATTTTTGTCGAAGAGATGAGTTTATCTTCTTTTGGTCTCTGTACTCGGTTCTTACCCTTTTCTCTCCTTGGCTTTTTTGTGGAGACCTTCTGCATGGTGGGGAGCATAGGACGTTGTGTATGTAAGAGCTTCTTAGGTACCCACATCTGTAATCACCCTTGTTGAGCTGTAGCTAATTTCTTAGGCACCCAAATTTTTCGGAGACCTTCTCGGTGAGCTAGTCTTGATTGTTTGGTTCTTGTTTTTGCATGGTTGGCTTGCCTGGGTGGGAAGTGTGTTGACAAGGCTAGTGGTTGTTCTCCTTTTCGTACCCAGATTTGCTTCATGCCCGGAACTACTTCCTTCTTGAAGGCTCTTTGTCTATTTGATATATCGATTGTCTTGTATTGTTTCGCTTGCCTCTTTGGTTGAGTTGGCATTAGTTTTTGCACAAGAGGAGGAGTTTGCTTGCTAAGATTAGTCCTACAAGAACTAAGAGAATGTGTAACATCTGGATTTCTGAGCATGCAATTCTCTAATTCTATTGTGATGCATTGTTCATGTACCCAAACTTGAAGAAGTTGACTTCTAAGGTTTAAGTTGACAGCATGGTCATAAATCCAATCTTAACCCAAGACAAGTGGCTCTGTGAGGTCCTCATCATGACACACTAGCATTTTGACTTTTATTGGAACATCTTGAAGGTAGATGGGAAGTTGCACCTCGCCCAAACAAGGGGTTTCCACACCTCCCAATCCTATGAGATAAGCTTTTATGGGCTTGATGTCCAATTGCAAGTCTTGACAGTATGAAAGTCTAACTACACTAGTTGTTGCACATGTGTCAACCAATGCTCTCACAGTCCTTACACTCTTCCCTTGTCCTACCTCTATGGTCACAAAGGGGCGTCGATCAATGATTCGAGAAGTGCTTGATTTTTGGCACATGTCCATGTGATATTTTGGGGCTTTCGGGTTGACATCTAGGCCTAATCACCTTAACTTATTTCTTCTAATGCGCTCTCTAGCCTCTTCTTGTGCTTCTTCTCTAACCCTTAACTCCTCTTCTTTTCGCTTCTTAGCAGTGTTGAGTCTCATGAGCATATTTTCTGTAAGAGGAAGGTTGAAACTTTGTAAAAAGGTCTGCAACATTATCCTTTGTGGGCACATATACCAAACTGATTTTTCCATGAAAGAGTCACTCTCTGACATAATGATAGTGCACCTCAATGTGCTTAGTGTGAGCATGGAACGTTGGGTTCCTTGCAACCACCAATGCACTCTAACTATCAATAAATATGGTGGTGGTTGAAGTTTTACCAACACCCAAGTCATCCATATGTTTGAGACACACAGACTCAACAATTGCTATGAAAGCTACCCTACACTCGGCCTCACAACTAGAAATGGCCACTATATATATATATATATATATATATATATATATATATATATATATATATATATATATATATATATATATATATATATATATATATATATATATATATATATATATATATATATATATATATATATATATATATATATATATATATATATATATATTGGTACCATCTTTGGGACATAAATTATGTTGCATTTAACCCAAAATACATCCATCAAAAACATCTTTAGAAGGCACCTCAAGTTTGGGTAAAGAGGAGACCATTTCAGGTTTCTATAGTTGAAGCAAACTAGCAAGATTTAGATGACCGAAAGGTGCACACCAAATTTTCACATCTAAAATAGTATGAGAATCCTCAGCTACACATTCAAAATCATTGACATATTTTCCATGATTTGTGAGCTTATATAGCCCACAAGATAGCATTCCAAATGCACTAGTTTTTTCATTATCAAAAAGATCATGAACTATATATCTATCATGAACCAATTTCACTAATAAGTCAAATTTTGTTGATGTTGACATAGGGAAACACATTCTTTTTATCTTTGGTACATACAAAGCATCTAATAAAGTGAATGTACTACTATTTGCACTAGTAAGGATAATCTTCCTAACTCCCATAACAAGATAAGAGGAGTTTTTAGCACATGAGATAGTATTTCTTATAGGAACAACCTCAATTGAAGTGAACAAATTGTGTTGCAAGGAATATGTTTGGTTGCATCACTATCAAAACTTCATAATCAAACAAAGCGTAGAAGCAAAATTTTGACAAGAATTTGATCATTAAGAACAATCTTCAAAAGTGAACTCTTTGGCCAAAAGATTTCATTTGCAACAATCAACTGCTCTAAATCCTTGATCTTTGTTAGAACAATATCCATTGAGTCTTATTCATTCATATGCTCAATGTCTAGCTATTTTTGAAGGTAAATTATTGGATTCAATGTCCAACTGTATATAGCACCAAATTCGAGTTGTCTATTCATGCAATGAAAGCTTTTCCATTTGTTTTAACGATCATAGCGACGTCTTCCTTCATAGTAGCTTTACGCTTTATTAAGCTTGCTTTTAGTATTGCTTTTCATTGAGGTACTCAAACTATATAAGAAGAGCTTTGGCTCATTGTTGAGCATCACTCATGGAGTAGAAGCTCTATTGTTGGTGATGAAGATCTTGGAGAAGATGTTTGGAGGCCATCTTGGAGGAAGAGTTCTCACACTCTTGGAGGAGTTGTGTTCTACATCTTCGTGATTATCTGGAGGAGATTCTGCCAGCTTATCATCAACATCCATTGTTGATTTTTTGTGAGTAGCAAGTCTATTTCCGTTCTTACCTACTAGGTCACTCCTTTTTAATTTAGGTTGATCAAAATTTGGGCTTGCTGTAGAAGAGTTATAAACTATTCATATTCTCCATATTCTCTCTCACACACACACTCTTCATACCTCTTAGGCACACAATTTCTTGTATCTAGTTCCTATTTCTTCCTAGATTTAGATATTGTCAGTTTGTATCATATTCACACATTGTAATTCGACATTTAAATATAGATCATGTAGGCCTCACAGCTTATCGGTACACTTGAAAGATCCTATCTATTCTCTCTCTATCTCTCACTCATCTTCTTTTTTAGTTTTAAGGTGTGTATGTTAAGGCTCATCTATTGGAAGATCTTGTAAACTTGTGATATTTTGTTATTGTGGCCCACCCCACTTCCTATTGGAGTTGGATTTCTACAGAAGCACATGAACAACACAAGGAAGAAGAAGAATCGTGAAAAAACCTCCTAAAGAAGGAAAAAAAGTGCCCCGATGGTCCTAGTGTGTTCACACACATCACTACCTAAATATATCAACAAACCCCCCTAGCAGTGATGCGATGAACAAGGAGTTGGCACTCATGTATAAGTGCCAAGATATGTGGAATCAATCCACAAATGAAAGTAAGCCCAAAGCTTTGCGAAAAGCTTCAAAATTCTCCCTTGGTAGAGCCTTCATGAAAAGGTCTGTAATGTTCTCCTGTGTGGGCACATATGCCAAGCTTATCCCTCTAGTCGAGAACCTCTCCCTAACATAATGATAGTGCTACTCAATGTGCTTTGTGCAAGCATGGAACACACGGTTCCTCGCAAGTGCCAATGTGTTCTGACTATTAGTGAAGATGGTGGTGGCACAAGACTGACCAACAGCCAAATCATCCATAAGGCATTTGAGCCACACAACACTCAACAGTCACTGTGAAAGCTACCCTATACTGAGACTCACAACTGGAGGTGGCCATAGTAGGATGCTTCTTGCTGAACCAAAATATGCATGAGCTACCAAGCACGAAGCAAAAACCACTAGTGGACACACGAGTGTCATAGCAACCAGCCTAGTCAGAGTAAAAAAAAGCATGTAAATGTGGCAATAGTGAATCCTCCTTGGGATAAAACAATCCAAGTATTCGGGTACCACTCAAGTAGTGAAAGATGTGCTTAACCACCTACCAATGCTTGAAACATGAGCAATGCATAAGCCTGCTCATCTGTGAGACAACAAACTGAATAACTAGCCGAGTAATGCATAAGTAAATCAAGCATCCAACAGCCTACTGATAGAGAACAACATCAAATGCATCTCCAGCATCATGAAGACTCAATCGTAAACCTGTCTCCATAGGAGTGGCAATAGTTTTGTGGTCTTCAAGGCCAAAATTCTACAATAATGTGTCAATATATTTTGTTTGACACAAATCTATTCCACCATCAATTTGCATGAACTGAATGCTGAAATAATGATGCAAATTCCCCAAATTTGACATCTCAAATGAGGCATGCAAATCATCCTTAAAGTCAACAATATGCTTCTCATGAGGACCAGTGAGCAACATGTCATCAACATACACAACAATGATCAAAAGCACATCATTTGCATGCTTAACATATAAGGTGATCTTAGTTTGACTATTCTCAAAACTATGTGCAATCATATAGGCATGTATCTTTTCATACCAAGCACATGGTGCTTGCTTCAAACCGTATAATGCCTTTTTCAACCTGCGCACTTGGTTTTTATGCCCTTTCTACACAAAGCCACAGGGTTGAAAAACATTCGAAAAACATTCACTTCTTCATGCAAGTCACCATTCAAAAAGGTGGTTTTAATGTCCAAGTGATGTACATTCCAACCATAATGAGCTGCAAGTGCAAAGATGCTATGAGCTTTCCAACAAACCCAAAATCACACCAAACGGATTTCGTATGAGAAAGTTATGCCAGTTCAGGGTTCTCGGGGTTAAAACAGGGAAACAGGATCTCTCTGGGAGCTTAAAACAGGCGATACGATACAAGATTTTCATGATACGATACCTTTGTCTTACACGATACCACTTTAGACGATACCACCTTAGAGGATATGATACCACTGGGATGACTATGATCGCAATACCAACTTCCACAATATGATACTACTATCCACACAATACGATACTGGAAATGGCCAGATACCTTTGAGTTGCACGCTACGATACCAACCTCATGATATGATACCAGTCTGTAGACGATACGATACCACTTGACTTGACGCGATACGATACCAAAAATCAGACGATACGATACTGACTCTTTGCATGAGACGATACTAAAGGACCGGATGATACGATACCAAAACAGGAGGCGATACGATACCGAGTTGGCAATACGATACCAACTTTGCATGCGGTCGATGATACGATACCACAAGGTGCACGATACGATACCAGCTAGGCGACCGCGACTGCGATACCAGCACTTGACGATACGATACCAGAATGGTATCACGATACCTCAAGTGGATATGCAGGATACGATACCTCGACAAGTATCACCATATGCGGGAGTTTTGGTATCACGATACCAAAACTCAACCGGACATGATACTTGGAGTTTTTGACACCCAAATTCAAAAATTTTTGCAATTATGTGTACCTCAGGTTCTCCTTGTTACTCCTATGTGCCTGTAGCTGCAATGTCACCCTCCAAACTCGTGATACGACACTCGCGATACCAGATGCTATTCCTCTCATGCCATGATACCGCCGCTTAGATTCTTCACACTTGAGGTGGATTTCAAGGTTATTTCTTCAGCGTTTCAGCTTTGAGCACCCTCTGTGCTTCTTTCTCATAGCCACAAGTGAAAAAAGAGGTGAAGATACAGTCGAAAATGGAAAACATTAGAGAATATGAAGATGGGAGAAGATGGTGATGAAGGTGAAGATGAAGAAGAAGAAAAACTCGGAAACTGAACTGAAAATGGTGATTTTTTACCTTCCAACATCGCTACTCTATGTCTTACAGTCACATGCTCGTCCTCCAAGCTCTCTCCCCGGCAATGGCACCAAATTTGGTGTCACTCTAGCACAATGGCAAGTACCAAGGTGAGGAGATACACCTCATAAATATAAATCCGTGGAGACGTGAGGACCGGTATGAAGACCGTGAGCAAGTGATGGCACAAGTGCGTGAGTGAAAGTACACAAGCATGCACACACATACACACACACGTGCACAAAGTAAGAGCAAAGAGTGGAACAATGGAAGGACTTCGATTGCAAAAGAGTTCGCTTACAAAGCTGAAATCTAGAACAAGCTAACCTCAAAAATGAGCTCTCTAGCCCTTTTTATAGGTTTTTGAGTCGTTTTGGCCCTGTCCAGACCAAGTGTCTGGCCTAGTTAAAAAATAGGTTCCAGGGCTTATTTGGGGGCCCAAACGGAGTCTAAAAATTATGAAAATTGGTAGGATGATGGATCTAACACTCCTCAAGCTCAAGGACTCCTCGGCTTGAACAAAATGGAGCTACAAAAATGGAAAACGGTATTTACAATGGTTTTTAGTGATAAAAATCACTATTTTAATAGGGGTTTCTTATGAAAATGTGACATGTGCTTCCTGGAGCTCCCTACATGCTCCTTCTTCTTGTGTGTCCACTTCCTTGATGCACTTCCATGCTTTGTCCTACAGGCTACTTATCTTTGTACATTCTAGTGGTAATACATTCAGTATTGTGTGTTGAGGTCCAAGCTTCTTCTTCTTCCTTGTGCTATTTGTGTGCTTCTGCAGATGTCTAACTCCAAAAATTGATATCAGAGCAGGTCGTCGCTTCATCTAGTGCGTCGTTTACACCTCTCCAGTTGGAATCTCGGAATTGCACGAATTTTGGTGAGCATACTCAGGGTGTTTCCGAGATCAAAACAACTCCATTATGTGGTGCCAAAATTGTGATCTAAGCTCATTTCGGCCTCTGAATGCACTATCGTAGCACTTGTGCAGGCTATTTCATCTTTTTGTGCCAAAGGTATATACCAGTTTTAGTTCGCTAGTATAAGCATCTCAAAGTTTGCTACAGGTCTAGTAGAATTCGTGTGGGTAGTTTTGTTCAACTTTTTGAGATACAGTCAATTTTCTACATCAAGGTATTTTAGTCACCAGCCATGGATGAAAGCAGTGATGTATTCCATATGTTGGCTGTTGAGGATAAGTTGGATGGTATCAACTACCCGTTATGGGCTTATATGATGCGACATGTAGTGGTTGCAAAAGGACTATGGAACATTGTGCAGGGTGTTGAAAAACATTCTATCACACCTGAAACTGTTACAACTGCAGGCATTGAAGCTCATGCAGAAGGTGTCGAAGATGCTGATATTCTACATATTCTTGTTCGTGATGCGGTTTCTGTTGCACCTATTGCAAAGAAAATTTGTTGGGATGGCAGAGATTCCCATGCACATGCATTGATAGCTTTGTTTGTCAAACGTGCCATTATTCCTCACATACACTCTTGCAAAACAGCTAAGGATTCTTGGGATACACTTACCACATTGTACCAAGCTAGCAATGAGGCTTGTATTGCTTATCTCCGAAAATAGTTGGAGAGTGAGCACATGAATGAAGGTGATTCTACGGACAATTTTCTAACAAAGATCAAAGACTTGAAGGAACAATTGATTTCTGTTGATGAGGTAATACCAGATAGCTCACTTGTGGAGACCATTCTAAATGGTCTTCATGATTCATATCAGAGTTTTGTTTCTACTCCTTGGTTGATGATGAAAGGCAATCCAAATGCCCAGGTTTCCTGACTAGTCAGAAGGGCAAAGGAAAATGGAGCTCTTCAAGTAGTAAGCAGAAATCTGCTAATTGTGCACAATTGAAGAGGGAAGACAAAGATGGAAAGAAATCAGAAAAGTAGAAATTGTTTTGCAAGTACTGTAAAGGAAATGATCATATCATAAAGAAATGTCCAAAATTGGCTGCTAAAGAGGCAAAGAAGAAAGAGGCTGGAATGGTTGTTGTAGAGGCCTCTACATCAAAAACAGATTCTGTTAATCTTGTGTAGGAAGAAGAATGGGCATTCACTACTATTTGCACTTTTGACCCATCTTCTCATGAGCAGTGAATGTCTACAGTAGACTCAGATGTTTGGTACTTTGATAGTGGGGCGACCAAACATATTACCTCGCAGTGCAGTTTCTTCTCTTCACTCGAGCCTGCCCCTATAGGGAATACTTCTACATGCACCAACAACTCCTCTTATCCTGTTATGGGAGTTGATAAGATCATTTTGACTACTGCTGATGGTAGTTCTTTCACTTTGTCAGATGCTTTGTTTGTGCCAAGGATAAGAAAAATCAATTATCAGTTTCTGCATTAGCCAAGATTGGCCTGGTTGTGAAATTTGTTGATCATAGATGTACAGTTCATGATCTGTCAAATGGTGATGTGATTATTGCTTCTGACATTTTATGTCGTAGGCTATATAAGCTCATAGGCTATGAAAGATTTGTAAATGATTTGGCATGTGCAATACATGATTCTCAAGCTATGTCAGATGCAAAGCTTTGGCATGCATGCTTTGGTCATCTAAATTTTGCTAGTTTGCTATGCCTGTAGAAATCTGAAATGGTGTCCTCTTTGCCCAAACTTGAGGCACCTAGAAAACATGTATGTGAAGACTGTATTTTGGGCAAAATGGAGAGTTCCTCCTTTCCAAAAGATGGTTCAGTTTGGGCTACTCAAAAATTGCAGCTTGTACATAGTGATGTCTGTGGTCCTATGCAGACACCTTCTTTTGGAAATTATCTTTACTCTTTATAGTGACGAGAAACAAGTGCTCACTTGCGGGATTATCCTCTCTAAACCAATGTCCCCTTGCTAAATAGCAGATTCCAAAGGAAACTCCAATACTTCAGCTTCATGTGTAGCTTCAGAATCAAATGATGCGTTCTTGGTAGCTTCAGAACTTGAGGAAGCCATCTGTAAGTGAAGTATTTAATGGTTAGTGTCAAACTTGAAATTGATTGTTGTGGTGTTTCGATCGTTCACTCCATGTGTTGTGTCCCCACTCATAGAGTGTGTAAGGAACATAGTACCTAGTCTTTTTATAATTTATTATTTTTTCTTATGCTGCAATGGAAACAGAAAATAGTAATGACATAGCCAAAGCAATTTGTGTTTATTATTTATGGTACATGGTGTCTCCTATTCCCAATGAGGGAAATGTGCTCACTTAGTAGTACAATGATACTGTGGTGCCTCATGCATGGCCTTGTAATGTGGCCCTAGTATGCTTACTCAAGGTGCATAGAACTCATTATGAGTGCAAGTGGAATGTCCTGCTCGGATAGTTAGTGATGGCATTTCAGACTTGGGAATCCACATGTTTCTAACTTTGGGGCTTTGAAGGCCCTTCTAGAGATTTTTAATGTTTGCTGAAGATATTTGGTTTTGCAGTACTTTCACTCGCCATTCATATCGACTTGCAGTCAAAGTTCCTACTTGTTTCTTTCACGGCATCTGTTTCATGTGAGCGTGTGTCTTCTAAAGAGTTGTTTGTGTTGTCGTTGATCCCATTGTAATTTGGTTGGCTGCTCATTGGTAATCTTGATAGTTGTGGGTATCCATATTTGATTCCTTGATGGTTGAGCTGCCTTCAATACTTTCGGTATCCAGACTTGCACTATTGTTGTGGACCTATCTATGATTGAAGGTTTAGGTCGGTGCCATCTTTGAGTCGATTTCTTTTGATTCCCCTTTTCTTGAGACTGGTAGATGTCTAACCGATCCTTGTGGACCCATATTTGTCACATATCTTTCCTCATTTGTATTGGTGTTAAATTCATGTATGGTTGTATGGTTCCTTGTAGCTTATTTGTAGTGAGATCCTCACTTGTTCTCTCCCATTGGTTAAGTAGAATGAAGGGTTGAGTCGGGTCTCATGAGTAAGAAGATTTGGGGTTTTTGGACTTGAAACGGATGTGGACACTAGGATATCAAGGTTCAAGATTGGTGGAGGGTCACGGATGTGGACACTGGGATATCAAGGTTCAAGATTGGTGGAGGGTCACATGTAGATACACATTCAACACTGTTATATTTCACATCAATCATCTTTAGAGGCTTTTCATCTAATAGACTAAAGACTTCTCTGTGTCCAATCTTCACAGATGTGTAACCTAAGGCTAACTGGATTGTTACTTCGAATTCGTATATCTAGTCTTGACCTAACACTAGCTCTTCCACTAGGTCATCATCTTGGCACACTAAAAACTTTTGAGGCATTGAGTTGTTACCCAAGTGCAGAGATAGGTTGACCTCCCCTTCACATTCAATGGTGTTTCCTCCTATGCCCACCATGTAGGCCTTAGTCGGATTAAGTGGCACACTTAATTGTTTGGCTAAAGATAAGTGTATGCAACTTAATGCTGCTCCGGGATCAATCAACACATCTACCAAGTGGGTGGTATTCCTCTGTTCCTATTCCCAAATTAAGGTAGGGTTGTCTGGCTTGTCGTCTTATGGTTGTAGGTTTTGCTATCCTATAGTTGGCTATGGGAATCGGCTCCTCTCCTTGGCAATATCTCTCATCCATTCTTTTCATTTTCTTATGTGTTCCAATGCTTCGAGCTTTGCTTCTTCTCTTATTCTCTCATCTTCTTCCTTTCGATGTCTTGCTTTAAGTAATGTACTCATCATCTCATCCGTTAAGGGTTCTGAGTATTTCTTCACACGACAACCACTTATGTAATTTGGTAAGACTTCTCCATCCAGAGTGGCTAAGTTCACTGCTCCATTTGTAGAAATACGGTTAATTATCAACGGTCCATGTCCTCTCTTTTGCAACTTCTTAGCATGTTGTTTCAAGGTGTACACCAGGACTAAGTCACCCTCTTTGACTCCTTTATCTTTGATATGGGTGTCATAGTAGGCCTTTTGTCGCCTCTTGGCCGCATAAATACCTGCTATTGCTTGTAGTCTAGTTTCATGCAATCTTTCAATTTGATCCAATTGTTGGGACAATTCATGTCTAGTCCACTCATATCATTCAGCTACTCGAAGAGTAGGAATCAAGAAATCAATTGGTAAGATTGCATTTTGTCCATACACAAGATTAAAAGGTGTTGTGCCTATAGCAGTCTTATATGCAACTCGAAAGGCCCAAATGGCATGATGTAATTGCTTATCCCAATTTGATCGTTTATTATTTACTATCTTGGTTAAAATGGTACAGAGCACTTTATTGGAACTTTTGGTCTGTCCATTGGCTTGCGGATGATAAGGGGCTGATTTCTTATGAAGTACTAGGAATTCATTCATCAAAGTCTCTATCACTTTGTTAATGAAGTATGTGCCCCGATCACTCACAATTTCAATGGGTAACCCAAACCTTGTGACTATATTCTCGAAGAGGAACTTGGCTATGGTTCTTGCATCATTCTTCCTAGTGGCCTTTGCTTCTACCCATTTGGTTAAATAATCTGTGGCTATGATTATGTACTCAACATGAGACCCTTTAACTGGGGGGCTAATTGGTCCAATGAAATATATACCCCATTTAGTGAAAGCTCTAGCACTGATCATAGGTCGTAATGGCATCTCATCTCTTCGTATAGGATATTTTGTTCTTTGACATACATCGCATCTTTGAACATACGTCCTAGCATCCTGGTATAAAGTTGGCCACCATAATCCAGCAAAGGGAATCATTTTTGTAGTTTTATCAGCCGAAAAATGACCTCATTCTGCCCTAGTATGGGCCATCTCCAACACATGGATATACTCGCCTTCATGTACACATAAAATTGGTTATCTTGATTATGTCTAAATAGTTGTCTCCCTATGAGGGTATAATCTTTACTTTGCTCCTCGAGAGCTCGTTTTCTTGCTAGGCTTGCTCCTTCGGGCTATTCACGTGTGTTCAAGAATTTCACTAAAGGCAAACTCCATCTAGGTGCTATTGTGGAATAGCATAGCATCGATTTCTCCTCAAGTCTTTCTTCTTGACACTTGAGACAACTCGTTACATGCCTGTGAACGTCCTTCGGCATCCCTGGCCAATACACTCCTACTCTTTTTAAACCTTGTACTGTACCACTAATACTTCTTTGCTTCTTCCATAGGTTTATATGTGTGTGTGTTTCAACCAATTTTCTTGTTCTTCTTCGTCTACACACCTCAAGAGAAGTTTGTTAGAATCTTGGTGGTATAGGCTTCTTGCTATAATGTGAAGATTCATGGTCTTCCACAATTGTTGGGCTTTACCTGAATTAATCCGATGACTAGGTCCATGGGTGGGTACAGGTATCAATTTTTCAGCCCACTAGGGGCAAACTTCTAAGTTGAAAAGATAGGTGTCAGGCAAGTCATCAGCTACTCCAGTTGGGGGTTCTTTGTGTGTCATTCGAGAGAGATGATTAGCTGTGACATGCGTGTTTCCTTTCTTGAACACAACTTCAAAATAAAATTCTATTGATAAAAGGAACCATCTCACTAGCCTTCCTGTGTTATATGGTTTTTATTGACTAGGTATAGTAGGGCTTGATGATTAATAAAGAATTTGAATTTGTTCGCTAATAAGTAATGCCAAAATTTCTTTACTGCCTATACCATTCCTAATCCTTCTCGTTCAGTGGTAGTGTAATTGTGTTCAACTTGATTGAGTAGCCTGCTAGTGTAGGCTATAGGGCGATCAAGTTTTCCTTCATCTCCCGGTTGTGCTAAGATGCATCCTATGGCAAATTTGGAAGCATCCACATGGATTTCTTCCAATTTGGTACCTTTAGAATAGGCACTGAACTGAGTCTGCTTTCAACTCATTGAATGCTTTCTCACAATCTTCAATCCAATTGAACAGAGTTAGTAAGCCATATAGATGTATGGTAATTATGGCGTACATGTGGATAAATCTTCAATAGTATCCAGAGTGTCCCATAAATGCTTGTACTTCCTTTTCATTTTCTGGTCGGGGTAGTTCTAGAGTAACTTTGATCTTGTCCTCATCAGTGGATATTCCATTCTTAGACACTATATGCCCTAAAATGTTTCCTTGTCTTACCATGAAGACACATTTTTTTGGATTTAAACAGACTCTATATTGTCTACACTTCTCAAAAATCCTCCTCAACTCGGGTATGTGGTCTGCTCGCTGTTTGTAATTTGTGCACAAATCATCTACATACACTTCCATACTCTTCCTGAGAAATTCTTTAAATACATGACACATTAGCCTCTGGAAGGTAGCTAGTGCATTGGTTAATCCAAATGGCATAACCCTAAAAGAATACACTCCCCATTCTGTGGCAAATGCAGTTTTGTGTTGAGCCTCTGGGGCAATTGCAACTTGGTTCTAGCCTGAGAATCCATCAAGGAAGCTATAAACTTCCTTGCTTGCCACCCTCTCCAACAGGTGATTTGTAATGGGTAAGGGGTAACTCTCTCGAATGGTGGCTGCATTAGCTTTTTTGAGATTGATGCACACTATAAGTTTCCCATTTTTCTTGGGTGCTACTATCAAAGCCAATACCCATTTGGTGTGTTCGATTTCGTAAATGAATCCTACTGCCAATAATTTGTCTATTCCTTCCTTAATTTTGGTTGAGTACACATCATTGTATGTGTATGGTCATTGTTTGGATGGTTTAGTGTCAGGAGTCATGGAATACGATGGGAACAAATAGATGGATCCACTCCTTTTAAATCCTTGTATGTCCATACAAATATGTCCCTATAGTTTTGAATCAACTCTATAAGATTCGTTCTTCGCTTCTGACACATCTTTCCCTATGTAGGTACATCTTTCCTCTTCTCCTTCTATGGTCACCATAACTTTTTTAGTCTATTCTTTGTTATCATATGCTATTCCTTCTTGTGCTTGTCGCTTAGGCATTTGGATGGCAATCTCCCTTTCCTCCACCCCATAATTTTTAAAATTTCAGGGACCTCAAACTGCTCCCGTGGTATATTCTCTTCTTTGTTGATCCCTTCTAAATGGATATCTTCTATACTCTCGTTTTGTTCTTGGAAAGAGTTGTTTCCCATCTTCGTTTCTTTGTGTTCTTTTTCTAAGGTAAGTCCTTCTCGAGTTTCAGGTTCTATTTCTAAGTACATTGTACCCTTCCTTATCTATGCACTTATTTAGTGTCAGATCAACTTCCTCATTGACACACACATCTAACGTGGCCAATATTTCCATCCATCCATGGGGTTCGAACTCTTCATCCGTGAATACCTATGGCATATATGTTGGATCTTCTACTGGCCTAGAGATTAATCCACAGCCTCGTTGCCATGTTATTCTTCTCTCTTCCTCCCTCTTAGCTGCCTTACACATCCATAGTTGGGTGTTCTCATGCATCCAGGATTGGTCTTCAAATCCCGCACTATGGACTGATAGGTCATCCACTTCTTTATGTATCGAGTTCCATTGTAAAGGCGGGACATCTTGATACATGTATGTATGGAGGTTTATTCTTGTAGTTGTGCCCCTATGTTGTAGATATACAACATCTCTACCCTAGTCTTGCACTACCCTTAGTTGTCTCATAAATGTTCTTCCCAAGATCATCTCATAATTACTAGCTCTCTCAAATTGACAAATGGCTAATGTGTGTTCAAAATCTACTCCACATGTTGTAAGCACTACATTCTCTAGCAATCCTAGGGGTTTTTCAGTGTGACCATCAGCTAATTGTAATTTCATTCTTGTGGGTTGTAACGCTAGTTTTCCCCATTTCTCCCATATTTCTTTCATAACTATTCCTACTCCCCCTCTAGTGTCTAGGATTGTCTTTGTGGTGTAACCTCAAAAGGTGATGGGTAGACATGTATTAACTTCATCACCTTCACTGAAGTCTCCCACTTTATCTATAGGGATTTGAATTGTATGTGTATCTTCATTGGCCTCCATGTTAACTACTTTTACTTCGTTCTGGATGAGTTGTTTAGCTAATCTGCTATACTTGTGGTTTGATTTTTAGTAATTATTCTAGGGTTATTGAACATTGAACTTTAGTCTCCTTCAACTTTCGTGCTATGTCTGATGTCTTGCTAGAAAGTCCTTTCCCTTTCATTCTTACTATTGGGGCATGATAAAGTTTAGAATTCCGCTGATATTCTCCCATGTAGTTTGGTAGTGTGCACATGCTTTCCATTCCCTCCACCCCTTCCTCACAATTCATTTCCTGGTTCATCATTCCTGGGTTCTCTTCTGCATCCAACTCTTCGAAGGGTGGTTTAATGTCCTCGGTTTTGCTCCATCTCTCTTCTTGGACTTTAGCCCATAGATCCTCCTGCCAATTAGCTTCTACTTTGGGGATTATCGAACTCCTTACATGATTTTTAGTGGCTATGCTTTTAACTTTCTCTACAATCCTTCTGCTTTCTGGAGGGTCATGAGCTCCTAATCCATCTTGAAATTCTCTATCAGGTACTCTTGTTTCCGGAAGGTCTTGTATATGTTTCTCTAGAGTATAGATTGCTAGCCTTTCTCTTTTTAGATCCCCTCTTGGGTATCTCACTTCATGTTGTTCTACACTTGGTCCTGTTTTGATCTTAGATTGATAAGCGTTTATCCACATGGCTAGGTCTTCAGGCACGGGATCAACTAGCACTGGCCCTCCTTGTTGTTTACATTGCTCCTTCTCCACAGTACTAAAATTGTTTCTAGGTGTGGGAGTTGCAGTGTGATTTGACTCCTCTTTGCTCTTCTTTTACTCTCTTTGTTGAGTCCGCTTGCTTCTTAGCTTCTCTCTTTGTTGAGTCCGCTTGCTTTGAGATTGATAAGCGTTTATCCACATGGCTAGGTCTTCAGGCATGGGATTAGCTAGCATTGGCCCTGCTTGTTGTTTACATTGCTCTTTCTCCATAGTAATAAAATCGTTTCTAGGTGTGGGAGTTGCAGTGTGATTTGACTCCTCTTTGCTCTTCTTTTCCTCTCTTTGCTGAGCTTTCCATCTTTGAGTCCGTTTTACCTTTGATTTTTCTTCAGATTCTTCTAAATCTAGCACTACTTGAGGTACTGGAGTTTCTGGTTTGTTGGTTTCATGTCTAGTAGAGTCTAACTCTTCTAGTCCTTCTTTGGCTCTTGCTCTTGTAATTGCCTTCAAGGGCACTGTATATTCTTTGTCACTTCCTGAGGGCTCTACCACTTCTACTACGTTCACTTGGGCGATGTGATTCATCTTGTTAGGGTTTTTTGGATAGTCCCTAAACAAATGTTCTTTTTCACAATTGCTACAATATCCTTCCCAAACCTTATGTGGTGGTTGATAGGGCAAAGTGCATTCCCTATTGAAATGGTCTCCTCCACATCGATAGCATGGTCCTCGAGGGATTGGGGGCCTAATCACAGGTCTACAAGGTGCCTGGGCTCTAGGGTTGGTGTACATTAGAGTCGCATATTCAACTCCATATCCGTATGATTGATCATGGATATTTTACCCATATGAGTATTTCTCATAGGCCTGCTCGTAATTCATAGGGTCCGTTTTATATGCATAGTAATCTCCCCAGGGCTAGTCATAGGATTGATTGTAGCTGTCTATGCCAGTCAAAGGAGTAGTTGGTACTAGGGCTCTCTCTATGTTTTCTTCGGCTCGGGCCAATTTCACCGGGACTACATTCTAAGGATGGGGTGGTTGTTGTCCCAAGACTAGCTGTGGTGGGTTGTATCTAGGGTATTCGTAAGGGCGTTGATTCAAAGGTGGGTTCTAGTACTGAGGGTACCTGGGAAACTCCCTGCCTGGATCTCTAGTTGGGTATCCATATGGCCTGAATTGTGGTGGTTGGACTGGTTTAGGCTATCTATTGTAAGGACAGTTATCAACATTGTGGTTGGTATATTTCTGTTCAATACTGCAGTATTGGGCTTGACTTTGTACTAGTGGACGGTTATATATGTAGGGATCCGATGGAATAATTCCCCTATTGCATACGTGAGAGGGATTATCCCCTCCATAGTGTACACACCTTGTTAACATCGGCGTTCATAGTGGGGGATTGGGGTACTTCTTTTGTCCTTGCACTCCTAACTTTTTTGGCCACTAAGTCAGCAATTTCTTCTACATTATTGCTAGTACTAGTGATGCTGCTAGAACTATCCTCGCTCTTACTCTTGGTTTGGGGAATCTTCAAGTCTTCATATAAATTATCTTCCAAATCTATGCGTTCCTTCAAGCATTCACTTAATGTTTCGAATCTTTTTACGTAGACTAGTGCTCTCAGAGATCCATTGACTAGTCCTTCTAAGAATAAAGAAATCATTTTCTATTGGGTAGGCCTTTCCTCTGTGGGGCATCTATCTACATATTGCTTAAATCTCCAAGCCACCAATCGTACTAACTATGTAGGGGACTATTTGAAACTATGGATCAATGATGAAGAGTTATTCTTAATGACCATCTT
Organism: Ceratopteris richardii; assembly: GCA_020310875.1. Lineage (NCBI taxonomy): Eukaryota > Viridiplantae > Streptophyta > Polypodiopsida > Polypodiales > Pteridaceae > Ceratopteris > Ceratopteris richardii. The sequence goes on from CM035418.1 coordinate 93,579,562, forward strand.
AGTGAATTCTTCAATCATTTCATGAAATACTTGTTCCATATTTAGGAAACGATTGGGTTCAAATGGTTGGAACCAGGCCAAAGCAGTATCCATGAGGATCAACCCAAATGACTCATATTGGATCATAAAATCTTCCACTTGTTCAACACGAATCACTTGCTTGAATTCAACTATGTGATTATAAGGTTTGTCAGACCCATCATAGTGGCTTCTCATACACTTGGCCACTTGAATTAGTTGTAATCTTCTTCCTGGTTCTAGTGGTCTGGGGATAACAGGAATTGTTGAATGTCTTACTTGAACTCCAATTCCCCTACCTAAGGGTGGTCTTTTAGGCACTGGATTTCTATTCCTAGGCTCTCCATTGGTTGGGGGTTGATAATTAGGGTTTGCTCCTGGTGTGGGGAACAGAACATTGATCCTTGCAAGAATACCTTGTTGTTGGTTCTGCCTTGAGTTCTGATGAGCATAGCTTTGGTATGTTCCTTGAGGATTCTAGGAGGTAGCTCCTGAGTCTCTCAGAGGAAACACGGGAATACCTTGATACCTCAATCGAGCTCTTTTTATAACTGAGATGGGCCAATAATTCCTCATATTTGTATCAAGATAGGTGATTCTAGAAAGATCCTCCGGGTCTTGTAGCTCATAGATGGTGACTGGGTTACTACTTTCTCCCCACAAAGATGAAGGGGCTTGTAGTAATTTCTCCATCCGGCTACCATATACAACACATCAGTCAACGCGTCATCCTGAGGAATTTTGTCACCTCTCCAAACTTTGGTTACTTTAAACTTGCCTCGGGGTGTAGAAACCCGTCCTTGTGTTCCTTCCCCACTAATGTGATCCACATTCCCACTTTCTCGTGGTTCACTTATAGTCTCCGGACAATCGGTCAATGCGTAAATCATTCCTCTTTTGTCCATATAGAAACCTCCCTCATATTTCACTGCAGGTCAAGGAACTATCTCCGATTCATTTGCTTTCTTCAATTGTGCTACAGTTCTATTTAGTCCATCTATGTAAATTGGTAGGTCATGTTGGTTTGTGTTTGCATACTCCAGAGAGGTTCTATATTCTCCTTTAATGATGGACATAAATCCTTTCAATGGCACTGAACTATGCATATCTTCCAAAGCCATCCGAGCTTCTTCATCTGATTCATTAGAGGTGTCAGAATACTCACAATTGCCACTAGGTAAGTTTACACTCCCGGTTGAAGGTATGACACTACGTCGGCTTCCTAGTACACATCCTGAGCAAAGGTTCATCCACTAAATACCTCAGTCAATTTTGCATGTCTCTCAGGCTTATGTTTATTCTAGGAATTGGCTTAGCCTAGTTTAAGTTCTCCTTCCCTGGGATGTCCATGATACATGATATTTGACCTCTGATGATACATGATATCTCTCGGTTCATGATACAGGATTTGGACGATACACGATACCTGAAGGACAGACGATACACGATACACAATACACGAGGAATTCACGATACACGATACTTGGGGAACACACGATACTTATGTATCACGATACATGGATGATCATGATACACGATACCACAATGATCACGAAACACGATACACGATAGGCCATGATACATGATACTTCATTATCGCGATACACGTCAAGCATGATACACGATACTCCAATATCACGATACACAACTATCGCGATACACGATACTTCAATATTTTGATACATGACAATCACGATACACGATATTTGGGATCTCGCAATACACGATACTGGAATCTCGCGATATACGATACTCAACGATCGACGATACATGATACACGAAGTGTCGTGATACACGATACTTCAGTATCGCGATACCCAACCCGACGATACACGATAACAAGGTATCGTGATACATGGGGAGTAGAAGGTATCGACGATACACGATACCTGCCAAGCATCATGATACATGGGAATTCAAGTATTGCGATACTTGAACTCAACCGATCGCGATACTTGGGCTTAACTCACTCAAATTAAAGAATTTTTTGAAGCTTTTTGTGCCTATGTGATCCTTGTGCTCTCCTCTTTCCCCCTATGTGCCTGTGAAGAATAAAATCTCACTCTATCCCGCGATATCTACGCCGTGATACTGATCGCACCCATGATCATGTTTTCAGAGGTTTTAATTTGATTTTCATAGTACATTTTAGGTATTTTCACCTCACTAATGCTCTCTCTTGATTCTCTCCTTACTTAGCTTCTCTTTAAGATAGCAAATGCACGTGATCTTGCGGCCATGATACTGGTCGTCTGCTCTCCACAATACTTGCATAGACAAGTGATTTTTGCAAATGAGTTCTTTTGGCTTTTATACCCTAGGCTCACCCAAGGCTGAATGGTACAGAAATAAAGGATTTTTTTTTTTTTGTGATTTTGGGAAATTTACCTACCTACACTATTCCTACTCTCCACTTCCTACTCTCTACTCCTACTCACTCTCTCTCCTAAGTCTACTAACTTACTACACACACTTTCCAAGTGCAAAGTAATAAGATTTGACTTACCAAAGCAGAGTATTCACCTCTTCACAACTCGTATCTTCTCCTAAGAGCTCTTACCATCATGCGAGTACCTCGGTTGGAATTGTACTTCCCCGAAAACGGCACCAAAAAACGTGTGTACCTAAGCATGAACTTAGGGACTTGTGATGAAAGAGACTATTCCTCTATCACCAACAAGTGCATGTAGTGGGGATTACACGTTTAAATTATCAATCCCAGAAGTATCTTAACCGAGTGTATGAAGACATGCACTTACACAATAGTCCATGAAGTGAGATAGCTATTATGGAATGAAAATAGGTATTTTCATGCACATTCATCACTCTCACAGGTGGAACTGATGTCTCACGATACATGAAACAATAGTAAGCACAACAAAGGACTTTTCTCTCAGCTTTGAACTCGAAATATGTTCAATAACAGGTTCCTTTTGAAGTTCTCAACAAGATGCATCCAATGCTAGTATTCTTCTCTGATTTTGACAAATCTACTTCAAGATATGGGCAAAAATAGAGCTGTGGAACTCACCTAGTTTCACCACACACCTCCTCGTAGCTCGAACACACATTACACACTTCATAAAAGCAGTGAATAGGGTAGACAACACTTCCAAGCACTCATTCCAAGCTACAATCACACATGCAAGCTCACAAGCAAGGAGATGCAAGAGGAAGAAGAAGCAATTTTGAAAATCAGAGCTCCTCTTACTCACAATGGAAAAAAGTCTTTTCAAAGTGTCATCAAATGACTTATATACATGTGCCCTAAAAATGGTCCTTTCACACAAGAGAATGACACTTTATTGTAGAAACCCTAATCTCCTACTATTTACAAGGATTATGATACAATGCTTGGGATTTATGCATCTAGAGGACTCCTTCAGTGCATTTACATGGCTTTATAAGGTTTCCATAAGCATTTGAAGAAGAAAAATTGTGCCCATAATTTTGAAAATTTTGGGGCTCCTCTTTAGTGCTCTGTTTTCTCTGCAACAACATGGTTTTGAGAGCAGTCCAACTAAGAGCACCTTATATGTTAAGCGTGCAAATGATGTGCTTCTGATCATTGTTGTCTATGTTGATGACATGATGTTCACTGGTCCTTATGAGAAGCATATTGCTGATTTTAAGGCTGATTTGCATGCCTCATTTAAGATGTCTGATTTGGGGTATTTGCACCATTATTTGGGCATTTGATTTATGCAAGTTGATGGCAGAATAGCTTTGTGTCAAACAAAAAATATTGACACATTATTGCATAGTGAAGATTGTAAACCTATTGCCACCCCTATGTTCTCTGCTGGAGATATTTGCAGGAGAGCATTGCATACCTTTTCACAAAGGCTCTGCCTAGAAGAAGTTTGAAGCTTTTCGCAAAGCTTTTGGCTTACTTTCTTTTGTGGATTGATTCCACATACCTTGGCACTTCTTTATACATGAGTGCTAGCTCCTTGTTCACGGCATCACTCCCAGGGGTGATTGTTGATATATTTAGGTAGTGATGTGTGTGAACACACTAGGAACTCCTGGGCACTTTTTTCCCTCTTTAGGAGGTTTTTCCCCCGGCTTGTATATATGCCTATAGCCCTAATGGGTCACTTATCTTTGTACGTTCTAGTGCTAATACATTCAGTATTGTGTGTTATGCTCCAAGCTTATTCTTCCTTGTGTTGTTCGCGTGCTTCACATACCTCCAACTCCAACATGGTGGGACTGTTATTAACATTAAGGAGAATTTGCAGGAGGCTGATAACTTCTTCACTAATGTTTTCTATAGCACTCACAAGTGGGGGGGGACGACATCTAGAGGGCTAGAGTTAGGCTTACTTTTAAAAGGAAAAAAAATGATTCCTCAAAGCCTAACTACCATCTTGGACCTTCCCCTCACTATCAGTGAGGTTAAAGAAACCATTAATATAATGAAACTCTATAAATCTCTTAGTATTGATGGGATTCCTAAGAAATTCTTCTAGAGCTCAAAGACTTCTTGAACTTTGGGGACTGGCTACTAGGAAGGGTACTCTTTCTATTGAAATCAACACTAACAATTATCAAGTTAGTGCACAAGAGAGGATCCAAAGATGACTTGAATAATTGGAGATATATCTCATGCCTAAGCTCCATTTACAAAATCTTCTCTTCTTCTTTGGCTAGAAGACTTAACCATGTAATGGATCAAATCATCCTTCTTGAGAAAAAAGGTTTCATTAGAGGTAGGTACATTCTTGTTGCTATCATTACTCTTTATGAGGATATGGATTGTGCTCAAGAGTTAAAGAAATATTTTTTCTTCTTCAAAGTGGAGTTTGACAAGGCCTATGGTAGAATAGAATGGGACTTCATCTTATAATCCCTTCATGCCATTAGAACTGGAAGAAGTTTCATTAGATATGTTAACATCTTGTTTGGGAATGCCTTTCCTAGGATTTCTATAAATGAGTCCATATCCAATTTTTTCGGACTCCTTAAACCCATTAGGCAAGAATACCCTCCTGCCTCCCTCCTCTTTGCCATTTCCAATGATGCTCTTGATTGGTTAATTAAAGATGCTATGCTCCAAGATTCCATCAAAGGTTTGACTCTCTCCAATGTCCCCTCACCCCTTGGATTGTAGATTTTTACTGATGATACTAATCTGCTTACTAATGCTAATGCTAATTCTGCCACCTTCTTGAATAGTCTTCATACCTTTTGTTTGGCTAGTGGTTCCAAAGTTAAACATAAAAAGACCTCTTTCAAGCCTCTAATAACTTTGTTCCTAATCGTGTCATTGATAGTGATTGTGAAAATCCTCAAGGAAGGCCTCATATTTAGACTCCTTGGTATCCCAATGGATTTCAATATCACGTTCAATCAAAGATGGGATTGGGTTTCGAACGATTCTAATGATTTTTGGACCCAAATCATAAGAAGAAAAATCATCTTTTCTCATAATTTTTGGACCCAAACCATAAGAATAAAAATCATCTTTTCTCATAATAATAAAAACTGATCTTTTTAGGTTAAAAGATTATAAATCGTGGGATGGCCATTGCTTATGGAATATTGTTGCTTCTCCTTATTTATACTCACCTCTTGGTAGTTCCCTTATTTGCAGGATGTTGTTAGCTTGGATGCAAGTAAAAAAAAGTCAATAAGTTTAAATATTTGCTTAGTAATAACAACGGTCTCTTTTTTCAGGAATCCATCTAGAGAGGGTGGCTATCCCTTTGGATTAACCATAATTTTATAAAAGAGCTCAAATGCTTCAAAAAAGGACTCACCCGTTGGAGTCCTTTTATGTAGAATGGTGAGATGATCCATGATTTTGATGTTCTTGAACTGATTAATCTTTCTTTGGCTTGCAAACAAGTTACACTCAAGGACAACTTAGAGAGCTTCAGTACTCGCAAGAAGATGGGGTTGCTTGCTATGGCTATTGAAATGTATCCATACTTCAAAAACCAAAGAGGATATGCTAATAAAGTGTTGTACAAAGCTCAATAATAGGTGGAAACTCAATTGGAGCAATAAGTAGTGGAGATTTATATTTCTTTGTTTGTGGTCCAAACACTCTTTTCTTCAATCATTGATTATACATAATGGGCTCTCGACTAACAGGAAGGCAAAGAAAGCTAGAATTGATGAAGGGAAGTGTACTTTTTTGTGGTAGTGAGGATGACTTAGCTCACTTATTCATAAATTGTCTCAATGGTAGGAAACACTAGAATGTTCTCAAAACTTGACTCAAGGGCATTGGTTCGAACACATTAAACTCGATCAAAAGTGCCCTCCTTGTTTTTTTTTTTTAAATAAAAGGAAGTTCGGCCTTAGCCTATTCTCCCGCACTTTAATTAAAATAAAGAAGAAGAATTACAAGTGAGTGGGACTAGTGCCCATGGGACCCCCCAAATCCCACAATGCAGGGGAGGAGTATGACAAGCTAGAGGGCATTACAAATGAGGTGGATAAATCTAGCATCACCCTCATGTGGGACCCATTTGGGTTTCAACTTGTTGTTTTCAAGAAGATAAATGCAGTGATGTCTAAACGATGGAGATCTCTTCTCTCACGAGATTCTTTTACCTAGGAGAAACAAGGATTTCTCGATTGAACATTCCTTAGGAGATTGGCCAAAATTGACAGCACATCGCTCCCTCCAAATCTTCCAAAGAGTCTCACCCCTGATGGCATTCCACAGCCTCGATGAGCAGCCGACTGCCTCACCCAACATCACCTGTTGCCAATTGATTTGGTTCGTGAGTCTCAATACCCATATCACATGACGCCAGATAACACGGGACTTGGGGCAATCGAAGAACAAGTGAGCTAAATCTTCGATGCATCGATGGCAACGCTTGCACCATGGCGGCACACCACAGATTTTGTTAGCCCTTGCATTGGACCAGATACCTTTATGCAAGATCTGCCACATGAGAACGGACTTTTTGATCTCAATTAGGGGGTGCCAAATAGACATGAATTTTAGTTCCCATCGAAGTTTGGTCCAAGAAAGGCACCATCTCTTGTTAAGAGTGTGATGAACATCTAAGTTCTCTTTGAAGTTGGGGATTCTGGATAGTTTCTTTCCATTGCTCCATTTGAGGCCCTCCAGGCAAGGAAGATCCTAACCGCATAGAAGTCGGGTAGTTGAGCGGTCCCATGCTAAACACCTTCCTTGAAGAAGAATCCATTCCTCTAGGGTAACTCTAAATCTCGGATCCACGTCTTCAAACCTAATCCACTAGTTGTTCTCTTGTTTCCAGAGTTGTTTCCGCTGTTTGAACCCCTTGTTCCATAGACGCTTTGCAGTTTGGAGGTTCCAAGACTCCACCTCCCTAATGCCTCCGATCGAGAACCAGATAGAGTCATTTTGTCTTATCCCAGCTTCCCACTTCCACTCATCACTGATTCTGATGAATTGTTTGACCTTGTTCCAACTCTTCCATGAAGAGCACACGAGGCTAGAGCCTTTAGGGGACACCGGGTGGGGGGAGAACAAAAGCGTGAGAATTCCTATGTCCTTCCAGCCAGGATGGCCAACTAGGGTAAGGTCTTCCATATTTCTGAAGATCAATTTAGCCCAAGAGGACTCACTATTGCTCCAGGCCTTGATAAGCCACTTTGCTGCCATCTTGTTAGCCAATCCAACGATATCCAAAATTCCCAAGCCCCCTGAGTCTTTTGGGCTAATGCAAGTTTCCCATTTGATTTTGGGAATTCCCCTCCTGTTGGGGTCCCCAGTCCAAAGGAAGTTTCTGCAGATTCTTTCCACTTTGGCCAAGTCTTTCTCCTTAGGTCTCCAACACGAGATAAAGTAAATAATTGTAGACAACATAAATGTTAACAACCATAGCACGCCTTGCCAAGTTGAGTTGCATACCTTTCCAATGATTTAGTTTGCTATCTAGCCTGGATAGCACCCAGTTCCATCGTTGGTCCATTGAGATGTCGAATCCCATCGGAATGCCAAGTAGACGGAAGACTTGACCTCTAGGGATACCTTGACACCCCTGATCTAACAACAATTGGGCTAATTGCTCTAAAAGCAATTTTAGCATGGTTGATTTTTGAACCTGACGCCACACAAAAGGTGTTGAGGCACCGCCAAAACACCTCAATACTGTTTATATCGTTATGCACAAAGGCATTCATGTCATCGGCAAAAAGTCTCGCAATCATTTGGCCGTGATTTAGAGGTAGGGAAAGACCCTTGAGATTGCCGGCATCCATGTGATGTTTTAATAGGCGACTGAGTCCATTCGAGGCGATAGCGAAGAGTAATGGAGCCAGAGGGCAGCCTTGCCTAATTGATCTTTTTAAATGAATGGGTTCAGAGAGCTTACCATTGATATTTATTCTAGTTGAAGCGTTTCCAAGAAGAGTGGAGACCATCTTCGTGAACTTTTGGCTGCATCCAAGGTCTTTCAACGATTGAAGAATAAAATCTCATTCTAATATGTCATACGCTTTGTCGAAGTCGATCTTAATGAATACCAGATCTTGTGCAAACTCCTCAGCAAACGCAAGGCCTTCCCAGATATCGACAATTGCTTCAAGTATAGATCTACCTTTGATAAAGCCTTTCTGGTCCTCACACAGCCATGACTTTAAATGACAAGAGATTCTGTTGGCGATAACTTTTGCAATTATCTTGTATCCTGTTTGGAGCATGGTAATTGGTCGCCAGTTTTCAATTTTGTTCTTATCTCCCCTTTTGTGGATTAACTTGATGATGCCATTATTAAGACACTCAGGGAGGGTTGATATATTTAGGTAGTGATGTGTGTGAACACTCTAGGACCGCCGGGGCACTTTTTTCCCTCTTTAGGAGGTTTTTTTCCCCCGGCTTGTATATAGGCCTATTGCCCTAATGGGCTACTTATCTTTGTACATTCTCTAGTAATACATTCAGTATTGTGTGTTTGTGCTCCAAGCTTCTTCTTCCTCCTTGTGTTGTTCGCGTGCTTCCGCAGACGTCTATCTCCAACAATCGGTATCAGAGCAGGTCGTCGCTTCTTCTAGGGCGCCGTCGACACTCCTCCGTTTGCAGTCTTAGATTCGCACGAAATTTGGTGAGCATACTCAGTGGTGCCGAAATCGCGATCTGGGCTCGTTTCGGCCTCCGAACGCACTATTGCAGCGCTTGTGCAGGCTATTTCGTCCTTTTGTGCCAAAGGTATATACCAGTTTCTGTTCGCCAGTTTAAGCGTCTCGAATTTTGCTACAGGTCTAGCAAAACTCGTCTGGGCAGTTCCGTTCAACTTTTTGAGATACAGTCAATTTTCTGCATCAAGGTATTTTAGTCACCGGCCATGGCTGAAAGCAGTGATGTATTCCGTATGTTGGCTGTTGAGGATAAGTTGGATGGTACCAACTACCCATTATGGGCTTATATGATGCGACATGTACTGGTTGCAAAAGGATTGTGGAACATTGTGTAAGGTGTTGAAAGACGTCCTGTTACACCTGTAACGACAGGTACTGCAAATACAGGTGTTGGAGCTGATGAAGATGGTGTCGAAGATGATATTCCGCAGATTCCTGTTCGTGCTGCTGTTTCTGTTGCACCTACTGCAGAGCAGATTCCTTGGGATGGCAGAGATGCCCAGACACATGCATTGATAGCTTTGTCTGTCAAACGTGCCATTATTCCTCACATTCGCTCTTGCAGAACAGCAAAGGATGCTTGGGATACACTTACCACTTTGTACCAGGCTAGGAATGAGGCTCGTGTTGCTTACCTCCGAAAACAGTTGGAGAGTGAGCACATGAATGAAGGTGATTCTATGGACAGTTTTCTTACAAAGATCAAAGACCTGAAGGAACAATTGATTTCTGCTGATGAGGTTATACCAGATAGCTCACTTGTGCAGACCGTTCTGAATGGTCTTCCTGATTCATATCAGAGTTTTGCCTCTACTCTTCGGTTAATGATGAAAGGCAATCCGAATGCCTTGTCATTTGAGGAATTAGTCTCTGTTCTGTTGCAGGAAGATCAGTCCAGGCAGAACATGTCCATTATGCGTGTTGCAGATCAAGCTTTACTGGCTAGTCAGAAGGGCAAAGGAAAATGGAGCTCTTCTACTAGTAAGCAGAAATCTGCAAATGCTGCACAATCGAAGAACCAAGATAAAGATGAGAAGAAATCAGAAAAGCAGAACTTGTTCTGCAAGTACTGTAAAGGAAATGATCATATTATAAAGAACTGTCCAAAACTGGCTTCTAAAGAGGCAAAGAAGAAAGAGGCTGGAATGGTTGTTGCAGAGGCCTCTACACCAAAAACAGAGTCTGCAAATCTTGTGCAGGAAGAAGAATGGGTGTTTACTACTGTCTGCAGTTTTGACCCATCTTCTCATGATCAGTGCATGTCTGCAGTAGACTCAGATGTTTGGTACTTTGACAGTGGGGCGACCAAACACATTACCTCGCAGCACAGTTTCTTCTCTTCACTCGAGCCTGCCCCTACAGGGAATACTGTCACATGCGCCAATAACTCCTCTTATCCTGTTATGGGAGTTGGTAAGATCATTCTGACTACTGCTGATGGTAGTTCTTTCACTTTGTCAGATGCTTTATTTGTGCCAGGGATCAAAAAGAACCTGTTATCAGTTTTTGCATTAGCCAAGATTGGCTTGGTTGTGAAATTCGTTGATGACATGTGTACAGTCCATGATCTCTCAAATGGGGATGTGATTATTGCTTTTGGCATTTTATGTCGTGGGCTGTATAAGCTCATAGACTATGAAAGATCTGTGAATGATTGGGCATGTGCAGTTCATGATTCTCAGGCTATGTCAGATGCAAAGCTTTGGCATGCACGCTTTGGTCATCTGAATTTTGCTAGTTTGTTACGCCTGCAGAAATCTGAAATGGTGTCTTCTTTGCCCAAACTTGAGGCACCTGGAAAACATGTTTGTGAAGGCTGTATTTTGGGCAAAATGCAGCGTTCTTCCTTTCCAAAAGATGGTTCAATTCGGGCTACGCAGAAATTGCAGCTTGTACATAGTGATGTCTGTGGTCCTATGCAAACACCCTCTTTTGGAAATTACCTTTACTTCATGACTTTCATTGATGATTTTTCCAAGCATGCATGGGTATATGCACTCAAAGCAAAGTCCGAAGTGTTCATGTGCTTCAAACAGTTTTTGGTTTTGGCTGAAAATCTGTCAGCATGTAAAATGGGCACCCTCCGTTCTGATCGAGGGGGGGAATATATGTCTTCAGATTTTAATGCATTTCTGGCTGAACGTGGGATAAAACACCAGTGTACAGTGTCGTGGAGTTGCTAAACGAAAGAACAGGTCACTCATGGAGATGGCGAGGTGCATGGTCAAAAGTCAGGCTTTACCACATAGTTTCTAGCTTGAGGCTGTCATGTGTGCAGCATATGTACTGAACAGGTGTCCCACTAAAGAGTTGCAGTCTATCACTCCATATGAGGCTTGGCATGACCGCAAGCCATCTGTTGCTCATCTGCGTGTTTTTGGTTGTTTGGCATATGCATTAGTGCCTGAACAACATCGCAGAAAATTGGATGATAAGGCAGTAAAATGTATTTTTGTTGGGTACAATTCTGAAAGTAAAGGCTATCGTCTGTATCATCCATAGACTAAACGCATTCTGGTTAGTTGTGATGTTGTCTTTGTGGAAGATGCTATTCAACCATTGCTTTCATGTACTAAGGAGACATCTGTTAGCTCCAAAGACATGTATGATACTTTGATGCCTCTTTTTACAGGTGGACAAGCTAGTGCTGGTCCTAATGAGGCAACTTCTCAGCCTTTGCAGGTTTCATATGATGATGCAGATCATTCCATTTCTGATGCAGATTTACATGATGCACTTGTTGATGAGAGAGCTGATATTGAGCAAGCAAAAACTATGCCAAAATGGCTCGTGCAGACTTTGCGTGACAGCAAATTAGATGCACCTTTGTCATATCGTACTCCTTCAGGCTCTCATAGTGCCTCCTTTGCATCAGATTGCTATGCTATGGCTACATCTAGTCTCTGTGATGAGAATGAGCTTGGTTCTTTTGATGAAGCACAAAATTCAGAAAATTGGATGGCTGCTATGCAATCTGAATATGATGCTATAATGAAGAATGATACATGGTCTTTATGTGACTTGCCTCCTGGCAAGAAGGCCATTGGCACTAAGTGGGTATACAAGCTGAAGTGTAAACCTGATGGTACAGTTGACAGGTATAAGGCTAGGCTTGTTGCAAAGGGTTATGCACAGGAAAGAGGCATTGATTTTGATGAGACCTTTGCACCTACATGTCGTATGACTACTGTTCGGAGCATTTGTGCACTTGCAGCCCATCATGGTTGGAATGTACATCAGTTGGACATTAAAACAACATTTCTGAATGGTGACTTGCATGAAGAAGTGTATGTTTTTCAGCCCCGTGGCTTTGTGCAGAAAGGGCATGAAAACCAGGTTTGCAGGTTAAAGAAGGCATTATATGGTTTAAAGCAAGCACCACGTGCTTGGTATGAGAAGATACATGCCTATCTGATTGCACATGGTTTTGAGAACAGTCCAACTAAAAGCACCTTATATGTTAAACGTGCTAATGATGTGCTTCTTATCATTGTTGTCTATGTTGATGACATGCTGCTCACTGGTCCTATTGAGACACATATTGCTGATTTTAAGGCTGATTTGCATGCCTCATTTGAGATGTCTGATTTGGGGCATTTGCATCACTATTTGGGCATTCAGTTTATGCACGTTGATGGTGGAATGGCTTTGTGTCAAACGAAATATATTGACACATTATTGCAGCGTTTTGGCCTTGAAGACTGTAAGCCTATTGCCACTCCTATGGAGACAGGTTTACAATTGGGTCTTCATGATGCTGGAGATGCATTTGATGCTGTTCTCTATCAGCAGGCTGTTGGATGCTTGATTTACTTATGCATTACTCGGCCAGATATTCAGTTTGCTGTCTCACAGATGAGCAGGTTTATGCATTGCCCAGGAGTCACGCATTGGAAAGCGGTTAAGCGCATCTTTCGCTACTTGAGTGGTACTCGGCTTCTTGGGTTGTTTTATCCCAAAGGGGGATCACTACTGCCAGATTTGCATGCTTTTTCTGACTCAGATTGGGCTGGTTGCTATGACACTCGTGTGTCCACCAGTGGTTTTTGCTTCATGCTTGGTAGCTCATGTATATCTTGGTTGAGCAAGAAGCAGCCTACTGTGGCCACTTCCAGTTGTGAGGCTGAGTATAGGGCAGCTTTCACAGCGACTGTTGAGTGTGTGTGGCTCAAACGCCTTATGGCTGATCTTGGTGTTGGCCAATCTTCTGCCACCACCATCTTCACTGACAGTCACAGCGCATTGGCAGTTGCAAGGAACCCTGTGTTCCATGCTCACACTAAGCACATTGAGGTGCATTATCACTATGTCAGGGAGAGGTTCTCTGCTGGGGAGATCAGCTTGGCATATGTGCCCACGCAGGAGAACATTGCAGACCTTTTCACGAAGGCTCTGCCTAGGGAGAAGTTTGAAGCTTTCCGCAAAGCTTTGGGCTTACTTCCTTTTGTGGAGTGATTTCCACATAGCTTGGCACTTCCTTATACATGAGTGCCAGCTCCTTGTTCACCGCATCACTCCCAGGGGGGATTTGTTGATATATTTAGGTAGTGATGTGTGTGAACACTCTAGGACCGCCGGGGCACTTTTTTCCCTCTTTAGGAGGTTTTTTTCCCCCGGCTTGTATATAGGCCTATTGCCCTAATGGGCTACATATCTTTGTACATTCTCTAGTAATACATTCAGTATTGTGTGTTTGTGCTCCAAGCTTCTTCTTCCTCCTTGTGCTGTTTGCGTGCTTCCGCAGACGTCTATCTCCAACATTGTCGGCCTTCCCTGCCCACCAGTCTTTGAAGAATATTTGAAGATTTTTCCTTTAAACCTCCTCCTCAAATCTTAGTCTTCCCCTGATTTTCAAAAGACCTTGTTGGCATTGTAAGTTACCTTTGTTCAGTGCCTCTTCTTCAAGCTGTGAGAGTCTCCGATACACCGTTTCTCTTCTTTTTTTCTGGATATCTCTTATAGCCTTTTGAGTCCTGATCAGAATTTTTCGAGTCCTTTCCATCGCGCTTCTCCAACACTTAAGCCGGTTCATTAGAGTAGGCAAAGGCTTCCGCCCACACTGCAGAAATTTCTTGGTGGACAGAGGGGAGGGAAAACGATGTCTGACAAGCATGGAACCAAGGGGCTTTCTGGAGCATGGGAATCAGCTTGAAAGACAGAGTAATCGGGTAGTGGTCTGAGATAGTTAGGTCCATGTGTTGGAAAATCGACGGAATACCCCACTGAAGGATGGTGTTTTGATCGATGTAACATCTATCAAGTCTTGCTTTCCTCAAAGATTCCCCTAATTGGAGATTTGACCAGGAGAACCCCTTCATGTCTTTCACCTCGACGAGGTCGAGATGGAGCTTGATTTTATCCCATATCTCTTTCTCCTGGCCATCAATAATTTTTCCCTTGTTATTCCATCGGTCTTCAGGAAACTCAACCATATTGAAGTCCCCACAAATCAAAACATTACGTGAGAGGGAGTCTAGAGAAGCCCACGTGTCAATTCTATCCGCTTCTCCATTAGGGGCATAAATTGAGACCACAATGAACTAAAAAGGGAACCCCATAGAGGCAGCTATCCAACGATGATTCCGACCTTTAAAAGTCGAGGTCACACTGCCAGACAAGGAGTGACTAATACCGATCGCAGCACCCCCCGTCCCCCTAGGATGAGAAGTGGAGAACCAAAGGTGGTTCGGAGAAATGCATTTAAGCCGTTTCTGGAGATCCTCTCCGTCGATTTTTAACCTCTTGTAAGTAGATAAAATCAAGGTTGAGGCACTTGTCTTTGAACCACTGGCCAAGAATCGTCGCTCTTGACGAGTCCGACAAACCCCTGACGTTTAGTGATGTGAATTTCATTATTGATGGTTGCCCTCTTTGAGGGGAGGGACCCGATCTTTTTTCTTCTTGTGATCTTCTTTTTTCCTCCCAGCTTCTTGACTTAGGATCCTACTCTTAAGGGGGCTCTTCCATGGCATGCCCGATGGTTGTTTTCCTTTAAGCTTTGACTTTTGTTGCGATAATCTTGGAATGCATACCGGAAGGGTAGGACCAAGGAAGGAGCTTTCACTCTCTGGGTTGTCTTCATTGCTAGTAGTGAAGCCTTCCTCTTTACTCGTGGTGTAACCTTCTTGGTTGTCTTCTTTGCTCGTAGAGCACCCATGGGTATTATCAGTGGGGTCTTCTTCATAATGGTTGTCCCCTGGGAAGTCGACCTCATTAATCTCCTTTTCTAGGTTACAGTACATGTTATTCGAAGGAGCAATTGTCATAGTGTTCCTTGCTGTTGATCTTCGAGGGCTAACTTTCCTCTTGCGTCTTACTTCAGTGAATCCTTCTGAATCCGTCTCAGCAACACGAGTTCCCTCTTCTTCCTCCATCGGAGGGGGCTGACCCCGAGTGTCAGCTTGAGGGAAAGGATCCAGGGTCCCATCTGGTTTAAGCTTGTTTTTATTGGTACTTTTCTTCAAGGGGCAATCTTTGATCCTATGACCTTGATGCCCGCAACGGAAGCATGCATTTGGCAAGTTCTTGTAAGTAACCTCTTGTGTCCAAGTCTTACCATCTCCACAGTTTATGGAGATTTTCGAGGGAAGGACCTAGTTCAGGTCTGTTTCAACGCAGATCTGAGGGTGCCATCTTGCATTGAAAGAATGTTGAGCACCATCGTAGATTAACCCCCCAACATCCTCTCTTGAGGCCATCGGGCGACCGATCGGTGAAACGATTTCTCGAAGAAATCCATATAGAAAGTACGACTGATTGGGAAGCTCCACCCAAAGCGGGTAACGAAGCGGCTTTGATCTGTTCGGAACAAAGTCTGGGGTCCACTTAAATAGGCAAAGGGTGGACCGATCCACTTGCCAAGAGCCAGCTTGCAGGGCTTGGAAGGCCATCTCTTCATTCTCAAACACTAGAAGCAGGTGATTCGCCGACAAGAATTGACATTTGCACACAATTAGGCCACGCGGGAACCACTCCTTGCGAAGCCAAGCTCTCACACTTTCTTCTTGCTTTGCCTCCACAGATTCTTTACACAAAGATACCACGGAGAGGATCGACGTCCGATGAGGTAGGATCCATCCCGAGAGGGCACTGGGGCTCTGATGGGGCCACGTTGCTCACCACTAGCGAGGGAATAAATGTCGACATTAGAGAGAAAGAGAAGACCACGATCAAGCAAAGGGCTAGATCCACTCTTTAAAGTGCAAATTGAAAAGAGCAATAAAATGAAGGCGCCTTAGTTTTCCCTCTTTTTATCAAAAGGAAGAGCAGATTTTTCTTCTTTCTTTATTTTAAAAGACTCCTTTCTTATTCTTTAATGCCTCTCGAAATCCACCTTTTCAACAGGACTGTTGAGCCTCGAGCATGCTCTACACACTCACTCCATAGAACGAACAGCGAGCGTAAATACATCTCTTATCAAGTAAAATATGAAGCCACATCGAAGCAATGGGGGGTCCACACGCCAGAGAAGAGGCAAGCCAGTCGATAGCCAAAGACCCCCTCAATCGGGGGGCAAACCATCAACCCACGGAAAACCATCAATCGCTAAGGCACGAAAAACTCTGTAGTGGCCAAACCATCAATCGCACAAATAACCGTCAGTCGCCAAACCATCAATCGCACTAAAATCTGTCAGTCGTGAAGAAGCTCGTCCGTCACGGCGAGGAAGTCGTCAATCGCGACCGATACACCTTTGGCTAGCGAGACCTGAGTTACCGCCGTCAGTCGTCACCTTTCGCGGACTTCCTCCAGTCAATCGCGACTGATGCCCACTTAACAGTCGAGAAACCTCTTGTTAATCGCGACAGATATCGCCCTAGTCAGTCGCCATCAGCCAATCGCGACGGATAGCTCTTCCTGTCCGTCGTGATACCTCAATCAGTCGTTGGCCAGTCCGTCGTGGAAGCAGCCGGCGATCAGTCCATCGTGGAATCAGTCAATGGCAGTGGTCCATGCGTTTGGCGTCGATCAGTCGTCAATCCGTCGTGGATCATTTGGCGTTTGGCGTCGATCAGTCGTCCAACATCATCCAACTTACGCGTGCCTCCACGGCGATAGTTGCCCCTTTGTCAGCCCCTTGCTGAGCAAAGCTCGAACTTGCAGCTTTTTGCCCAATGCCTAAGCTCTCTGAGGTGCGCTCGCAGGAAAGCTCTTCCTTGCGTCACTTGCGCTGCTTTTCCGCCGCTTCCTATTAAGGAAACAATGGACTATGAAATAGTACAAACCGAGTGCCCACTCCACAAATTGTAGACTCTCTTCATCAATGCAAACTTCTTCCTTGTTGTCTAAAAAGAAAAAAGTACACGGTTCTAGAGTCAACGGCTCAGTATCCAAGTTGCAATTGCAAATTGCAAATTTGCAATCCACTGCACACAATGGAGATGGCGGACCACAGCATTGTTTGGGGCGGCCTGAAGGCTCGGGACTCGGGAGTCGGGAGTCGGGCGACCAAGTGATGGCTTCAGTTGGGGCCCGGGGATGTCTTGAACCTGAACAACGACCGAGTGATGGCTTCAGTTGGGGCCCGGGGAATCGGGATGTCTTGAACCTGGACAACCAACAGCATGAAAGTTTAGAACGGATAAGCACTAGGAGGGACTCGTCAGGACTCAGGACTTCAATCTCAAACTTGTGACGTCAGAGGGAGCTTCAAGCAGCTTAAGCCTTAATATCAGTGGCTGAGTGGCGTATGTTACACTCTGTCAATAAATGCATCAACTGTTAAGGTTCAGGTTAAAAACAGAGGCTTTAGGTGTCTAGACTCTAAAGTCTTATGGAAGGCTGAAGCTTTAACCTTCAAGAAAAATGCTGCAGACTTGGTCGTCATTACCCCCGCTCATGCATGGAATCGAGTCTCGACTCCATAGACATGGAAAACAAATAAGCGGTGTACATATGTCTAAAGTGACATTAAAAGCAGTCATGTTCGTATTGTCGCAGGACAAAGTTGGTCGGTCGTCCAGCAGCTCTGTGGGGTTTCTTCTGAATAAAGATTGACTCTCGGGAAATTCAGCCAGACACTTTTATTAAGTGTGCTGCACTGCTGAGAGTCATTTTCTCTTCTTTCTTTCAGGCCGCCTCAAATATTATACTGCAACCCTTCGTTATCAACTGTTCATACGTTCCCTCTGAACCTTCTTCAGTTCAGCCTTCAGCCGTACTCTGCGTTGGCCGTTCAACTCTTCTGCCCTTCTTTTTAGTCATCTCTGTTTTCTGTTGATTTTCAGCTCAGTGTATCCATTCTCTATGAGTCCTCTATGCGTATGTCCTCTGCAAAACTCCGCCAGCTTATCTACTCACCTCAACTCAACCATAACGTTAAGCTCAGTCATCGGAAATTACTGGAGTCATTCAGAAGAAGCAGACGATTACTGGAAAACAGTAACAGACACCATCAGATGTTACACCGGATCCGATCAGTCATCATCAATCACATACGAAGAAGAATCAGTTGGTAGTTTTTTAGGAGAATCAGATGAGACATTATTTGCATTTCATTTTGCGTTTAGAATCAGTCATATGCATGGAGGTCTGTATTTGTGTATCTATGTTCTAATAGGTGATAAGTCCATTACAAGTGTGCTGATCTCAATTGTTGGTTCGAAGGTTCTGAAAGTTAAACATCCAACAGAAGCTCTAAATCCAGCAGTAATGGAGAGGCTTTATACATTTTTGGGAAGAACTTTGCGAATGGTTCGATTTCTTTCTACAAACTGCATGTAAAGAACATGCAAGAGGATTTGCCTCTCTATTTATGGGAAGAATTTCGAATATGGTTCAAGATCTTTCTACAATGGCCATGTAAAGTAAATGCCATTAGAGGATTTGTGCTTGAAGTTTTATATTCTGTGAGATATCTGTCAGAGAGTAAAGTCTAGTTTTACAGTGTACTTATGTGTGCAGGTGGTCTATTTTGGTCAGTTGAATTTCCTGACCAAAACTCATCCAAATTACTTGTTGTTTAGCTTGTTGGAAAGCTATTTGTGTCTACTTTCTCTATACCAAATATCTTTCTCAAAGGATATATATTCAGAGAGTTATCAGTCCGAGAGTGAAGCTCAGTTCCTCAGCATACCTGTGTGGACAGGTAGTTCATCTTTGTCAGTTGTGTTTCTTAATCAAAACTTGTCTAAATTAAGTTATTTATAGCTTCTTAGAAAGCTCTCTTTATCTACTTTGATTGACTAAAGGCTCAAATCCATTTGAGTTTTGTATTGAGAGCAGCAAGCTATCTAAAGTGAAGCTGTTTGTCCAAGTGCTGGACATACAAGGTTTCACTACACATTTCCGTTGCGCATAGGAGAACTCATTCTTCATAGTTGGTATCAGAGCAAACTTGGTGCTAAAGCTTCATCAACAGAGCTGGAGATAAAGCAAAACAAAAGAGGAGCTATAAAACAAGGAGGAGCTTCATAAACGCAAGAGCAAATGACTATAACTATTCGAGGTAACTGTCAAAATCTTTGATACTCTTCAATGGCTGACTTAGGTTAACAAGTAGAGAAGTTGGATAAGGATAAATATCCCGTGTGGAAGTTTAGAATGACCAACTACCTAATGGGCAAAGGCTTATGGGGTATTGTGAGCGGCGATGATGCTCAACCTCAAATCAATCAAGCTATGGCCACCGAAGTCCAAAGGAGGAAAGCAAAAGAATGGGAAGAGATGAATAGGAGAGTCATGTTCCTCATTTCGTAAGTCATTACTAATGCCATGGTAGGGCATATTCAACATCTAGAGAAAGCTAAGGATGCTTGGGAAGCTCTTGAAAGGATGTATTCAACAAATACCAAAGCTAGGAAACTTCAACTCAAGAATGAGTTGAACACAATCAAGAAAAGTTCGAGTCAATCCATAGCTGAATATACTTTGAAGATTAAAGAGCTAAGCGATGCTTTAGCTTCTATTGGCACAAAAGTTGAAGACGAAGATCTTGTGTGTTACACTCTCAATGGATTGAGAGAAGATGAAAGATGGAAGCTTTTTATAACTTCCATTAACTTGAAAGATGCATATCCAGGTTTTGAACAACTAATCCCTCATCTTGTCACAGAAGATTGGTCGTCCCAAAGGAAAGGACAGCCAGAACCAAATGTTATATGCAAGTCGACGTAAAGGAAAAAACTCAAGAGGACGCTCAAGAGGAAAAGGAAGAGGTCACAACCACTCAAACTACAATCAAAACAATTCGGAAGACAACAAGGATGCATCAAATGCAAACACACAAGGAAGAGGTCGAGGTAGAAGTAGAGGAAGAGGCCGAGGCTCCTAAAATTCTCATAAAGGTATAACATGTTATCATTGTGGTAAAGTAGGACACTATGCTAGTGATTGTTTGTTGAAGAATGGAAGACCAAATGGAGGCAATCAAAGGAACCAAAGCAACTATGCAAGCACCTCAAGTGAAGGAAGCAAGGACACACTACTTGCAATGAGACATGAGTATAGAAGCTCTTGTGAAGATGACAAAAATGGTACATTGATTCAAGTTGTAGTAACCATATGTCATGCCAAGGAAGTTTGTTCACTAATCTACAGGTACCAAGTGGAAAAGGATGTATTGAAACAGGTGATGATACGCAACACATGATTGAACATATTGGAGATATAAGGCTTGGAGATATAAGTAGAGCAAAGGTACTATCTAATGTTCTTCATGTTCCTACAATTTCAAAGAACTTGATTTCAGTAGGACAAATGGTAGAGAAGCGTTATCATGTCATATTCAATGAGAATGGGTGCTTCATAAAGAATCCAAAGGAAGGCTTCAAGGTCATTGCTCGAGGTAGAGGAGAAGGAAGGATGTTCACTTTGGACGTCCAAAATCCACATGGAAAGGTCATGTACATTCAATGTGGGAACAAGAAGATTTCAGAGGTGGACTTATGGCACAAAAGAATAGGACACATCAACATTCCAAAGCTGAAGGACATGAGCAAACATGAAGTGGTAAGAGGTCTTCCAAAATTTAATAGCATTGGACTACATGAGCTATGTGAAGCTTGTCAACTAGGAAAGCAAACGAGGAAGCCATTCAAGAGGAGAAATTATGTGGCCCCAAATGTCTTGGACTTGATACATACGGATGTATGGGGACCAACCCAAGAGGCATCAATGGCTGGCAATAGATTTTTTGTCACCTTCATTGATGATCACTCAAGAAAGGTATGGTTGTTTTGTATGAAGCAAAAATCAGAGGTGTTTTCTATATTCAAAAGATTCAAAGTTAAAGTTGAAAAAGAATCAGGAAGGTCTATCAAAACCTTAAGGTCCGATGGTGGAGGAGAATACTTCTCCAAAGAATTTTCAGATTTTCTACAAGAGAATGGGATCAAAAGGCAATTCACTTGTAGATATACACCACAACAAAATGGAGTAGCTGAGAGGAAAAATAGGCAAATTGCTGAAATTGCAAGACGCATGCTCAACGAGATGAAGGTATCATTGTACTATTGGGCTGAAGCTACCACAACCGCTATTTACTTGATGAATAGGTGCACAACATCGGGAATACATCACTTGACTCCAGAAGAGGTATATTCCGGTAAGAAACCTGATCTTACACACCTCAAAGTGTTTGGATGTGTTTGCTTTGTTCACATTCCACAAGAAGTTAGAACAAAGATGGAACCAAGGTCAGAAAAATGCATTTTCATCGGCTACTCGACGGAGCAAAAAGGATACAAGTGTTACAACCCTAGAACAAAGGAATTAAGAGTCTCGCGAGATCTGGTCTTTGATGAACTAAGACCATGGTATGAAGATAAAGGAAAGGAAAAGATTCTTGAAGAAGATTGTGATGATTATGCAGGAACAAATCAAAGAGAAGTGCAACAATCAAGCACAAAGCTTTCGAGTCCAGAGGCATCTACATCAAATGAAGAATGTTCAACATGGAGGAGGAGTCATTTTTTGTCTTCAAATTCAGCTCATAGTAGAGCCGAAGAAGCAAGTGCTACTCCAAACAGTGAGGTAGATGCAAGTGAAGAAGAATATGAAGAGGTAATCACTCCGATGGTAAAGTTGAATAGGTTAAAGAAGCAACTTTCTAAAGGCAATGAAAGAAGATCTTCAAGGACAAGGTATCCAACTCAAAGGTTGAGTTATGGTAGTTTTATGGCAACACATTTTGCATACATGATGCAGGTTATCAAAGACAAAGAGCTTGAGACATATGAAGAAGCTTGCACACAAAAGGAATGGAAGCAAGCTATGAAAGAGGAGATCAAAGCTCTCAAAGATAATCACACATGGGAGCTAGTGCCAAAGAAAGAAGGTATGAAGATTGTTCCAAACAAATGGGTGTTTAAAGTAAAGAGGAATGCTTATGGTTCACTAGCTAGATATAAAGCTAGATTAGTTTCCAAAGGATTTAAACAAACACAAGGCATAGATTATGATGAAGTTTTCAGCCCTGTTGCAAAGATGGGAACTATCATAACATTAATCGCAATTGGTGCTTCAAGGAGATGGCCATTATATCAACTCGACATCAAAAATGCTTTTCTTAATGGAGGACTACAAGAAGAGGTATACATGAGTAAACCGGTTGGATTTGAAGATGAAAACCATCCACGCTTTGTTTGCAGGTTGAACAAGGCACTTTATGGCTTGAAGCAAGCACCAAGAGCATGGAATTAGAGATTGGTAGAATATTTAATTAAGTATGGATACAACCCAAGTAGTGCAGATCCTTCACTGTACATGAAGAAGGAAGAAAATAGAGAGGTATATATTTGCATATACGTCGATGACCTCATCATAACAGGAAATGATGTTACAGGGATTAAAGATATAAAAAAGAAGCTTCGTAAGGAGTTTAAAATTTCAGATCTTGGAGAGCTGAAATATTTTTTAGGAATTGAAGTTGTTTATGGAAAGAGTGAAATCTACTTGATGCAAAGGAAGTACTAGTTGGATGTTCTTTTCAGATTTGGAATGGGTGAATGCAAACCACTCACTCAACCCATGGACACAAATACAAAGATTTGTTCAAATGATGGAGAATCATTTGAAGATGTAACAACATACAGAAGCATTGTAGGATCATTAATCTATGCAAATATTACAAGACCTGATTTATCTTATGTTGTTGGTGTACTTTCTCAGTTTATGCAAGCCCCGACAAGTGAACACTTAAATTCAATCAAGAGAGTGTTGAGATACATAAAGCATACTGTTAATCATGCTTTGTTTTACAAGTTTGATGAAGAACTGCAGGTCAAAGGCTTTAGCGATGCTGATTGGGCAGGTTCAAAGGAAGATAGAAGACCAACCTCAGGTTATGTGTTCATGATAGGAAGCAAACCTATCACATGGAGCTCAAAGAAACAACCTACTGTTGCACTTTCATCTATGGAGGCTGAATATAGAGGATTAGCTTTTTCCACATGTGAAGCAATGTGGATTAAAAAGCTTTTGGCTGATTTTGGA
Organism: Ceratopteris richardii; assembly: GCA_020310875.1. Lineage (NCBI taxonomy): Eukaryota > Viridiplantae > Streptophyta > Polypodiopsida > Polypodiales > Pteridaceae > Ceratopteris > Ceratopteris richardii. The sequence continues at coordinate 93,603,103 of CM035418.1, forward strand.
GTGCAAGTTGGAACCATCTTTATATACGGTGATAACATGTCAAATATTTACTTGGAAAGCAATCCTATGTTTCATGCAAGGAGAAAGCACATAGAGGTCCACTACCATTATGTAAGGGAGAAGGTATTGAGCAAAGATATGGAGATAAAGTTCATCAGAACCAAAGAGCAGGTTGCACATATGTTTACAAAGTTCTTGGATGCTTCTAAACTCAAAGGCTTCAAGGATGTGATAAATTTGCACGACATGGATGAAGATAACTCCCAGATGAGCTTGAGGGGGAGTGTTGATGATAAATGTACAAGCTCATTTTCATATGAGCCATGCTTTGATAAATTTACCAAATATAAAGATAAAGAAAAAGTAGAAGAAAAAAGGAAAAATTAATAAAAAGAAAAAGTCTAGTCAAAATTCATGATGAGTAAGAGATACAATATCTTGCTTTGTAGTTAGTAGCATGTAGTGGAGAAAGTGGTGAGTTAAGAAGAAGGCACAAACTTCTTCACATGCTCATTGGTTATAAAAGTGAAGTGGGAGCACATTCAAAACAAGGAGAGAAAGAGGCAAGAGCTCTCAGTAGTCGGATCTAGCCATTTTGTCATTTTGTCTTCCCTTAGACTCCTTTCAGTCGCACGTCAATTTGTACAGAGCTCTGTTGTGGAGCTCATATCTCAGTGCATATGTAACCATTTCTTGCGTTTAAACATTCATTAGAAAGCTTATCTTGTGTACTTTCTGCATACCGAATATCTCTTTGAAAGCTTATATAGTTTTTTGTGAGATATTAGTGAAAGAGTGAAGTCCAGTTTTTCAGTATATCTGTGTAGACAAGTAATCTATTATGGTCGGTTAAGTTTCCCGACCAAAACATATCCAAATTGCTTGATTTTTGTCTTGTTGGAAAGCTCTTGACATCTACTTTCACTGTCTCAAATATCTCACTCAGAAGTTTTATACTCTGTGAGATATCTGTCAGAGAGTAAAGTCTAGTTTTACAGTGTACTTATGTGTGTAGGTGGTCTATTTTGGTTAGTTGAGTTTCTTGACCAAAACTCATCCAAATTACTTGTTTTTTAGCTTGTTGGAAAGCTATTTGTGTCTACTTTCTCTGTACCAAATATCTTTCTGAAAGGATATATATTCAGAGAGTTATCAGCCCGAGAGTGAAGCTCAGTTCCTCAGTATACCTGTGTGGACATGTAGTTCATCTTTGTCAGTTGTGTTTCTTAATCAAAACTTGTCCAAATTGAGTTAGTTATAGCTTGTTAGAAAGCTCTCTTTGTCTACTTTGATTGACTAAAGGCTCAAGTCCATTTGAGTTTTGTATTGAGAGCAGAAAGCTATCTAAGGTGCAGTTGTTTGTCCAAGTGTTGGAAATACAAGGTTTTACTACACATTTCCGTTGCGCATAGGAGAACTCATTCTCCAGAGGAATGAGGTTACAAACGATGGTGCTATCCACCTATGTGCTCCCAATATGGAGCTTAAATGGCGATCTAGAAATATTCTAGATGAAGGGCTTACTAGTGCGCAATGCTATCTAAAGTTTCACACAAGTTATACTTAGATAGCTTTTACAATCGGAGCCAATAAAGACAAACATAGTCAGGAGAGGTAAAATAGTTGACAAAATATAATTTACGATAATATCCCCTTATCCAAAAGTCCTATCGTCTCTGCCTTGTGAGTCGAGGGATCATCGAAGAAGGAATCAAGCCCTTCTTTGCACTCCCCTTATTAAGATTCCATGGGGAAACTGATGGTGCAATTACTCCAAGCCTTAATGCTTGATCATTTATCTTAAGGCTCATATGTGCATTCATGTATTAGCACATGAATGATCTTTTGTAAAAGATTGATTTTTACTCCTTGTAAAAGTGCATAAGTGGAATCACTTCAATCACGAGTTCTTAGGAGAATCTTTCCACGAATTATTTGGTGAGGACT